>JBAMBQ010000459.1:0-17612 GCA_037044495.1 Stegana nigrithorax | reverse complement strand
TTTTTCACGGTCCGCTTCTGCAAGCGTGATTTGATGGTAACCTGACTTTAAGTCAAGTGTAGTGAAATACCTAGCCTTTCCCAAGTTTGATAATATCATGGGGATACTCGGCATTGGGTACTTATCGTCAATAGTCTTTTGGTTGAGCTTACGAAAGTCCATCACCAGACGCTTCTTCTTGTTGCCCAACTCGTCGGTGCCCTTTTTATCCACCACCCAGATGGGGTTATTAAAGGGTGACCTTGACGGTCTAATTATGCCGCCTTTTAACAAGTCTTTTACTTCCTTGTTTACAAAATCAGCTACTCCCATAGGGTATGGGTATAGCTTGGAATACACCGGTGCATTATCCTCTGTGCGGATAGTAGCAACGACCGAGGTGTTGTAGGGCAGCAACTCGTTAGGGTCTGCAAATGCCCCGCTACGTTTTTTCATCATTTCTGAAAATGCATGCTTTACGCATGATGGTACGTCTATGTCTTCAATCTTAGTGAAGTTAACATTTTCGCACTCATGGAACTGGATGGTTTCCCGTCCAGACTCAAATCTGACTGACATTTCTTTTAGGTCAATGGTTGCACCCACTTGTATTAACAAGTCGAGGCCTATAATACCATCAAACGTGGAAAGTTCAGGTAGTAAAAAGAATTCGGTTTCTGTACCCAGCATGTGTAGTGAGCACTTATATTTTATTTTATTGAAGCCATGAATTGACTTCACTAGGAATGGGGTGTTGACAGGGACAACCCGGCCCAGCTCTCGCATGGGTCTTATATAGTTCTTAGCTGCCCCCGTGTCTAAAAGGAATTTGAGATTTCTTCCAGCTACTTCCCGCTGTAGGAACGGTAGCATGGATTTACCCCTAAAAAATGCATTTGATCGGTCTGATACTCCTGCATCTCTTTGGTTTCAATTTCTGCCGAAGCCTCATCTGCCATGTTATCGTAAATTGGGCCATCTTGGTTAGGGATTCCTTGTATAACATGGTTCACACCCTGATACCCCTGGCCAGGAGTCTTACCCCCCTGTTGTGGCCTATATTGACCCTGGTTCTGACTCTGATATGTGGTGACCTGTCTGAGTTGGGACATTATCGGGTCCACCTCCATTTTTTCCACCATTCTGTGGCTATTTCCCTGTGCTTGGTCTTGTCTACCTTGCTGTTTCCTGAAATAAGGGTTCTTCTGTAGGTGTTGTTCGTTACCGGGTTTTCCGTCTTGTGGACCTTGTTGGGGCTTACTCTGCGTACGGGCCTGGTCTTTTTTCCTGTCTTCCCTAATCTTTGTTTTTTCCTCAAGGTTACGGGCATAATTTGTAGCAAATCATCATCAGTCAAACCTCTCTTGAGGCCAGATATGAAAACGCGAAGTGCATCTTTCCTGTACTTCTCATTCATGCATCGTGCCATTGCAACATCGTATGTCATGATTGTTTTATTAGTGATGAGGGATAGTTTCTTTTCTACCTCATCGTAGTATTGGGCCAATGTTAAATTACCCTGCCTCAGTGTAGCCAACTCTTGTTCTAACACATGGACGGGTCGCTTGTCCGAATAGGTGAAATCTAACCGACTAACTATTGCCTTAAAATTTAACACTGTATTGAATGAAGATAACACTGCATCAGCGTTTCCTCTGATTTTGTTTCTAATTATCGACACAGCCTGATGGTGCTTAGTGCTACCTACGTGTCTTTCGAAAACCTTATAAACGGCATGTGCCGCCTGGCGCCAAGATACATATTGCTCTTGGGCTCCATTGAATTCTGGCAGTGACTTGACAGCATCCAATGATTCATCGCACCTCACCCCATCAACTAATTCAATTTCTTTATAGACTTCTATGTCGAATTGAGGGGCTCTTACTTGTGATACTTCTTGCGTCAGATCATTGAGCTTTCTTTGCAGCTCAACATTCTGTGCCACCAGGGCATTTCTTGTGTTTTCCATTTCACTTCTATGTTGTGCTAGTGCCTGCTGCAAGGCCGCATCAATATACTCTTGTAGTTGTGCTGGGTCCATTTTTATTTTACGCTTTTGTCTAAATTCTCCTACCTTCTCTAATAGTATATCAATGGCGCAGTCGTTAAATTTTTGGATTACCTCTTCTAGTTCACTGTCACTCATAAATGCACTTATTTCCTCACTGTTCTTTGCGAAACCTTATTGGTTACTTATTTCTACGACAATTATCAATGAATTTTTTAACGCACTTGAAATTTATCTTTTACTTTATTTCACCATCAATGAATTTTTAACGCACTTGAAATTTATTTTTTACTTTATTTAACACTTTTATCAAATTGAAACTGAACGAAAAATTCACTTACATGTTTCCTTAATTTATGTTAGTGTTCAGCTTCACTGTTGACTTCACGGATGATCTTCTCTCTGGTTGTCGTCCGCTCGCCTGTTGTTGGTTGTTGGTTAATTTTTACCACGCTGCCCAAGAGCTTTGTCTGGCGGCTCTGGTGACTTAAAAATGCGGGATTTGTTTTTTTTAAATTTCTTCAAATTTTCTTGATTTTTATAGTGAGCTGGAGGGTCCCGTAGGAATCGCAGTTCAATGTTACTTGTTTATTTTTTGGTAATTTTTTACACTTGTTGACCACGCCAACTTTTTGTAGCACACACGTTACTTGTATGCCCCACGTTGGGCGCCAATTAATAAGTTTTAAGATCAGGACACTTGCCCGTGCGGCTAAGTGTCGGTTTTTAAATAATAACTTGGAGACGGTTTTTTGTATGTTAGCAACGATGCTGAACACAATTTATTGAGTCTTGTTATATTTGTTACTGCCCTGCAGACTGCTAGGTGACAGCTCAAGCTTAACATCAGAACTGAACTGATTCTAACATACAGAAGTTTTATCAAGCCTAAGTTGCTGGAGTTGTTGTCCCAAATACTGCTGACTCTGCAGCGTCTGCAGGATTGTCCACAACGAAGTTGCACTTTCAGCGCCTCGAGTTACCACTTGAGTCCGTTGCTCACGCATAATTGCTGACCAACGGATTCTTTATGGCGTGATGTTAAATTATACACATATTGCTGTGTAATACTCATAGATCGTTGCCTTGCTTAGCTGCTGCTAATAATGGTGGAAATATTAAAATGTTCCGAAACACATTTTATATGAATGTTGTGGTGCACATTATGGCAGTACGCCAGTAATATGAGTTACCACTAATATGTTTATTAGTAATGATTCCTATAGTTTTTATCGCCGATGTTGTACTACAGTGCAGCGGTGACAATAGTGTGCAATAGTGAATTGCTTTGTTTCTTTCATACTTCATATACATTACACATAGTAACTAAAACTTCATTCCTAACATTTTGTGAAGCAGTTTCTATTCAATAGTGTGCTTATATGGGTGAGACACATTATTTTTGTGTGCTTTTCTTTGATGTTTTTTTTTTTTTTGTGTGTTGTTCGGCCACATAAGATGAAAAATGCATTAAAGAAAATGTTAGAATATGAATTGAATTGAAAATTTTATTTGGATATACACACTTACATGCCTTTAATAACATAAATGAACTGTTACGTCTTGCCAAGAGAATATTGACATTTTAACGATAGCATATACTTAGTTTAATATTTAATAACGAATTTTCAAGACTTTAAGTAATTCCATTATTTGCTTTTGCTACTTTAGTTATTTATACCTAAACACTGTACGATCATCTTTCTTACTGCATGACCCCTTTTATGTTATGTGTTTGGCTTATAACTCCAACTATCATTCATTTTCTAACATAGTCTCCTCTCACACTTTAAAATCTTTTTTTACTCGTAGATTTAATGAAATTATATACTTATTTTAATTTCTACTTTTAGGTGCTGCGATATTTTTTTTCAAAATTTGAGCGTTTATTTAAGGAAAACATGTAGAATAGTATTATTTAAAGTATTCCCCACCGTTACCTTTGACTTTTCCCCTTGATGACGAAGGCTTTCAGGTTCATATAATATGGACGTACAGAACCGGTCGATATGTTGCAAAATATGGTAGCATTACTGAGTAGGTTTCAACTGCAATACCGTCGTGCTGATGCCTAACCTCAGAGTAAGTTGTTTTCGAATGCTAGTTAATACCAAGTTTCACTGTCTGAGCAATTGTCTCAGCTAAATGCTGACACAGCTGCTAAGAGACAATAACTCCATCGCCAATGCTGGACTTTAAAGAACAAGCAAACGATAGAGCGCCCGAAGTGTAACGTCAGCAAACTCCATGCTGACTGCTGCCGACGCTGGCGCAGCGTAGCTTAAGTTTGCTTTGTACAGTTTAGGGAAGTTTAGTTTTATGCAAGAATTACAGCTGAACACGAGCAATAAATAAATGTTAAACTCCACGACTATAGGCCGTACAAGTATATCGTTTTATTCTCTTATTCAAAGGAAATGCTTAATTACACAAACACAGAACACAGGTCACAAAAGTCAGGTGGGAAAAGATCTCCAGTGGATAGGCAGGAGGGCGGTCAAAAAGATTACGGTAATATCGTAATCCAGAAAAACCCACATTTCTCTAGAAACCAAAGCCGCCAGCAGCAATCTGGGTAACACGCCAGCAGTAAAGTTCAGCAATGGCAACGTCCTGAGCCTATGGAGGTTAACCCTTTCATGTCTAGACTCCGTCAACCCACGAATTTTCAGAATAACCAGCAGCAAGCCGCTAAGAGGCAAAACAGCTCAGAGCGTGTAACAGATCAGCGACGGCTGTGGCCGAAGTCGACTTGCTAACGCGGGTAGGAGCAACTGTCAACTTAGAAACTAACTAAGTTAACTACGGTACAATTTCCGAACCTCTCAAGTTCCACAACTGCGACAACGTCAATTTCACTAACGTGGATGACATACTAGTTCCGGAATCGGTGACAGATTCGTTCAAGCGTATGATCCTAAATGCATAAAGGCCTTCACTAAACCAGATGAAGTCCTCCCATTCATTACGTCAGTAATGGCTACAATTTGCACTGTCGACAATAACCCAATTTATTCAAAATTATACCCCCACCCAATCCAACCGACTTTGTAAACAACGAGAGTATAGACTTGTTGCGAAACCGAAACGTTCGACCATCACGGTCTCCCTATCATAATCCAACCTGGGTGGTGAACAAAAAAGGCCACGATGAGTTGGGTAATAAGAAACGCTTGATCACCGATTTGAGAAAGCTTAATGAGCGAACTATTGATGACAAATACAATGTGCCAAGTATCCCTATGATTTAAGCGGATTTGGCAAATTCAAAGTATTTTACCACGTTGGATTTGAAATCGGGCTACCACCGGATTTTCTAAGCGAAACAAGACCGCGAGAAAACGTCTTTCTCCGTCAACGCAGGTAAATATGAGTTTTGCCAACTACATTTGGGCATAAAAAATACCGGAAGCATTTTTCAAAGAACAATTGACGATGTTCTGCGGGACCAGATAGGCAAGTCATGCTACTTCTACGCCGATGACGTCATAACTTTGTCGGAAAACGAAACACACCATGTGAGTCACATTGATTGGGTTTTAAAAAACCTGTGTGATGGTAATGTGAAAGTGTCCAGGGGACAGAAACAATTTTTTAAAGAAAGTGTCGAGTTCCTCGGGTTCGTAGTAACCAGAGGAGGGGAATGACATACCCCGAAATGTTGAAAGCATTTAAAAAATATGTCGAATTAGAAAACCTATTCACTCTCAGGTCGTTTTTAGGGCAAGCTAGCTATTATAAAAGTCATATGATTTTTATTTAGTACTAACCTTCAAAAGAAAGCTGTTAAAATTTCATGATATTCTACTCAGAAGTTTGTGAGTTATTGTGCTAAGAGTAACACTACTTTTGTGATTTTCAAAACAATGGATCAAAAACAATTTCGTGCTTTAATTTTACACTGCTTCTTAATGGGAAAATATACCGTTCAAGCGAAGAAATGGCTTGAAAAGTAATAAGGATCCGTTCCATCAGAAAAAAAAACAATAAAACGTTGGTTTGCTTCAAACGTGGTCGTACAGACACCGATGATGCAGAACGTAGTGGACGTCCAAATGAGGCGGTAACACCAGAAACGGTTAAGAAAATCCACAAAATGGTATTGGATGATGCCGGCTGAAGGTGCTTGAGCTAGGTGAAATTATAGGCATTTCAAAAAGTGCTATACATCGTATTTTGATTGAAAATTTGGAGATAAAAAAGCTGTGTGCAAGATGGGTGCCGCGTTTGCTCACTGTTGACGTGTCACAAGTCAACCAAAACAATGGCAAAACTATATGAATTAAACTTCGAATTGCCCCTACATCCACCGTATTCGCCAGATTTAATTCCCATCAAATACTGGTTATTCGCGAACCTCAAAAAACTGGTCACCGATAAGAAATTTCGCTCGAATGAAGAGGTTATTGTTGAAACTAAAGCCTATTTTGAGGCAAAAGATAAATCGTTCTACAAAAGTGGTATCGAAAAGTTGGAAAATCGCAATACTCGTTGTATCGCCCTCAAAGGCAACTATGTGGAATAATAAATTCGAAATTTTTTCTTACTTATCGTACGGACTTATTGAACGACCTGTTAGGTGTTTTGAGCCGTTCTATCACAAGAATGGCGGCCTATCACAATGATCTCTAGAGCTCTAAAGGATGTTGACGCTCACTTTGCCACAAACGAGAGAGCGTTGCTTGCCATCGTGTGGGTGTTAGGGCGTCTCCAGCAATATCTTAATGATACCAGGGACATTAATATCTATACCAACCACCAACCTTTCATATATCAACGAGCATAACGCAAAAATACACTACAAGCCAGGTAAGGAGAACCATGTCGCAGATGTGCTCTCCCGGCAAAACATAAATTCTCTTCAAGACGAACTGTCCACAGTTCATAGCGAATTGTCTCTGCACAGGAACTTTATTCTATTTGGCTCTAAAACGCGTCATGAAATTTACTTTACAGACAAAAAAACTTTGATTGACAAACTGAAGTTAGTCTAGCCAATTTTCAGCACGAGTTAATGAAGAGTCTCCCAGCCACAAAATTTTGCCATTGCAAACATGTGGTGACAGACATTACAGATAGGAACGAGCAGAGAGAAATAATCACGGCCGAACATAACCGCGCCCACAGGACTGCACAGAAGAACGTTAAAAAATGACAAAATTTAAAAGCGCCACGCAGGGCAAGCAAAACGAATGAAAAGTGTAATTTAACAGCCACACAGGGCTTTTGCCGCGGCTTCCCACAGTCCGCCGAAGTGTGGAGAACGCGATGGTATGAACTTCCAATCGATGCCGTTATTAATGCATGCGTTGTAAATAGCCATCCACGTAAAAATCTCTGCGCACGATTTTAGGGCCGAGCGGAAGTGATTTTTCTTCATCGATTGCTAGCTGCTGCAGCTAAAAATACAGCAGGTGCTGTAGGTGACATTTTCCAATTTGTAGATTTTGATTTCCTCTATGGGCTACCACGCGAAATAATACACTGCAATTGGTCATCAGGACTTTTCATACGTATACAGCGATATATTTTGCATATACAAGGTGATTTCCAAAGTAAACAGGACTTTTTGAATCTAGCGCCCTCTAGTGGCGCCATCTATATGTCAACTGGTGCGTTAGAATCTGCTATCGTTTATCGACTTCCAGTAAAAATTTCATGACATTTCATCTATTGGAAGTGAGGTTATTGCGTTTTAAGTGTCAGTATGTTTTTGTCATCGGTGCGAGAAGATGGAAGTTGGCGTTTGTTGCACGATAATGCGCCGTCTCATCGATCGACGCTTGTGTCCGACTATTTGACCAAAAATCACATTTTAACCATCAACCACTCCCCGTATTCACCTGATATGGCACCGTGCGACTTCTACCTTTTCGGAAAAATGCATTTGCCGATGAAAGGAAAGCGTTATGCAGACGTAGAGGCCATTCAAAAGGCTCCTGTTTACTTTGGAAATCACCTTGTATCACCGCATAATGCTTTTTGGCTTGAATTATTGGTCTTCGCATCATATGTACAGTCATTTAGAAAGTAGCCGTAGGTTGACTTTGCAGCAAAAAATATACCGGAGAGTCTGTTTGCAGTGTTGCTAACGACATATGGCCAAGTTCCTTATGTTCCTACATAAATCTTGAATATTGTGTTTTTGTATGCTGGTCAGAGTGGATTTTCCTTTTAAGTGTCTTGAATATACGAAGCGCACGATCATAAGGATGTCCAAGATCTTTGAACTTTGATTTGGTTGGAAGCCTAAACGAATATTCTCCATATTTTCTTACTACCTGCTCTGAATCAAAAAAATTTCAATCTCTAAAAACCGTTTGACGATGTTTGTGAAAAATCCTTTTGGCAATTGATGCTCAGTAGATTCTTTTAAAGTTGCTAAAGCAGTCGTTGTATAAATGAAGTATCACCAGTCACCACATAGGCTAATCTGATTTTGTCACATTTATCTGTTGAAAGACTTGCCTCCCCTATGCTGATATTGTCACAGGTGAAATACGTGGATGAATTTGAGTTAGATTTACAAAGCGTGTTGTGACAAGATTCAATTGTGAAGCGGAATCTAGAATGGCACGGCAAGGAACGAAATCACCTGTATGACTCTTTATGAGAACAATTGCTGTTGCCAACAGCACACATTGGTTAGGCAGCGTTTTCGGAGGTTCAAGCAGAGGATCTACAGATAGAGATGATACAAGGCTAGACTGTGTTGATGCGACGTAGCTTGAAGGCATGTCTGATACGTTGTTGTTACTAATGGAACTTAACAAGTTTTGGTAAAGTGACTTATGGCCTGTTTCCACACATTTCGTACATCAATTTCGATCAGTCGCTTCTTTAAGACGTAAATTTGGTGAAAGATTCAGAAGGTGAGGGCATTTGTAGACGAGGATTCCCTTCGCATATTCCCTCGGGACTTGCTAATGAGTTTCAACACTTTTTAAATTGAAAATTGATTTTAAATGTGGCAGGAAATAAAGCAGTTTGTTATCAAAACGTTTGATTAATAATTCAAGAGCCTTATCGTAATAACCACTCCTCATAAGCGCCATTAAATACCGCAATTTTTAATTCGGGGAATCGCGAACGACGACATGGTTGCTGAAGCATTGCTTCATCCAGAAAAAAATGTCCGACTGTAGACGAATGTGGCGCACTTAGTCTTGGCTGTAGGCCTAACATACGGTATGTCCAAACTGTCACGAAATTCACTTGAATCTAGCCTTGTAAGACTTTCATGAGCATTGTCAAACTTTGTCTTTGTAGTGTCTACAAAGTATAGGCAAACTGCTAGCTCAGGTTCATCGAATTTGCCGAGGTGATCGGGCATAAGAAACTTATTGAATGCATCAAGCTGACGATACAGCGAATTGCACCTATTTTTGAAAAAATCAATATCGTCTAGCACGACCCACTGGTTTTAGGTTATGTAAACCGAAGGTTCAACGATCGCTAACGACAAAGCGGATTGCATGGAATTTAACAATAACCCGTTTAGCAAAGCACAGCTATGTAACCCGATTGCATTAACTTGCAAAAGACGTGATGCGACAAAACACCGAATCAATGTTCACTGCACAAAGCAAAAATTAAAATCAGAATTGTTAGGCTAATAATAGGAAATAATATCTAGTTGTACGCGAGGACACTTTAAAGTTTATTTTCTCGAGGAGATAAGGAGAAGGAACATTACCGATTATCAGGTTATGAAGAAAAATAATTCCTAGCACGGACCTCCGACTAGCTAAGTAGGGATATCAATCAATTTAAGTCAGCAATGGTATAAGGGAAACGAATTGCATAATTCCAGTTTAATCCACGCAACATAAAAAGCAAAAATTGTTTTTGGATAGATTGAATACGGTCAGAATATGCTGTGTGTTAAGTAGGGGATTCCAAAAACAAGAATCATATTTTAAAATAGAACGAATTGAAGAAGTAAAACGCTGCTTGGTGGTATAAGGATCATTAAAATCTTTCGAACATCTCTTAATAAAGCCAAGAACTTATCTAGCTTTATTAGTAGTCATGAGAATAAACACATATTAAAGTAGAACATTTAAAGACTAGGTGTATAGCGAGGGTTTGCTACATTTAAAAGACACTACTTTACATTTTTCACAATTAAGGTAAAAAAAATTATCATTACACCATTTGTAAAACTGATCGAGATCTTCTTAAAGAAGACTCTGATGATGAAAAGAATCGAGAGTAAAACATATTTTTAGATCATCAGCAAACATAAACACATGAGAATGCTTAATAACAGATGGAAGATCATTTATAAAAATATTTGGGAGCATAGCACCTAAATGGCTTCCTTGAGTCCCACCAGAGTAGACAGAGTAAACATATTAATGGTCACTCATATTACTGGCGTACTGTCACAATGTGCTCAACAACAACAACATTCATATAAAAACGATCTCTGTTTTCTGATGATTCTTGTTAGCAACAGCAATGCAAAGCAAAGAGCTTTCAACAGCAATAAAATAAAAAAAAGTGTTCTATACAACAACGAATATGGTGTACAGGACAGTCTCGATAGTAGAATACCTTAAAATAAAACCATTTTTACATATATGTACAGTAAATATGTTACAGGCTTTACAGTTCATTTCCCAAAAATTCAAATCTATGGTAAATGATGACGACTCATGTCACCCATACATAGTTACTGTGTAATGTAAAGTATATAAAGTAAGAAAAAAACAAAAAATTCATTAGTGCAGTCTGTTGACACCGGTGCACAGTATTACAATATCGGCAATAAAAATTATAGAAATCATTACTAGTAAACATATTAGCGATCACTAGCTTTCTACCACAATGTGCACAACAACAACAACAACAACATTCAACATTCAAGACCTCAAGTGTCTTTTTGCACTTATGATCACAAAAGGCCATATTATGTAAAATAAAAAATAAGATTATATTAAGTGTAAAAAAAAAAAATAAAATGAAACTAGAATGGCAGGGCTATAGTCGGGCGTAACCGACTATAGAAAACCCTGTACCCAATCCAAAACTGAATATATTTTTTTTTTGCTTTAATATTTTGTATTCATTACGTAAGGTTATCTCAAGAAAAAAAAAATTTTTGTTTTTAGTAAAAGACATTTTTTGGCCGATCGTTCCTATGGCAGCTATATGCTATAGTAAACCGATATTTATCATATTCGGGAATATGATTGGATATTATTTTAAATCATTAAACCCAGAATTTGGTAACGATATCTTAATAAAAAAAAGTTTTTCTCGGTAAATGTTGTTTTTCTGCCGATCGTTCCTATGGCAGCTATATGATATAGGAAGCCGATGTACATAATATTGAGATATGTGAATAGGCATTAGCTAAAACTATTAAATACAAAATTCGGTAACGATATCTTAAAAAACAAAAGGGTTTTGGTTACTAAATGTGGGTTTTCGACCGATCATTCCTATGGCAGCTATATGTTATAGGTCGAATATCGAAAAAAAAAAATTAACTCGTTATGCCTATGTATTGGGCGAGTCTTCGTGCAAGTTGGTGGTTGTAGGTCTTACCGTTTCCGAGATCCGTGTGTTCATACAAGCAGACAGACAGTTCCTATGGCAGCTATATGTTATAGTAAATCGATATTTATTATATTCAGGAGTATGATTGGATATTGCCTAAAATTATCAAATCCAAAATTTGGTAACGATATCTTAATAAACGAAAAAGTTTTTCTCAGTAAATGTTGTTTTTCGGCCGATCGTTCCTATGACAGCTATAGATATATAATTGGACATTAGCTAAAACTATTAAATCCAAAATTTGGTAAAAATATCCTGAAAAATAAAGCGGTTTTTTGTTACTAAATATGGGTTCTCGGCCGATCGTTCCTATGGCAGCTATATGTTGAAAAAAAAAAATTTTTTTATGCCAAATTTGGTTGTTGTAGGTCTTACCGTTTCCGAGATCCGTGCGTTCATACAGACAGACAGACAGACAGACGGACATGGCTAGATCGCCGGAAAATTGGTTTAGTTGACCTGGTTGGAAAGGATTGTTATGGTTGCTATTATGCCTAACCATTGTTTTCCATCAATAGCATCAATTTCCATCGGTTCTGGACGTCAATGATGTGTATGTATTCATGAAGTGTGGTTTCGGTTGGAAGTTGTTTTGGAAACCAGAATTGTTGAACTGCCTTTGTTGCAAATTGTTAGGGAAACCAAATTTCTGTTGGCCTTGCGCTGGCCTTGTTTTGAAATTATTATTGAAACAGGTTTATGTTGGTTTACAAAATTATTAAATGTAGGGCGCATACCTTGATATTGTAAAGGATTCGATTGGCGTAAGGAAGCTAATTGAGGATAAAATGGCTGTCGCAAATTATGAGCGTTAGGATGTTGGTGTTGTGTCGAAGTTGTTTGTATATAAAAATATAAAATAAATCGCCTTTTAGTCGTCTTATAAATGTATCTAATGCTATTTCCCTATAAATACATGTCAAGAGAGACGCTGATTCTTGGTTAGCTCCAAGCATCCTATTTTGTTCAGCAAAACTTCGAGGTGTTGGTGCACTGTATGGTAGTACTCTTGGATAGTTTGATTGCCCTGAATAAGACTAATCATTTGGTATTCTAACGTTACCATATGTCTTTTGTCTCCATAATGTAATGTAAGACATCTGGAAATGGATTCCAGTAAAGTGGTGTGCTATAAGATTCTAGCACGATATCTGCAGATCCTATAATTTTGCTCCTTACTACGCTTAGTATAGCGAAGTATTTTAGGGTGCCTATCAATGGATTGTATACTGCAAAAATACGGTCAAACTTTTTCTTCCATGAACTAAATTCCGATGTTCGCCCTGAAAATTCGAAAAAACATTTTACTATGTTCGGTACTTTATCTATTTCCTGAAATTGGTTGCGTAATTCGAGTTTAATTGTCTGGTCTGGTACATTTGCAAAATCGGTAATGGGGTTTAGGATATTTTTTATTATTATTATTATTATTATTGCTATTGGCCTTGGTTATTTAGGAATTCTGTTATCAATGTATTAATATGTGGATGTAAATTATTTAGATCGTTATTGTTATTAATAGCTTCGTTTTGTGGGGCATTGTTAAGGACTGCGGCTCTGATGAGATTATTTGGGTTAGCCATCACGATCGATAAAAATTTAAAATAATTGTATGTTTGATTTTATTTAAAATATTTCAATTAATTAAATTTTTAAAATTTTTTACGTTTTCAGGTATTCAAAAATATTTTTCCTTTAAATTAGTTTTAAATATTCAAAATAATTTTCTCTTATTAGTTGTAAATTTTTTCACTCTTCCTCTTTTTAAATTTTAATTTTAAATGTTCGATTTAATTTCTTTTATTAAATATCTTTAAAACAAAATATATTTTTTTTTTATTTATTGATTAAATATCATTTGCTTTACTTTATAAAATTTTATTTGTAATAATTTTTGGTTTTTAATCTTTCGTCCAATTTAATATTTCAATTCTTATTAATTTCTAATTTGTTAATTATTCATTTTATTTTTCTTTGTCATCACTTAATAATAATAAAATTTATATTTTTTTCCTTAGACTTACATTAACTTAATCATACTCGGTGAGCTACGCTGCCAGACTCTGCCAACAACTTTTTCTTCCTCCTGGGGAGACCTTCCTTCACACTGTATTGTTCTGAATTTTTCTATTTTTGGTCGCTTTCCAATGACGGAGTTTGGTGTGCTTGATTGTAAGAGTCGTTCTGTTGAGCTGCAGCCAGTGCTGGAAAGTCCAGCGGGGTGTTGATCTCCTCCACACGTGACAACGCATCAGCCACGATGTTGTCCTTGCCGGAGATGTGCTGAATGTCCGCGCTGAACTGGCTGATAAAATCGAGGTGTCTGGCTGGTCGTGGCGAACTTTTGTCAATTTTCTGCGATTTAAAAACGAAAGTGATTGGGTTATGATCTGTGTAGATGGTGAACCACCTAACCTCGACCATATGTATAATGGCAAGGTAAATGGCGATAAATGGTTCACGATCGAACGCGCTGTATTTTGACTCAGCTGAACTGAATTTTTTTGAAAAGAATGCCAGCGGTTATCGTTGCAACATCGCACCAATACCTATGTCTGATGCATCGCAAATCAAAGCCAGTGGTGCGTCCGGATTGGGGTGAGCGAGCAATGTGGCAGCAGCCAGTGCGTCTTTACAGGCAGTGAAAGGCTGCTGTGCCGCAGGTGTCCATGCCAGTAGCGGTTTTCCTTTGCTATTCCCTTGCAGTAAATCGTGGAGCGGTGCCTGCGTTTCCGCTGCTCTGGGGATGAATCTTCGGTAGAAATTCACGGTACTCAGGAAGCGGCGAAGTTGCTCAGCGGTGGTTGGGGCTGGAAATCCGGTGATGGCTTCGATTCAGTCTGGTAGCGGTTGAGTGCCTTTGCTTGAGAATGAGTAGTCTAGGAAGGACACCTTGGTGACGCCGAAGACACATTTGCCCGGGCTGACAATGATGCCAAACTTCCAGAGTCGCTCAAAGAGAAGACGCAGGTGTTCTTGATGTTTAGCTTCTGACGATGAGGCTACCAGGATATCGTTAATGTATGCTTAACAAAAGTCCAGACCTTGGAGCACCTCGTCGATGAAGAGTTGCGAGAACCGAAAAGCATATATAGGTATTCGAAAAGGCCAAACGGGGTGGTGATTGCTGTCTTGGCGATATCCTCTGGCGCCATTGGGATTTGATTGTACGCCCGGACTAAGTCAAGGACTGAAAATATGGTTTTCGCCCATATTGCTTGCGAAAAGTGCCGGATAGCGATCGGGAATTGTCAGGGCGTTCAACCAAATCCCAATTCACCAATTTGTGGGATATCGCATCAATGCGCGTAATAATAATGGTTTTTATTAGAACGGTTGGTTTTGATTAGTACGGTTGTTAATTGATTTCAGTTTGTTTTGGGATGCAATTTTATTTGCTCTTCGATGCGTATTACAATTTTCTTGTTTAGATTTGAACTGAACATAGAATAGAAATTCGCAGCTATTTATATTCGAATGCCGATTGATGGATGTGAGTAGACTGTGTCAAATATGTCAATACTCGGATGCTGATTGACGGATGTGAGTAGGCTGTGTCAAATATGTGAAGTATTTGTTGAGCGCGCGAGCGAGAGAACCATATTATATGAGAGTACTGTTATTTCACTTCTAGGATTGTACTGCCGCTACAGAACTATTAAATGCGAAATTTAGTTACGATGTCTTGAAAAACAAAATGGTTTTTGCTAGTAAATCTGGGGTTTCGGCCAATATACTTTATGGGGTCTGTCACGTCTGTTTCCGTCTGTTACATATATTTACACAACTTTAATATACCTTTTGCCGATTTTTGGTACAGGGTATAAAAAAGACAATTTTACTTTAGATATGCACTGTCATTTTAAACATTTTAATGCAGCTATTGTACTGCTTGTTGTAGACGAAATCACAAACTAAATTGATAATTTAAATTTACTTAAAATGAAACCTAATTAACCTAAAAAAACTAATAAGCGATTTGCTGATTCATAATGTTGAGCAGTTGTGGCCATTGGCCAGAAATTGCACAACAGGAAATGCTGACTGCGCGTCTGGAAAACGGGATGCGCGTGCAGTTCTACATTTAGTAAGAGTCATTTTTGCGATTTTTTTTTTTGAGACTTTGCACATATGTATATGTATAGTAGTAGTAGTAGTAGTAGTTTTTTATTTTTCAATTTCTTTTGATTTTTTGTTCATTTTTCTTTCATAAAATTTCTCTTAAGAACTATGAGCTTATAATTCCAGTAACATGTCTGTCTGACGCC
This sequence comes from Stegana nigrithorax, assembly GCA_037044495.1. Classification (NCBI taxonomy): domain Eukaryota; kingdom Metazoa; phylum Arthropoda; class Insecta; order Diptera; family Drosophilidae; genus Stegana; species Stegana nigrithorax. Next base: position 1,790 of record JBAMBQ010000459.1, on the reverse strand, counting down.
ACCCTTGACGCCCATATAGTGCAATTTTCACAAGTTCTTCTTTTATATGGCGTATACATCAGGTCCAACAGTTCCACTCTTGCTTTAAAGATATTCGCAATATCTTGTATACCCAGACTGTTAGTAAAATAGTTGTTATCCTCTAGCTAGTAGCTTAATTCTCGGTAATAATTCCTGGTGGTACTATTTCTCGCTTGTATTATATACTTGATTTTTTTATCGTGTTCTCCCTTCAGCAGTACTTCTTCATGCATTTTTCTCCACGTGCCGGGGTCCTCTGGAATCCATGCGACGTAATATTTATCTGCTAAACTCTCCTATTTTTCAAAGAATTGCTACCTTTTTTGTAACAGATAGCTCGTGACAGTTCTAGGTAGTCTGTCCTCCTTTAATTTCACTGTGTATCTTATGTACCCAAAGTGCATCGAAAGAGCGTACGTATACATTGAGGCGCGATTTGTTTCCAAGGCGATAGCGTAATGAGGCGTATTCGATGGCAATTTGAATATTCTTTTAACATAATATGTTTGTAATCGTTCTAAATCGTCAAATTCGTCCCATCTCCATACCTGTGATGCGTAGCACATTATAGCTCTTGCTTTTGCCTCAAAGAGCTTATACTTTGCGCTATGGTAAACATTTTTCTTACCTTAGAAAGTGTTGCATGTACTATATATGGCTTTTTGAAATTCATATCCGCTGTCATTTATCAGTTAAGCTGTGAACGCGATCGGACGTTCCTAATAATCGTCCTGTGATTTAAAGTATATCTATATACATATTAACCAACAAAAGTGCAAAACATATGAGACAGTGACTCTTTAACATTGCATTAAAAAAAAAATTCATTTAGCTAAGTTAAGCAAACAAAATATCAAATATAATAGTAAGCTACATTTGAATGCTCATGTAACTTATTATTAGAAACCCTTAAAGCTCTTAATATTATATTAAAGTCAAACTTACTTGGGAAATAAAAAAAAAAAAAAAAAAAAAATTAGCTAAGTGATTTAAATCATCAAATAGAAAAGTGTAATAAACATAATAATGCCTAACGCCCCGAACGAGCGAAGGCTGTCCGATAGCAACAACATTGGCTACTTTACAATACGCTCATCCCTCTCTGCAAACGAAGGGAGAGCGCGTTCTTCCTCACCTTCCTTGTTATGCCCTACCACAACAAATTCGTTAACTTGGAGCGCACAGTACTCAACTCCAATAATTCCGAATCCACCAACGGCGACAACATCATCGACAACAACGTTAACAACTCAAAGCACATCCACAACAACAGCTGCAACAGCTGCTCCTACAATAGAATCTGTTTACTCAACAACTGCACCTATAGCTTCACCAACGGCAACAACAACCATTATGCATAATCTAACAGAACCCTTCTTATTATCTGAGTCAACAGCACAAACAACTAATTCGGTAACCACACCGAACTCGTCATCAACATCTACAACAACAGCAGCAGTAACATATCCACAGTCAACACCAACAATAAACAATGAAAATTCTAACGCAGAAACAAAAAACACCACAGAACAATTAAATCTTAAACGAAATCGAGACAAGCAGTCTCCAAGCAAACAAATAGAAACCACAAACAATAACAAAAAACCAAAAAACAGAACACAAAATTCAACACTAACAACAATAAAGAAATACTGGCTAAGTGCTCAAAATACAACAAATACAACAAACAGATTTAAAATTTTGCAAACGGAGGACAACGACAAAAACGACAATGGGATAAATACAATTTATTATTATTATTATTTTTG
>JBAMBQ010000443.1:0-15895 GCA_037044495.1 Stegana nigrithorax | reverse complement strand
TAGCTCCCTACCCTTTGTAGTTGTGAGTCTTGAACCCCAGTTGATATGTTTCGCGTTATAGACGCCACCCATTATGAACCGATTTGAAAGTTCGCTGATTAGCGTTTTATATTGGTGACATTTGATGTTGTGACGCGGTGGGCTGAAGACAGCTGTGAAGGATAATTTATTTGCAGCGTCCATTGTAACTGTAATAGCCTGGAATTCGTCAGTGCTGACTTGACCATCAGTAAAATGATTTAGTGTTTTTTTTACAATAACGGCGGCTCCTCCGCGTGCACAGTTACTTGGATGGGTGGTGTGATATATAAAATAATTTTTGAAGCTGATATATGACTGGTTTCACGAACCAATAAGGCATATGTCCACGTTTTTCAGCGAGAGTATAATTTCCAACTCACGTTGGTGCTTGGCAAGCCCATTGGCATTCCAGAGCATTACTTTTATATTTCTAGGCTTCATGGTGTTCTGATAAAAGTTTTTCCAGCTTTGTTAGACGCTTGTCAAGACTTGAGTAAAATCGCTCTTGGTTGCTCAGTTTTGATAGAATTTGCGCCAATACATCTTGTTCTACCATATTTTGTGTGTAAGTTATGTTCTTCAATGTTGCTGAGTAGCTGGGCTTGTCAAAACTAACTGGTTTTCTAACAACTGGTTGATTCGTTGAATTATTCTCTAACGAATTGGCCTTATTAGTGGCCGCAGATAATACGGTTACGTTGGATTTACCGATTTTTTTCTCATTAGCAGAACGGGCTTTCCTGACCGCAAGCGACGACATCAAGTCAGTTTGGCCGATTTTTTGATTTCTTATTATTTGAAGTTGTTTTGCGATGGCGCAACCTCTGTAGTTGGCTGGGTGGTTTTCGCCACAGTTGCAGCATTTGGGTTGTTGAGAGGCTGGTTTTTCGCATTCATCGCATTCCTTGTCTTCTATTATTTTGTCGAGCAGATGACCTTATACTAAATCACCAATGATCGAACAGTGTTGGTAGGTATCAGCCCAGCTGCTGACGTAGCAGGGATGATTTTGAGCAGGCGACCGCCGAGTGATGTGCAACCGTGATGACCTTACTATCTCAATTGATCGCCGATCACACAGCTGATTGGCTTGGAATCGTATCCAAGTGCCGCAAGTATAGTGGTAATTAATTTTTGAATTTATTACCTTGTTGTTGTAATAATGATTTACTTTCTTGCAGAAAACGAAAACAATATGAAAGCAGATCCTCCAGAGCGCCGACTATCAGCACACAAGCACCGGGCTTTCCTTTGGTCCGAGGTAGGTCACTTGATTTCGATTTGTAGATGATGCTAACTATACAATTTTAGATATTCGCGGAGCGCAACTTTGACACGTCCGTTCACCACCAAAAATATATGACTATAAATTTTTATTTGTTAGTTGGCTTCTTACTTTCCTTTAAATTTATTCATTCAAGAGAATGCTTGCTCGCACGAATATGCCGATCCGAAGATGCCGATCCACTTCAAAAGCCAATTTCTTCAGCTCACTGTAGCAATCTGGAATACTATTCAATACGTCGAATATAAATGCCTACCCTGTATTTCTTTTGAAGCTGTCCACTTTTGTTGCGTTATATACATATATTTGTGGTCCTCCAACTCTTCCAACTTGCTTTTCAACTCTGTAAATTTTCTACTCCAAAAAGCTTCACTTTTTAAATCGATCAATTGCATTTCTAGAGATCCACTATCAATTAAAAATGGCTCAATGTGGATTTCGTTACTATTTGTGTGGAGAAGATTTACTATCGATACTAGACTTTTTGAATTGTTCAAATCTATCAGCCAATTCATCTTTTTTTTTTTTTTTTTTTCACAGACGTTGTGGTAGCGCACTACCAAGCAAGAGGACATACGAAACCAGACCTAGTGTCTGTTCCACAGCTACGACCAAATGGTCAACAGCTGCTTTATCTACTTAACAAATATTTACTTATAGATTAAAAAACACTAATTACAAAAATTAAACAAACTAAATTAAAATTAATACGACTATTAGTAGTCTAAATTAAAATAAGTATCTAATTCTATGTAATTACATTAAAACTACAAGTAAGAAGAGATTTTAAAGTGTGGGAAGAGGCTATGTTAGAAAATAAATGATAGTTCGAGTTATAAGCCAAACACATAACATTAAAGGGATCATGCAATAGGAAAGATGATCGTGCAGTGTTTAGTCTAAAGGGCAAATAATATCTTGTTGAACGCGAAGGCACGTTAAAGTTTATTTTTCCAAGAAGATAAGGAGAATTGACATTGCCGTTTATCAGGTTATGAAGAAAAAGAATAGCTAACACGGATCTCCGACTAGCTAAAGTAGGAAGATTAATCAATTTAAGGCGGGAATGGTATGAAGGAAGGCGAATCGCAGAATTCCAGTTTAATCCACGCAACGCAAAAAGCAAAAATTGTTTTTGAACAGATTCAATACGGTCAGAATATGTTGTGAGTTGGGGATTCCAAACAAATGAAGCATATTCTAAAATCGGACGAACCAAAGAAATGAAAAGCTGCTTGGTGGTATACGGATCATTAAATTCTTTAGACCATCTCTTAATAAAGCCAAGAACACCTCTAGCTTTATTAGTGGTCATAAGAATGTGAAAACTAAAGTTAAGTTTCGGGCTCATCAAAACACCTAAGTCGTTAAATTCATAAACACGTGCTAAAGTAGAACCGTTTAAGGAGTAGGAATACAACCTAGGTTTGCTACGAGTGAAAGACATTACTTTACACTTTTCACAATTAAGGTATAGAAAGTTATCCTTACACCACTTTGAAAGTTGGTCGAGGTCTTCTTGAAGAAGATTCTGATGAAGAAAGGAATCTAGAGTAAAACAAAGTTTTACATCATCAGCAAACATAAGCACATGAGAATGCTTAATAACCGATGGAAGGTCATTTATGAAAATATTAAAAAGCAAAGGACCTAAGTGGCTGCCCTGAGGGACACCAGAATAGACATTAATATTTTTAGAAACACAGCCATTAAATAAAACTTTTTGGGACCTACCTCTTAAATAACTATCAATCCACCTTACAAGTTTAGGCGAAAAGCCAAATCTATCTAATTTGGTAAGAAGCAACGAATGGCAAACACTATCAAATGCTTTACAGAAATCAGTATAAATAACATCTGTCTGAAAACAACGGGCAAATCCACTGGAAACAAGTGAAGTGAACTCCAAAAGATTGGTAACTGTTGAGCGTTTTTTACAGAAGCCATGTTGAGATATACTCAAATTCGGAATAATATAATGCTGAAGCTGGTCGGTAATTATATGTTCCAGCAACTTTGGTATTGCGCATAGCTTAGCAATACCTCGGTAGTTTGAAATATCCCTTTTACTACCTTTTTTATGAAGAGGCAAAATGTAGGATTCTTTCCATACCATAGGAAAAGAAAAGGTCGTAAGCGGTAAATTGAACAACTTACGAAGAGGAAGAAGTAAAGCGCTAGCACAGTACTTTAAAACACATGCAGGAATACCATCAGGACCAACAGAAAAAGTGGGTTCAATAGATAATAAATAAGACAGAAGAATTCTTTCTTCAATAACAGGGCAATTGATAGGGTAATAGGCCCCATTACTTGGGTCAGAATAAAAACTACGTGAGACAGAACTATCACTATAGTTATTTTGGAAGAAGCTAGCAAATAAGTTAGAAATATCAGCATTATTGCATTCCTCAACATTACCTAGCTTCATAATGGAGGGAAAATAATTAGACCTGCGTTTTGAATTAATAAAATTATAGAACGACTTAGGATCACGTTTAATATTGAGTTTAACGTTAATTAAATACGAATTATAGTAAGATTTATTCGCGTGATTAAAATTATAGCGCGAGACAGTATAATTTGCATAATCAACTGCCAAACCGGTACATTTAAATTTAGTAAACAGACGATTTTTACGATTTTTCAACCGAATTAAATCGCGAGAAAACCATGCTGGTCTATTTGACTCAGGGAAAACCTTAACTTTAGGAACGCATTTTTTGAAAAATTTTAGTAAAGTTTTGTTAAACAACTGCACAGCTTCATCGATATCTCCCATGGAATTTAAAGCCGACCAATCAGTATTTAAGAGAAACTGGTTAAGTTTACCAAAATCAGTTTTTCTAAAACAAAAACATTTACTAGCTTTCCCACTAGGAGAATTCGATGAAGATGTCTTCATAAGAATTTCTAGCTGAAGAGTAGGGTGGTAACTATCTTCAGGGGTAGATAATGGAGTAGACCTACGCACTGAAAAATGTGTGGCGCGATCAGTAAAAACTAAGTCAAGTGTACGATTCATACTATTCTTAATAAAATTTATTTGCTCAAGAGAATCATCTAATATTGCATCAACAAAATTACACGAAGAGCCAAGTACAAGGGAATTAGAAAGCTCAGAGGGGGACCAAGTTACAAGTGGGAGATTAAAATCACCCATGACTAATAAATAGTCAGTAGTTTGTAGAAGAGAGTGGATGAATTTTATAGAATCCACATGAGCCGTGTAAGTAATATCATCAGATGAAGGTGGAATATAAGAGCAAGTCAGAAATATATTGCAATTGTTAACGAAAACTTTAACACAAAGAAACTCAATATTATTAGAGAAAGGGGTAAGTATTTCATCGGCGCATAGAGATGAATTGACAGAAATCATAACACCACCACCAATTCTCGCGGACCGATCTTTCCTAAAAGTTACAAAATTACTATTAAAGATTTCTGAGTTAAGGACTTCAGGGCGGAGCCAGGTTTCAATAAAGACAATAATATCAGAATCAAAAGAAAAGCTATCGAGAAATAACCTTTTAAGTTTAGAATTAATTCCTCTAACGTTTTGAAAAGATACCAACAGAGTTGACAGCTGAGAATTATTTACTTTTTTCTCTGTTTTGCCGCAGTTTTTGAGTTTTTTGGTACCGGGACCAAATTAGCTACAATAGGTGGAGCTTTTTTCCGATCTTTGTAATCATATTCATGCACAATACAATTACTAGGCCAAAAGTCGGGTTTAAGCAATTCCGCGAAATAATCGGCCGGAACTATAATTTTAAACGAAGAAATAGATCGCTTATGGGCAAACTTAAATTTATTTATAATAGTATTAGAGATAGATGGACATTTAGAAACTATGTAATGATTAACATCACATTCCGTAGTGTCAATGGCCAACCGGGAGACAAAGACAGCCTTCGTGACAGGAACGACAACTAAAGGCTTAGGTGAAATTTTGACTGAAGGCTGTATAGTTGGCACAATAGCAGGGTTAGAAACACCTGTATTAACTGCCACAGCAAAAGAAACTGGAGGAGAAACTGACATAGGAGTTGAATACACCTGGTCGCCATTTAGATTTGAACAACCAGGAGTATTTAGGCTGTCATCAGCATTAATAACAATTGTAGGGAGTACTTTTGTTTTGGAAGATTTGGCCTTCTTCCGTTTAGGAGACAAATCAGAACATTTGTACTCCTCAAAAGATTTTTCATAATCTTCTAGCTTTTCACCAAGCCGTTTATAATCCTTTACTAACTCCGAAAAGGCATTACGGGATTTCATAACAAATTTGGAAAAATTAATTTCCGAAGGGCGGCAGTCAGGACACGACCAGCGCAAGCCATTATTTTTTGCAATGCTGTCCACGATTCGACCATTCAAGTCAGCACAAGCGACATGTGCATGGTTATCGCAAATCCAACACGATACAGAAACGCTAGCAGCATCAAGTGATTTCTTACACTTCGCGTAACAACAATCCATGATTACAAAAGGAAAAAATGAATTAGAAAAAAATTTTAAAATATTCAAAATTAAGGATTTGATAGGAAGCAAAAGCCAAAAAGTATGCAATTAAAATTTAATAAAGTAGAAGAAAGTACTAAAAAAGGAAAGTGAAAGTCTGAATGAAAAAAAGTAAAACAGTCACTCACTATGCAACAATTACACTATAGTCGCGCACAAAACAGGTGTTCGCTATTTGTTTACAAAAACAAAACAATGCAAAGCACCAAAATTACAAAATTAATCACCAAGAAATTTAATTTTTATAAAATGATTTCACCAGAGAGCACCGAATAATTCTAATGCCACCACCGATAATTATGAGAAAAGCACTATTGATAACGCACAATTTAGTAATAAAAACACGAGTTATTTTCTAGTAACTAAATAAAAACAGCGGAACGCAAACTAAGCACGACTAGTACAGTACACAGCGAAAAATCTTAAATTTTTTTTAAATCGTGCTGAAGTAATTCATGTCAACAGTTGCGATGAATTCATCGCGATATTGCTTTAGAAATTGAAATGAAGTAATTTTCCGCTGTAAATATCTTCTGCAAAAATAATTATTTTTTCTTTCAAACAAACCAATTCTTCTACCAAAACATAGGCTGGGTTTCCCTTTCCATGCATTTTAAGTTTCAACACCTTACCTTTGGAAAGCCATCACAATTTATTGTGAAGAAGGAGGTCGGAATACAGAGTCTCCATTTCGTTTAAGAATACTTTAAACTGACGATGGTAGAGAGCTTTCGACAAGATGCTGTTAACAATCTTGATTACCAAATTCATGACCTGAAGTATTTCGGTCGGAAATTTTGTTGTTGGGCGCAAAGCGCTTCTTCGTGTATTATGTAGTGAAACGTAAGAATTTCGTAGTTTATTTTGCTCTGAAGAATCGTTGTTACACTTTGTCGATCTTATTGTCTTCAAGGCATTTATTCACGGCATTCGCTATATCTTTCCCTCTAGTTTGTGCCATGACCGGTAGCAATCCTCGAAATTCTTCTTTTGGACCTTGGGAAGACATATACCTGACAAAAAGGGCCACTTGTGTCGTGTCTTTTATGTCGCAAGACTCATCTTTGCAAGTGATAAGACAAAAAAATGTTGAATATCTTCCACACGCAATTATGTTGCATTTGAAAATATTTTAGTTATTCTATCTTGTACTGTTTTAGCGGATAGTGGCAAATTTTTTATTTTTTTTCTGGTTTGTTTTTGAACGTATGAAGCAACCTTGACATACTCACCATCTGTGAATGGTTTGCCTTTTTTTTGGAATTTCTATTGACACTGCGAAGCTTCCCAGATTAACATTATTTGTAAAGGGTCTTTCATTAAGGAGTTAACAAACTCTTAACATGGAGCTTCATTGCTGTTTTTCTTTTTGGAGCTCGTCGACAGCTTTATTTCTTTCTTCGTCGGCTAGATATTTACTAGCAAACAGAGTAAGTTTTTTAGAGAAGAGAGACGTCTGTCTAAATTTGATTTCTTATTGTGAGCGAGTATTTCGTGGCCAATAAGACAATTCGGAAGGTCTGAAGGTCTGAGTTGCATATGAAAGCGAAAAACTCCGCCAAATCCTGATTGCTTTCTCGATACTCTTCTTAAGGTCTTCTCTTTTTTTATGTAGATGCCATGCTAATATATTTATATTATTTTCCACTTATTGGTTAGATCGGCCATTTGAGATTTACATTCGTGCAGTTCATTACTATTAAAGCGACGCGTGAAGAATGGTATGAAATACTTGCGATCGAGTCGACCAAAGCCAGCAATGCGTGACATGACATACAATGACATCCTCCTCCTCAGTCAGCTATGACAAATGCTCCGAATCGATGGCTTGACCCCACTCGCGAGTCTTCGAAAGTGAAATTGATTTGCGTTTGCGTGACTGACTGCGACGTTCACTGGAGTTGTTGCTCGATGAGCTGCGTGTCCCTCGTGACCGCCGTTTCTTGCTTGGCTTAAGATATTTGAGCAACGGCATAGTAGAGCCGCCAAGGACGAGCGTTGTGAATAGCACAATGATCAGCGTCGTTGTAATTACAACGTGCCTTTTTTCAGCGCCCGATATATCCAAATGTAACGAAAGCGCGTACGAAATGGCACCACGCAGTGCTGAGAACCACATGATGAACTGCATCTTGTTATTGATCTTATGCTCACGGAACTTGTTAACCAAAAACGCCAGTGGTAAAATATTGCAGGCACGTCCAATTAGGCACAAGACAATGGACCAAATAACATATGACAGTTGTTGTTGTTGTTGTAGTAGTAGTACTACTTGTCCACTAACAATTAGAAATTCCCATTCTCGAGAATCTGAATTTGATGAGCTAGGGAAATGCACAGCGTGAATCTGTTAACTAACAGTGCTGCAAACATATATGAAGCAGAGTTGTCAGAACATGACAGCAGCAACAACAAGTTGCTTGCTTTGATTTGTCTCAACAACAACAACAACAACAACAACATGTTGTGACACGTCAACAGTGAGAAAACCTTGCACACAGCTCTTTCATCTCCATATGTTCGATCAATATACGATGAAAAGCCTATAATATCACCTAACTCACGCACCTTCAGCCGGCGATCATCCAATACCATTTTGTGGATTTTCTTAACCGTTTTTGGTGTTACCACCTCATTTGGACGTCCACTGCGTTCTGCATCATCGGTGTCTCTACAACAACATTTGAAGTCAGCAAACCAACGTTTTATTGTTTAAGTATTATAAACGAAGTCCTTATAATACTTTTTTAACCATTTCTTCGCTTGAACGGTATTGTTTCCCATCTAGAAGCAGTGTAATAATAAAACACAAAATTGCTTTTGATTCATTTTTTAGAAAATCACAAATTTAGTGTCACTCTTGGCACAATAACTCACAAACTTATAAGTAGAATATCATGAAATTTTAACAGCTTTCTTTTGAAGGTTAGTACTAAATAAAAATCATATGGAAAAAATTCTAGTATAGATGGCGTCTATAAGTCATCCTATGGACTTTTTGAATGGACTGTTACATTTTTAAAACTTTTAAATGAATCACCCTATATTATATTTTTAAAATACATACTTTTATATATTGGGTGGGTAACACATTTACTTCGGTTTTTTAAAGTTATACTTCTATCGAACGTCTTAGATAAGAAAAAGCTAAAATTTCAGTAAGTGCGACAGACGCAAATAAAGGTGATGATTATTTTCAATGAGAAAGAGTGAAATGACTAGTATTCTTTGGTTTTAGTCAATTTCAATGTTGCAAATCAGACCATAACAGAGTTACCATCATTTACAAAGAAACTATAATACATGTAATGATGTTTTTGCGTGTATCAAAAACGACGCTTGTCACGGGAGAGGTATGCAGTGAAAAGCTAGTACAAGTGGCTGATAGATAAAATCGGTGCTTAATCCTCGTTAATCGATTCAAAACGATTTTGAAATTTTTGTTTTTTTTTTTTCTTTTGATAAAAAATAAATAATATTTGCATATGGAACTAAAGAGCCGCAACTTGACATCCAAAGAGCCGCAGGTTGCCGACCCCAAGACTAGGCCAATTAAATCAAACAAAAATCCAAATTCAGAGTAGCAAAGCACTATAGCACACTTAACAAAACACTGGACGCCTTTGTTTGCGCCCAGGAACAAAAATTTCAACTTGTATGATGTTCGGCATCTATAAGATTAACAGTTTCTGTGTAAGAGCCCTGGTGATTATTAATTATACGCTCCAAAAACTTTTGTATTAGCAATTAAAATAAAAACTACGGGTGCTAGAACCATCAATATAATGATTTTGGAAGAAGGTGCTTAGTAGAATTGAAGTATCAGTCTTATTAGAACCCTATTCATAAAAAAAAAACACCAACCAAATAAGAATTATAGAAAAATTTATTGAAGTAATTAAAACTATAGTGTGAAAAAGCATATTTCACCACTACGGTCACCAGATACAAACCCTATCGACTTCTTAACGATATTCTTACTTACGCTAAAGATAACTTTAAGAGTGTTGAAAAGTGTTGAAGTGCTCAAGAAGCCCATCTTCATGAAAGGATGAATATAATCAAAGTAATTTTTATACACATACTCGTATTATACTTTATACCGTAATATTTTGCAATATTTTATATTTGAATTTCTGGATTTAGTAAAAACATACATAATGTTCAACAATCACTTTTTGCTTAGAGAGTGAAGTAGCTTTTAGGGAATATGATTGGTTATTACTTAAAATCATTAAATCCAAAATTAGGTAACGATATCTGTATAAACAAAAAGGTTTTTTTCAGTAAATGTGGTTTTTCGGCTGATCATTCCTATGACAGCTATATGTTATAAGACGAATATTGAAAAAAAAATAAATTTGTTATGCCTATGGATTGGGAGAGTCTTCGTGCAGAATTTGGTGGTTGTAGGTCTTACCGTTTCCTGCGGCGGCATGTTCAAATGTATCTGTGGGTCGAAGAAACAGTTTAAGCTTAGTAATAATCAAATTACCAACAGATACTGTTAATTTACTGACGTTATTATACTACTTGCTGCAGCGAGCATAATTACGGCGACACAGTAGACACGGTTATAGCGGACCAGCGTTCCTACTACTACAGTTGCGAGTGGCGGGATAAACACGTCTCGCGCCAGTTTTATATGCAGGCTGGTCAATCCCGATAAATTTCCCATCGAGAGTCAAACACAAGTGGCCGAGACCGCGATCATTGAATGATTACTAAATGAAAAATGATTTTTAATTCAAACATTGTTATTTATTAAGTCAACAATAATAACATCGTTGTTTTGGGCAAGTTAATGCAACATTAACTAACAGCGTCAATCTGTAAACTAACAGCGTCAATCTGTAAATTAACATTCAGAAATTCTCATTGACGAGAATCTAAATTTGTGAGCTAGGGAAATGCACAGCGTGAATCGGTAAATTAACAGTGCTGCAAACATTTGTGAAGCAGAGTTGTCAGAACTTAACAGCAGCAGCAGAGCCAATTACTTCGAAATATTTCAAATAACTTGTGGCGCCTGCGGGTGTTTTTCCGGCTTTCAGCTCCGGATGTTACTTGCAGAACGCCACAAATTAGTGCAGCTGTTCTTGTGTTGTCCGCTCGAATTTTTGCCTGGAAAAAATATAAAAAGCATAAATAAATCCTATAAATTATAAATTAAGTTCAGATATTTACTTTAGCGCGTCTTTTTCTTTCATATTTATATATTTAGTAAAGAAAATGCATTTTTCAGTCAGTTTGAAGGTAACAGTCACTTAACAATTAAAAAAGTTTTTTTTTTAACCCCCCCAACCGCACCCACACTATAAAATACCCTGTACTCAATCCTAAATACATTATTTTTGTATGTGAAACATCGTTGCGCTCGCTATAGTGAATTTAATTAAGATCTCACGTGAGATTTAGATCGTACGCGGTGATCTCAACTTAATATCTTAAATACATAAGTGAGCAAAGGCGAGCTGCAAGGCTCTGTAGCTCAGTGGATAGGTCACTAACCAGAATTCATGAAGGCGTGTATTCAAATCTTGTGACAGGAACTTTTTTGATTGATTTTTCACTTTTTTTTTTCCAGATTTGCAGTTCTATTTATACTAATTATATAAACATTAAATAAAATAAACTGAAATGATTTTTTTTTTATATATATAATATAATTGAGCGGAAATTTCGAAGTTCATTTATGCGGAAAGTACTTCACCGATTCTTATGAAACCTGCCATGGTGATAGCTTACACCCCAATGCAGAATAACTAATTGGACAAAAAAAAAGCATGTGTTCTCTATTTTTCTCATACGTTTAATGGATGTGACAAACGAAGGTTGTTACACAGGCTGTACAGAAAAAAAATGCGTAGCGAAACAAGCTGGGATTACTAGTATTTATATAAATTTACTTCTATATGTTTTAACCTCATTCCTTAAGTATTTCTGTATGAAATGTATTACATTCATAAGCATGCAAAATGTATCAGGTCACAAAATTGAAAATGCTACTTAGCGTCTATCTGCTAGCAAATCATAATGTGCTTTTCCATTACAATGAAGTGACTGTTTTTTTTTGCCAATAATGGATAAAGCAGCTATTGAACAAATCATGTTTCACATCAAACCAGTGTGTGCTTAGCCGCCACACACACCTTTTCTTATTTTTTTGTATGCGCTTTAATTGTGATGTCAATTGATATTGTATTCCTTTCTGCGTACTCATGTGCTGCTCGTACTAATGTTATATGTAAAGATTGTTTCTTTCAGGGTAGATTTTTGATAATTAATCAATGAAGGCTTAATTATCGAAGACACATTTTATGCATATTTTTTCATAAATTGATAACTGATTTCTAACAATTCCATACATATGTATGTATGTTTGTATTATTGCATTCATTAGTTAAATTAAATTTTATTAAAAATTATCACCACGAAGTATGCTCTAGACCTATTTCTGTACATTGGCTGTGCCACCTGTAAAGCGCATAGTCAAAGTTTAAAAAAAATAGCATATAAAATATTCGTAATTCGCAATTCACATCACAAATAAAAAATGCCCAAAAAATAAGCAAACCCCCTCCAATTTATATTCAAGACGTGGAAAACATAAGTGTACTAACTTTTGCAATCAAAAACTTTAACCTGAAATTTTATCCAAATAACGAAGTAAAGATATAAACTTCGGAATCCAAACATTAAAGAGAAATTATAAATTTATTACGTGACAAAAAAACAAAATACCACACTTTCAAACCTAAAGCTGAATCGAGGCTTTAAGGTCGTTTTAAGAAACCTACATCCCGAAACCGACGTAACAGAAATAAAGACGGAATTACAAAAACTAGGACACGAAATAACAAATATAGATATAAAGGATGATTTTTTTAGCGTAGTTTTTTTAAAAATCTTATAAAACACTCAAAAAATTTGCTTAAAATATTCAAAAAAAAACTTTTTATTGCATCGATAAATAGACCTTTGCCGTTTACCTTTTAAAGACAACTTCATGTAAATGTTGTCCGCAGCTCCGTTTCAAATGGACCGATGATGCCACCAGCCCATAAACCACACCAAACTGTCGTTTTTTCGGGATGCATCGGTAATTCTTGTATGGCTCGTGGCTGTTCATCATTCCAGATGCGACAGTTTTGCTTATTTACGTATCCGTTGAACCAGGTCGATTATGACGACCATAATATGGTCGTAACAAACGGTGCACATTTTTCACAGAGCACGAATTTTGATAATAGATTTCAATAACTTTCCATCGTTGCTCGTTTGTAAGTCTTTCAATGAATAAAAGGCAGAGTAAACTGAAAACTTTTCATTTTGACAAATGACGTTTGGACGCCATTACTAACCAGTGCTGCTAACCTGAAAAACTTAACTCTTAAAAAATCACACTATATAACATACAACATGAAACAACAAAGCCTCCACTACCGATATTATTCATAGAACTAAAAGCAAACAGAAACAACGCTATTTACAAAATAAGGGACCTATTACAAAATATAATTAAATTTGAAGCACCCCATCTCAAACCGAAAATCTCACAATGCGCTAATTGCCAAAAATACGGCCACACAAAAAACTTCTGTACTAGAGATCCTATATGTGTCAAATGTGCGGGAAAACATAAAACAATCGTCTGAAAAATGTCCACAGCTAATGGCCAAATCAAATGCGCTATATATGGCGGAAACCACACCGCTAATTACAAAGGCTGTGAAATATACAAAACTTTAAAAATCCAACAATTTACCCGAACAATAGCAACCAGCGCCCCACAAAATAAAAAATGGACAAGCACAAGTAAAAATATAACAAGGCAACCTGAACTAACCTACGCCCAACAAGCAAGATGCAATGCAAAACCCACCTCTAACCAACCAACTACCAAAACTCCAACACATATAAATTCTACCATAAACCCAGATCATGAAACCCACACATACATGCCAAACGAAACAATTAAAATAAAAGAACTACAAAATATGGTAAAAGACTTAATACTCCAATTGAACCAACTTGTTGAACTAATAACCATACTTTTACCAAATCAAAGCTTACTAAAAAACCAACATGGACAGTAAGCTGAGAATTATAGCAAACCAACGGAATAAACAGCCACATACCAGAATTAACACAATTTCTATATGACAATCTCGTTGACATTGCACTCATAGCGGAAACACACTTGACTAACGATCATAGAATAAAAATACACGGATACAAGCTGCTGACCACAAACCACCCCGGCGGATGAAGACGTGGAGGAGCAGCGATACCAATAAAAGAGAACTTAAAAAATACAGAGCTTGACCACTATAAAAAAGACCATATACAATCAAAAATCATTGAAGCAAAAGACAACATTGGACCAATAAATCACACGATCACCGATTTCTTGTCACGGGCGATTTTTACGCAAAGAACACGAAATGGGGATCAAGAACTACTACCATGAAAGGCAAGAAGCTATATAATGCGATTCGTAAAACGAAAGCGAAACACCTAAGCACTGGAGAACCAACTTACTGGCCAGCAGATCCCAATAAAACTCCAGATCTAATAGACTTCTGCACAACTCGTAACATTAACGAGACCTCGCTCCAAATCAAATCTAAACTTTACTAGTCATCGGACCACTCTCCTATGCAAATTGACTACAACACGAACATCGATAGAGTAAAACCTAGCCACAGAATGTACAACAAAAAACAGACTGGGAAACCTTCCGCGAATATATAAGAAAAACACTTAACATCACAAATCCACTTCAAATCGCTGAAAATCAACGAACAAACTATTGTCTATATCAACGATACAATCAGCCTTATAAATATCTACACCCATCCCAGATTCAAGCAGGGTCCGGCACTCGAAGTGTAACCAATTGGAAAGCCCATAAATTCAGTTTGGAAAATTACTTTTATTCAATTCAAAGTACAAAATGTGTAAAAATAATACAAAATTCAGAATCAATTTACTTTTGCTCGATATGACCACCTTTTTCCTTGACTATGGCCTTGAGACGGTCCAAAAACGAATCGCAAGCTGCCCGAATGTGACTTGCAGGTATTTTGGCCCACTCGCGGACGATGGCTTTCTTTAGCGCCTCGAGACTGATGTATCTTTTAGTTCGAACCTTGCTCTCCAAAATGGCCCAAAGAGAATAATCCATTGGATTCGCGTCTGGTGAATTTGAGAGCCATTGTGTGGACGTTATGAAGTTCGAAACGTTGTTTTTCAGCCATTCTTGGTTCACTCGAGCTTTGTGAGACGGTGCCGAGTCCTGTTGAAACGTCCATGGTCTGCCACCGAAATGTTTGTCTGCCCACGGCTTCAAAGCAACCTCCAGAATACTTTCTCGATAATATTTTGCATTTACCTTGACGCCAGGCTCGATGAAAACGATTGGAGAGCGCCCATCTGCGGTTACAGCGGCCCAAACCATTATCTGTGGTGGGTGCTGCCTCCTAGTGGCCAATCGATGACTTAAATTCTCGTATGAACGGTTGCTTAAGTAAACCCTATCGTTTTGAGAGTTTACGAATTGCTCAATTGGAAAAATTTTCTCGTCAGAAAACACAATATTCGGAAATTGACCGCTTTCGGCCAAGCGAAGCAACTCCTTTGCTCTCTCAAGTCTAACTTGTTGCTGCTTCGGTGTGAGATCATGTGCCTTTTGGATCTTGTAAGGCTTGACCTTGAGATCATTTTTCAGTATGCGGCGGATGCTACGGTCGGATACTTTCAGTTCTTTTGCCATTTGATTGGCACTTCGTCGGGGATTTCGCTCAAGTCGCTTCTTCACTTTTTGAACCATCTCACGGGACGTCGCAGTCTTTTGACGACCACCTCCATGACGTTTTGCGATGCTACCAGTATTATTGTAACGAGTTATAGTGCGGTAAACGAAAACTTTATTCACTTTGAGGTGTTTGAGCTCACGAACAATCGCTGGTTGTGATTTTCCAGCTAAATATAAAGCAATCACGCAGTTACGTTTGAAATCCATCACTGATTTTTTTTTTCGCGTTCACTTTTGGCAAA
>JBAMBQ010000442.1:0-55222 GCA_037044495.1 Stegana nigrithorax | reverse complement strand
ATTGCGAATTAGTATATAGACTCGTTGAGGCTTGGTCTGAGTAACTTGTTGAGGCAGTTGAGGTTGTTTGATGACCTGTTTCGACTGATTAAACCTTGATTTTAATTCCTTAAAATCAGGTCAACCCCAGTCATTTGCAGGGTGGTTGCCTGCGCAGTTGCTGCATTTTTTAACGTTTGCGTCTGTTTTGTTAAGAGATCAAGCAGCCGAAACATGAATATCGCCGCAGACAACACAAACTGGCCTCGGTGTGCAGTAGGATCTTGTATGTCCATATTCTTGGCAATTTGAGCATTGCACTCGAGCGTAAGGATCTGGAGGTCATATATGGGGTGGGTAGCGTTTTTCTTGGCAGGCGCTGCCGATGGACTGAGTTCTACTTTGAACATGGGCTGCGGGAATCTATCTTTATTTAGCATGTTTGTTACCTGCTTCACTTCAAAGCCCTTGTCTATGAGAGCCTGCTTTACCTCTTGAGAGTCTACTGATGACTCAATACCCTTGATGACAACTTTCAGTCCTTTGCAGCTTTTCGGTTGGTAGGTATAATAGTTTATTTTGCATCGTTAAGTTATTTTGCTATAGTACGATAGTTTTTTTCATCGTACAACTGGAGTTTTATTTCTTGGATGTTGCCCTTACATAGTGAAACAACATGAAAATTGTTCGCCCCAATAAGTTACTGAATCGTTGAAATCAGTGACTGCGAGCTCTGTTCACGTATGTATATTGATGGTGGGTTAGACTGTTTAACTGTCTGGGTACCTACGATGCCATCGTTGTTGTTGGCGTTTGTGCTTAAACTGGCAAACCTATTATTATCCAGAGGAGATTTCGTATCATCAGTGTTATTTGGTTTAATAGCTTGTAACGAACTCGTTTTAGCTGAGGTATGCTCGTCGGGTTCCTGGGTTCGTACAGAAATTTGTAGTTTCCGCTAAGGTGTTGAGTCAGTGCTATTCCGTGCAAAATAAAATACTTGATGATAGTTTTATATAATTAATTCTACTTTCTTTATTTCCTTTTACTTTTGTGTCTTAATCCAACTGGCCTTCCTGGCCTTATATATCGATGTTTATTAAGTATAATACCTTCGCGGCCTTTCTTTATTTGTTTGACTACTTGCTATCTTAACCTAAGGTGGTTTTCGTGATCCTCGTGCTGTGTTCCTGCGTGTGAGCGTGTGTGCCCCTCGTTGCGGGCGTCGCGTCTGGTCTGTGTTCCTGGGCGGTGTGCAGTAAGTGGGTTAATGCCTACCTACTGGGCGGGCATACTTAGCCGAGACCAAGTATGACCTTGTTCGGCGCTTAAGTATGATCGCGTTGTCAGAGGTTCTCCTCGTTTCCAACGACTTTTATACTTAGTTGTTGCGCTGACAGAGGTTCTCCTCGTTTTCAGCGACTTTTGCTTAAGAAATGCGTTGTCAGAGGTTCTCCTCGTATCCAACGACTTATCTTAACACTATGCCCACAATTGGTACAATATGACCCGCCGGTCATCCCCTCTCTTCACCCCGTCCTATCACTGTTAGCCTCCCAAGTAGCTTACCTTCCGTTCGGCACACCGTGCTTCACAGATGACTCGTCCAGTCAAGCGATACTTTGCTCCTGTTTGGTTCCTAGGTTCATGTATTTTTCCATGAACCGATTGCGAATTATAAGGCGGTGCAGTGAAAAATAGCTGACGTCATGCCGTGTGTTACTTCTCTGACTTAGCACTTGCGAATTATAACTTTTGTTGTTGCTGACCTTTGCGTTTGTATTTATTAATAATGTGACAACACATTATTTGTGTTCGTCACAAGCTTTCGAATTGTTGCCATTTCCTTTTTGAGGGCTTCGTTTTCGTTTGCTAATTTGAACGTAGCGGTCAAAGCCAGTCTGCATAGCCGCCTTTTTTTTATTATTAGCTTTTATTGTTGTTGACGTGCTAGGTTGTTGATCTCGTTTTGGGCCGTACGAGGACGTTTTAGTATTTGGGCTGTTTATTGATGTTTCAGTATTTTGTTGCTGTTGATGAGAACTCGTAGTTGAGCTCAGAACTGTAGATCTGGTTTTGAACGTAGTAGCCAATGTACATTGGGATACAGTTGAGGTTACTATGGTTGGGGTAGTGTTGCTTGTCTTAACAATGCAGTTTGGGGACATTGTAGAGATAGCGCATATTGGCGGTGCGGTATTATGCGTGCTCCGAGGTTGTGCATCAGTATCTTTTAACGTTTTTTTTGGTTTTTCCAGTTATGAGTGCAGGAGAGCAAGATCTGGCTCTAGTTGAACATGGCAAAAGAGACGAAGTGTTTGCACTGTTTGCGTTTGACGTGGATCTTATCGTGAAGTATCCATTATTGATAGATTGCCGTCGCTCATTTGTTTGAGCTTGCGACATTATATTGTTATTATATTGATGGTTCTGCTAAGCATTTAAATTTGGCAAGGCCACCACTATATGTAGTTATATATATTGTATGTATTCAAAACCTTATTGTTGATTTTATATCGAGTGAATAGTGCAACCCTAGTTTGGGGGAAAAAAAAGTTGGCACGGTCTGTTAGTTCCTTGCACTCGCTTGACTGCCAGAGGCGTGAAGCTCGTTCGTCGAGAACTCCGATCGAGCGTTAGTGCGAGCGGGATAAATATACGTATACCGATCGCTGATCAGTCTGCAGCTGGGAGCTAATAGCTGAGCTTTAGATGCAGTTGCTGCAGGTGAGTATCAATTATGGTAAATTGATATTAATTTTGATTTTTTTATCACTTTTCAGATTAAATCGCGCAACTGGGACACGATGCGGTAGCGGGAATAACACTGCCGCCACTAGTGAGTACCACACTTGAGTTAATTTATATATTATAACCGTGTTATTTTTTCACTAGAAAGACTCCGTCCGTGTTGAAAGTTCACAGTTCGCAAACTTAAACAAGAATTAAAAAAAAAATAAAAAAAAAAAAACATGTAAAATACAAAAAAAAAATACAGTAAAAACGCATCATCTATATTTAATAACAATATAAGAATAAACAACCTATTCAACCACTACTTCAGAATAATTACATATTAAGAAATAGCAGAATATTTTCAAAAAGAGGGAGATATACGTAGTATACATACATGCATAAAATAAATGAATATTATTTAAATAAAATACAAGTTAAGTAAGTCCAGGTTCGAGTGAGTTTTTATTCCAGTTCTATCTTCTAATTTTAACTTATCAAGTAACCTACTCTAGCATAATTTTAACTTTACGATAACCAATCAGCGTACGGCACGGATGTTGTTATTCCTCGTCAATCGCATGTGCAACGCGGTTCGTTTTAGGATCCTTTCCGCTTCAATTGGGTTGCGCACATTTGGTGGCCAGACGCTGCAATTGTCGTAACATTTCAAGTGTTGACCTAACTCGAATTGCACATTCTGCAAGTGTGCCGTACTCGAGTTTGGTGAACGAACGCAACGGGTCGCATATTCGTTCGCTCAGCACTTGAGCCCTTGACCGTAATTACCACTCATGCTGAGTCGGTCAAATAAGTCTCGTGTTAACTCCTCCCTCCTTAAAACTTATCGTCCCGCAGATTCTATTAAGGTTTCATCGTTGCTCCGTACTAGCTGGAGGGGCTTCGACGGTTGGAGCTGTGTTGATCTTCGATATTTTTCTGCAAGGTCCAATTACTAGCTTAACCCAGAAAATGCCAGCCACTTGTTAAAATAGAGACGTCGGATTGCGTAGCAAGTTCAGAGAGTTTTTGAATATTCTGTACGCTCAGTAAGTGTACGTAGCCGATGCCAACGCTGATACCGCTCGTGGAGACGTTAACTAAAGCGGGGGGCAAGACTTGAAGTGCAGTCATGCGCGTAATGCTGAACGTCAGGCCTCTAAGTAGGATCGAATTATTGTCTAAATGCACCAGGCAAGTCCCAGTTAGGTACTGCGAGGAATATCTGGTAGTCATATATCCGTTGAAGTTCGAGATAAAGACGATATCTTCTCCCAGCAGTTCGATGATTTCCTCATTAAACGTGTGATAATGACAGTCGGCGGTACCACCTTTTAGCAGTCTCGGTCAACAGCTGCTTTATCTACTCAACAAAGATTATTATTACTAGAAAATTACAAAAACTAATTAATAAATTTAAAAACTAAATTAAAATTAATACAAATATACATAGTAAAAATTATATATATAATATATATATATGTATAATAAACTAATTCTATCTAGTTTCATTAAATCTACGAGTAAGAAAAGATTTAAAATAGGAAAACGAGGCTATGTTAGAAAATAAATGATAGAGTTATAAGCCAAACACATAACATAAAAGGGATCAAGCAGTAAGAAAGATGATCGTGCAGTGTTTAGTCTAATGGGCAAATAGTATCTTGTTGAACGCGAAGGCACGTTAAAATTTATTTTCCCGGGGAGACAAGGCGAATTGCCTTTTCCGTTTATTGGGTTATCAAAGAAAAGTATACCTAACACGTATCTAGCCAAGGTAGGCAGATTAATCAATTTAAGGCGGGAATT
The DNA here is from genome assembly GCA_037044495.1 of Stegana nigrithorax. Taxonomy (NCBI): domain Eukaryota; kingdom Metazoa; phylum Arthropoda; class Insecta; order Diptera; family Drosophilidae; genus Stegana; species Stegana nigrithorax. Next base: position 50,701 of record JBAMBQ010000442.1, on the reverse strand, counting down.
GTATGAAGGAAAGCAAATTGCAGAATTCCACTTTAATCCACGCAAAAAAAAAAGCAAAAATTGTTTTTGGACAGATTCAATTCGGTCAGAATATGGTTTGAATTCCAAACACATAAAGCATATTCTCAAATGGGATGAACCAAAGAAGTAAAAAGCTGCTTGGTGGTATAAGGTTTTAGACCATCTCTTAATAAAGCCAAGAATACCTCTAGATCTATTAGTGGTCATGAGAATATGTGAACTAAAGATAAGTTTCGGGGTCATTAAATCACCTAAGTCGTTAAATTCATAAACTCGTGCTAAAGTAGAAACAATTTAAGGAGAAGGAATACAAACTAGGTTTGCTTTGAGTGAAAGACATTACTTTACACTTTTCACAATTTAGGTAAAAAAAATAGCCTTACACCACTTTGAAATTTGATCGAGGTCTTCTTAAAGAAGATTCTCAAGATGAAGCGAATCCAGAGTAAACCAAAGTTTTACATCATCAGCAAACATAAGCACATGAGAATACTTAATAAACAATGAAAGGTCATTTATGAAAACGTTAAAAAGCCAATGACCTATGTGGCTGCCCTGTGGGACACCAGAATGGACATTAATATTTTTAGAAACACAGCCATTAAATACAACTTTTTGGAACCTACGTCTTAAATAGCTATCAATCCATATTACAAGTTTAGGCGAGCAGCCAAATCTATCTAATTTGGTAAGAAGCAACGAATGGCAAACACTATCAAATGCTTTACTGAAATCAGTATAAATAACATCTATCTGACAATAACGAGCAAATCCACTGGAAACAAGTGAAGTGAACTCCAGAAGATTTGTACCTGTTCAACGTTTTTTAGAGAAGCCATGTTGAGATATACTCAATTAAGGAATAATATAATGCTGAAGCTGATCAGTAATTATATGTTCCAGTAACTTCGGTATTGCGCATAGCTTAGCAATACCACTGTAGTTTGAGATATCCCATTTACTATCTTTTTTGTGGAGAAGTAAAATGTAAGATTGTTTCCATACCATAGGAAAGGAAAAGGTCATAACCGATAAATTAAACAACTTACGAAGAGGAAGATGTAAAGCGCTATCACAGTACTTAAAACGCTACAGGAATACAGAATGGGCCGACAGAAAAAATAGGTTTAATAGCTAACAAACAAGTCAGAAGCATTTTTTCATCAATAACTGGGCAATTGATTGGGTAAGAGGCCCCTTTACTTGGATCGGGATAAAAACTAAGTGAGACAAAACTATCACTATAGTTATTTTGAAAGAAGCTGGCAAAAAAATTAGAAATATCAACATTACTACATCCCTCAGCATTACCTTGCTTCATTATGGATCTGCGTTTTGAATTTATAAAATTATAGAACGATTTAGGATCACGTTAAATATTTGATTTGACGTTAATTAAATACGAATTATAGCACGATTTCGATCGCGTGATTAAAATTATACCGCGAGACAACGTAGTTTGCGTAATCCACCGAAATACCGGTACGTTAAAATTTATTAAAAATACGATTTTTATGGTTTTTTAGCCGAATAATTTCGCGGTAAAACTATGCTGGTCTATTAGACTCAGGAAAAACATCAACTTTAGGAAGGCACTTATTGAAAAATTTTAGTAAAATTTTATTAAATAACTGCACAGCTTCATCGATATCAATCATGGAATTTAAAGTAGACCAATCCGTATTTAAAAGAAACTGGTTAAGTTTACCAAAATCTGTTTTTTTAAAACAAAAAGATTTACTAGCTTTCCCAATAGGTGAATTCAATGAAGATATCTTCAAGAGAATTTCTAGCTTAAGAGTAGGCTGGTAACTATCTTCAGGGATAGATTACCGATTAGACCTATGCAATGAAAAATTTGTGGGGCAATCTGTAAAAACCAAGTCAGGGGTATGATTCATGCAATTCGTAATACAATTTACATATTTGCTCAAAAGAATGATCTAATATTTTATCAACAAATTTACACGAAGAACTAGGAACAAGGGAATTTAAAAGATCAGAAGGAGACCAAGAAACTAGCGGGAGATTAAAATCACCCAGAACTAATTAATAGTCAGCGGTGTGGAGAAGAAAGGGGACGAATTTTATAGAGTCTACATGAGCAGTGTAAATTGTATCATCGGACGAAAGAGGAATATAAGAACAAGTTAGAAATATATTGCAATTGCTAACTGAAATTTTAACACAAAGAAACTCAATGTTATCAGAGAAAGGGGTAAATACTTCATTAGCACATAGGGACGATCTAACAGAAATCAGGACACTACCACCAATTCTCGCAGATCGATCTCTCCTAAAAGTAACAATACTTCTATTAAAAATCTCTGAGATAAGGACTTCTGGACGGAGCCAGGTTTCAACAAAAACAGTAATATCAGAATCAAAAGAAAAGCTATCAAGAAAAAACCTTTTTAGTATAGAATTATTTCCTCTATCGTTTTAAAATGATATTAACAAAGTGGACAGTTGAGAATTGACTACTTTTTTTCTGTTTTGCCACACTTTTTGCGTTTTTTGGTACCGGAACCAAATTAGCAACAATAGGTGGTGCTTTATTCCGATCTTTGAAATCATATTCATGCACAATACAATTACTAGGCCAAAAGTCGGGCTTAAGCAATTCCGCGAAATAATCGGCCGGAACTACAATTTTAAAGGAAGAAATAGATCGCTTATGGGCAAACTTAAATTTATTAATAATAGGATTAGAAATGGATGGACATTTAGAAACTATGTAATTATTAACATCACATTCCGTAGTGTCAATGGCCAACCGGGAGACTAAGACAGCCTTCGTGACAGGAACGAAAACTAAGGGCTTAGGTGAAATTTTGACAGAAGGCGGTATAGTTGGCACAATAGTCGGGTTAGAAACACCTGTATTAACTGCCACAGCAAAAGAAATCGGAGGAGAATCTGACATAGGAGTTGAATACTCCTGGTCGCTATTTTGATTTGAGCAACTGGGAGTATTTGGGCTGTCCTCAGCACTAATAACTATTGTAGAGGTACTTTTGTTTTAGAAGATTTGGCCTTCTTCCTCTCAGGAGACAAATCAGCATATTTGTACTCCTCAAAAGATTTTTCATAAACTTCAAGCTTTTCGCCAAGCCGTTAATAATCTTTAACTAATTCTTGAAACGCATCACGCGAATTCATTACAAATTTGGAAAAATTTATCTCCGAAGGGCGGCAGTCAGGACTACCAGTTAGGTCGGCACAAGCGACATGTGCATGTGGTGCATCCAACACGATACCGAAGCGGTGGCAACATCGAGTGCCTTCTTACAATTCGCGTAACAACAAGCCATAGTAGAAAAATTAAGTAAATAAAAAAAAATAAAAAGAAAATATAAATAAAAAATAGATGAGGAAAAATTTAAAATAGTAAAAATTAATTGAAGGATTTGAAAGAAAACAGAAGCCAAAAAGTATGCAATCAAATTTAATAAAAACAGACGAAAGTACTAAAAAGGAAAGTGAAACTTTTAACGACAAAATTTATACAGTTACTCACTAAGCAACAATTACACTATAGTCGCGCACAAAACAGATGTTTAGTGTTTGGTTACAAAAACAAAACACTGCAGAGCATCAAAAGCACAAAATTATTTACGAAAATATTAAATTTTATAAAATCACTTCACCAGAGAGCACCGAATAAATCAAATGCCACCATCGATAATTAATAGAAATATTCTAATGTTAACGCAAAATTTAGTGATCGAACACAAGTTCATATGCAGAAAATAAAGAAAATAGCGGAGAGCAAACTAGGCACGACTATTACAAGACACAGCGAAAAAGCTTCAAAGGATGTACAGCAACATGGTGCCGTAGGTGTATATGGAAGGTCGCCCATATTCGATAGCTTCGATGTCGTTCCCGTATGGTAGCGAATCAATTTTGAATAGCAGTTGATTTATGTCGGTACGGTCTAGCAAGTTCGTGTTAATAACTGATCTTTTCGCTAGTTGACAAGCAAGCGAGACATCGTTGACTTGCTCCTTGATCAGCTGCATCTGATGGGTCAGCAGCTGCTCGGTGACGCGGTGTTCTTCGGCCATGGCTACATTCCTGAACTGAGATTTGATTGTGTTTTCTCGATCATCTCGCTCGTGGAGTCCATTAGCTTGTTAATATGGTATTACTGGTTGTATTTTCGGCGGGCTCTTCTAAGGTCGTGAAGTTTACGACATGGATCAAGTTGAAGTGTCCGTTGATGATTCTTCCTTCCCCTACATTGACTGTTACACTAGGGGTGTCGTACTCAATGATGGTCGCTGCCATGTAAGCCGGATAAGCGTTAAGTGTTAAATAATCATTGATTCTACCTTAATTTTTTTTATCAAAATTACAGATGTTGGTGTTAGAAAAATGTGCTTAATTAAAGTTTACTTATAGGTTACTTATTTTAAGCTTTAACTTTCAAACAGATTTGAGCGAACACGGTGCTTAAATTAAGTTTACTTATATTTAAATAAAGTTGGTGCTAACAATATGCTTAGGGTAAGTTTACTTATTGGCTATGACCTTAGCTAAATTATTAGAACACCAGTGGGCACCTTTCTCCTTTTTTTTTTATTACTATGGTGATCCATTAAATTTTGTGGATGCCACTTGCAAGAAGACCATTTTATGCCCTACTTCGGTGGTCCAATTTTAATTTTATGCAAATCACTTCTTTGTAATTGATTAAACGCATTCAGCGGCTATGTTGATCTATTAAATTTTGTGGATGTCACTTACAAGTAGACGGTCTTTATTCCCTACTTCGGTGATCCAATTTAACGCCGATTATAGGCCAGGAAAAGGGGGCCCTGTGAGTCCGGTTTAGAAGCTAACCAACATGTTGGGAAACGAACTACTGAGACAAGGCTAACCCTAATAGCAACCCGACACCTTTTTTACATGCTTTAACTACTTGCATACTATTGTATACTATGCTTTAACGTTAAAGTGCCTTTTTTGCCGGAAACAGTAGTGATAGTTACCCTACCATCTTTGGAGACCTTCTCCTTTTTTTAGGCTTCAGCTTAGACTTGATTTGTTTGATGGCCACTAAGACGGTTTGGCCGCGCAAATATTTTTTCGCTTTTTTTCGTCTTTTATTCATATTTGTGTTTCTTCGGATATGGTTGCTTTTCGAAATATGGATGCCTATAATATTATACGGTCAGCCCTATTAAAAAAAAGATCAGCTTGCTTTTTATGAGTGACAGAGTGAACTGTGTTATTGTACCGATCGACGCCAGTATGCACTAATGTTTTAATAACAATGTCGACCGTGTCTGCTTTCAAGCACCTAAGGATTTCAATTAAAGTTGACTGAAATCGCTCCACTTGGTTAGTGGTAAAGTATGTATCGTTTTAAGTATGTCAACCAGGGCATTTCTAGTTATAGTTGCATGGGAAAAAATGTGTCTTGTATAACCAGGGTGAGGACGTTTGACTACGTACGAATCTTATCCAACACTAATGATTAATTGTGATTTAAAGGCATTAATTGGACATTCGACGAAGGGTATTAAATTGGAGTTGTCGTGACTCGCGCTGTGCATAGTAGCTGCTGAAGTTTCGGCGCTACATTCGCTTGCGGTTACTGTCCTTTAATCGGCTTCGGTAACCATTGGTGTTTCCGCCGCGTTTTCGTTCGTGGTCACTGTTCTCTTCTCATTTTCGCTAGCCGTTATTGTTTTCTCACCGTCCAGGCTGGCCGTTTGTATTTCTTCGCCGTCCTCGCTAGCTGTATTGTATCCATGCTTTCATTTCCGGGAGAGCTCAGCTCATTAAATGCCATATGGCCATCGTCTTCCAGTTCAATAAGTATTTTCTTGGACTGACTAGCCTTGACGTGGGCATTTTTGCCCTTGGTAAGTCTGTTGAGAGGTTTTGCAATCTGGGCGTCGTCGCGAATGAATTTCTTATAATAATATATCATACCTAAAAACTTTTCAACGCTTTGAGGTTTTCTGGCGGTTTGAGTGGAATTATTGCTTCTATCATTTTTTCGTCAACAGGAATGCCCCTTTCCGATACAATATAACCGAGAAAACAGATTTTGGATTGCAAGAAATTCGTTTTTTCATGGTTGACCTTTGGCGTCTTTAAGCCTACGGAATATCGTCTCCACTTTTTTTAGGTGATCATCCATGTCTTTTCAGAAGACAATTATGACGTCTATATAATCGTAGAAAATTTTGCAAATAAATTCTCTCAGGACGTCGTCGATCATCCTCTGGAATATCGACGGTGCATTTTTTAGACCAAATGGCAATCTAGTGAATTCGTATTGCCGTTCATAGCAGAAAATTCAGTTTTCTCGATATTGGTAGGTTTCATGGCATTATCATGGAAGCCAGACGTCAAATCAAATGTCACTGAAATACTTTGAGTTGCCAAGGCTGACCAAAGCAAAATTGTCAGCAATTGTTGCGGTATTTAAACGTTTATAGTCTATCACCATCCTGTACTGTTTTTTGCCCGATGGTTTAAGTTTTTTAGGAACTTCCCATATAGGTGAATTATACTGGCTTTTAGAAGGACGAATAATACTCTCTTCAAGTTATTCTTGGACTTGCCTTTCAACTTCTTCCCTCATGCAGACTGGGTAGGGATAGTTCTTGCTATCACTTTTAGACAGGGGGCCAAAGAGGTCACTATAAGTGTCTATAAGTTTGCTCAATCTATTTCGAGCGCTCGTGGAAATGACTGTCCGAACAATGTAATTCAGATCTTTGGGTAGAACAGCTTTTTTAGGAACTTTTATTACTCCTTTCATGGTCAGTGTATCATCTTTACGATTGATTATTGCTTCGGCTTGCCTAAGTGTTTTGTCACCAATTATGCCGTCAAATTCAGACAAATGTGGTAGCACGTAAAAAGTAGTTGGTGTATTGTTTCCTAGGTGTTTGAAAAACTTACAGCAGACCTTGTGAGTTATAAAGATATTTCCCCCTGCTGAACCTACTGTGAAGGAATTGGTAAAAGGAGTGGCGTTTTTCAGGTATGCTGATCCTACGAAATTTTGGTTGGCTCCTGTGTCGACCAGAAAACGCAGTGCCCTGCCTGTCTCAGATGTGTATTCTAACAGTCTGAACAGTCGTCGTTGGTAAAATTTGACCCAGAACGCGTGGCTGATCTGACTAAGGTGATACTCTAGAGTGCGAATACCACGTTTACCAGCATAGTGAAGGGACAAACAAACCCTTAATTTATAGCCAGTCTTGGTTGAATATATTGTATGACAAAAGAACTGTGTTGGCTCGCCCTTAATTTTATTGCGAACGTATTGGAGAATAGCCCTGTAAATTGGTTTGTATCTGGCTTTTGAAAAATCCTGCAATATGTTTTCGACTGTGTGAATCCATGAGACGTATTGTTTCGGTTGACTGTCAAAAATTTGTAATTCCCTAACACAATCGGGAAGCCTAGTCACTTCTAAAAGTTCTGCTTCCGTTCGGGTGTAAGCATGAACGGAAGGTACAGGAGTGCTTGAGTTCCGTAACTCAATTGCCCCCATGCGAACCTCAAGCTCCCTTATATGGTTTAATAGAAGGTTTATGGAACCGGTCAATTCGGTAACGTGACAAATCAAAGCGTCCATATTTAACATAGCGTTATAAATTATACTTTTTCGGGGTAGCGAAAGGACTACACAAAAAAATCTTATAAATGGGCTACTAACCCTGAGTATAAAATAAAAAGGCAATACACTTTAATTTACCAGTGTACGAGCACAATCATCTGTGCTCGTGGCTGATATTCAATGCGGCCGGCTTACTTTTCCAATTTATACCGAACTTTTATTTTACCTGTATTTCACTTCACTAACACGCGGCACTTAATTAAATAAAAAAAAAATGTTATTGTGCAGGGAATTCGGACCTTTTTGGTCCCAAGGATCCGTTAAGTAAATTATATCTTACGGTTTTATTTCTAATCGAACCATCCGGGTTCAAATGAGTTTTTAATTCTAGTTCTATCTTCTACTTCAAACTTACCAAGTAACCTACTCTAGCATAATTTTAACTTAACGCTGACCAATCGTTATCCCTCGTCGGTCGCAAGTGCAACGCAGTTCGTTTTAGGATCCTTTTTAGCGTAATGAGGCGAGCAGACGCTGCAATAGGGTTGCGCACATGTGTTGTCCAGACGCTGCAATTGTAGTATCACTTCAAGTGCTGACCTAACTCGAATTGCACATTCTGCAAGTGTGCCTTACTCGAGTTTGGTTACCGAACGCAACGGGTCGTATTTACGTTCGTTTAGCACTTAAGCCCTTGAGCGTACTTATCACTCATACTGAGTCGGCCGAATAGACTCGTGTTAACTTACATCTTGATTTAACAAACAAAATATTCTCACACTTTGTTACAATGTTTATGCAATGAAATATAATATCATTCAAATCAACGGCACTTACGTGCATCTGATGCAGGCTAAGAATGCTGAAAAAGAAAGTACATGCATGTAAATTAATATTAAATTATTTTTATAATGTTCTTTTTATTGTAAGACGGGCGTCTTGCCGCAAGCCTTCATGAATCTGAACTGACTACAAGGAGTTACAAAAGCTTAGAGCAAAGCTTAACCCTACGGTCCCAAGTCACGCCATCCGTAGCTTTGCTGATCTTGCACCTCGTGCAAAATATCAAATTACCCGCGTCCGGAGTTTAGCTATAGAGTTCGTTATCATTGACTCTAGCTTACGTTGCTTTTTAGCGGCAGCTTGCATATTCCGCTGATTCAGCAGATTGCGTCGGTTGTGTGCTGCCTGTGTTAACTTGTACACAACGTTATATGTTAAGCGCGAATTATAAAAAAAACGAACAAATTGGTTTAAACTTCACATTCGCTTTATTTCCGAACTTTGTCTTTTGACATTCATTTTAAAACTAAAAACTAAATCGAAACGACTTCTACTTGTCACACCGTTTGCCTGTTAAGAAAGGCCATGTTGACGACGTTCTTTTTGTACTTGTGTTAGGGTTTACTACTATTACATAATTGGGTTTACTACTATTACATATATATTACATTAGATTTCATTTTTATCTGCTCTTAAGTGCTAAAGTTATTGGTTAAATGTGGAAAGGTTCGTTAGCACTTGAGTTCATATACGCTTATGAGTTTGTGTCGCCTTTCATATATTTCCTGACAATTATGCCGATCTCGTCTTTGTCGGCATCATTGTCCGGAGCAGGGTTAGGGTACGTAACTCGCGTGATATGAACTCGGCAAACTAAAAAGCTTATGTGCGAACGCTGCTACGTTATGTACTTAGACTTAAGCTTTTAAAATATTTCTAAGAAGAGATATTAATGATTCATTGTCGGTGCGAGCAACATGCTTAAGTTAAAACTGACTTAATGAAATAAAACATACAAGAAAACCAAGAGGAACTCTCAATTTCTACCAACACACAAATTTTGAAGAAAACTAAAAGGAATACGATATTACAGAGCAATTAAAAACTCAAAGAGGTATTTTATATGAATGTCGGGCTGTTGAAAACAGTGATAGTACGCCAAAAATATGAGTAATGAGCCTTATCATTGAGTAAGTAATTGCGGATTTTTTTATAGAAATAAAATACGTCTTTCAAATACTTACAATGAACTTAAATCAAGTAAATATGTTCCATTTTGCTCGATGAACTTCCGCCATCTTTCTGGCAACTTCATGATTCAAGGTTCATAAAACTTCTGGTCTGTTTCTGCGAAAAACTGAACCAAGTGTGATTTCACAGAGTCATCATCCTTGAAAATTTTACCATTTAAGGAGTTCTGCAAAGACCGAAACAAGTCTGATGGTGCAAGGTCAGGGCTATATGGTGGATGCATCAAAAGTTCCCAGCCAAACTCTCTCAGTTTATGGCGAGTGACCAAAGATGTATTCGGTCTAGCGTTGTTCTGGTTGAATATGACACCTTTGCGATTGACTAATTCAGCCCATTTTTCGTTGATCAATGCATTTAATTTGTCCAATTGTTGACAGTAGACATCCGAATTAATCGTTCGGTTTCTTGGGAGCAGCTCAAAATATACGATCCCCTTCCAATCCCACCTAACTGACAGCATAATCTTCTTTTGGTGAATATCAGCTTTTAAAGTTGTTTGTGGTGGCTCATCACGCTTTGACCATAATCGTTTTCGATTGACAATATTGTAAACAATCCATTTTTCATCACCAGTGATGATTCGCTTCAAAAACGGATCGAATTCATAGCGTTTAAGATGCAAATCACAAGCGTTGATGTGGTTTGTTAAATGCATTTCTTTTAATTCAACCCATATATCAAGAGTGAAAAATCACCTGAACGGAATTTGCTAAACCAATTTTGACACTGTCTTTCTTTTAATGCTTCCTCACCATACACATCACATAACTTTTTAGCAACCTGTGCTGCGGTTTTTTCCTTTACGGAAATAATAAAGTAAAATATGATGAAAATGCTCGTTTTTGGGCTGCATATTAAAATTGATGCCAAACAAACAACAATTAACGAAATTCCGCGAATTTTTCCCTAAATCAATCTAACAATGACAGCTAATAAATGTCAAAAGAAAAAATTAATAACACAGTCCGAAGCCGTTCAAAACAATTGTCAAAACCGTTTGTATTAAAATCTACAATTACTTATGAAACTACCCAATAGTTTAACACATTCGTAAATTTTACGATTTTAGAAATTCTCACACGAGTAGTCGTAGCATGAAAGTTTTAATGTTAAAAAAAGCTTTTGTATGTTTGACAGTAAATTTCAATGTGAGTGACAAATGCTTCTTCTTTACTAATATACATATATATTTACTATAATACAAATATGGAAGACAAACAGATGCAAAAGTAAGTATTTGTGTTTAATTTATAATTTACAGGTTTTATAAATGTTTTTTATCTTTTTTCTAGGCAAAATAAAAGAGAGCACAAAACACAAGTACAGCTGCACTATTATGTGGCGTTCTGCAGGCAACAACCGGAGCTGAAAGCCGGAAAAAAATACCCGCAGGCTCCACTGCGGCGAAATGGAAAGATGTAAGGTTTTACAATATTTTTTTTTTATTGTTTTTTTCATTTAAATAAAAAAAATTTGTGTTTCAGAGCCTGTCATATTGGAAAAATCGTTTGCGTTCTGGCGCAGAATACGTTGACTAGTGGGCGACCCCTGTTATGTCCTACACAAAATATAGTTGAACAACTAATATCAATTTTATAAATATTTGTTATGCCTCGTACACAAAATATAATTCAACAATTATCACAATTAAACACGTATTTCTGTATTTAACTTCCAAACTCAAAGGAATTTCCGATGCGGCTTCGGAGCACCGATTTGACACATTTGACAAAAATAATTTCTTTCTTTTTTTTTTAAATAATAATAATAGTATATTTTAATTTTTGTTTTCAGTATGGTTTATATTTTCATTTAAAGAAGTGCAAGTCTTTCACGTTTTCAAAATTATCATTTTATTCGCATAATTTCGCGCACAACAAAATCTTATTTATGACTCGCTTATGACCTCCTCGTTCAGTCATCATAAAAATAATCGACATTTACGACCAAAATCGTAAAAATTTTTTTTTCCGTTAAAAATATTCGAGTTGTGCTTAAGCCAAAACTTAAATTTAGGAGCCAAGTCTTGTATCAGTAATTAATTTTCTTAAATGAATAACGATAAATTATAAATTAAAATATCATATTGAAGTAAAAATTGTTGTTTTAACCATAAACCAAACACTTTAAATAAACTCAACATTATTAATTTATATAAATAAATGAACATTTTATTGAAAAACATATATATATTGACATAAAAAAATTAAAAATACCGAACTAGTAATCTGAGTTTTGGTAATGTTTTTTTCTAAATGATGTTAATTTTAAACGTTGCATTTGAAGCGCCTGTTCAAGTTCTAAAACTTTAACTTGAATTTCCATTTCCATAGTTTTAATTTGAGATGGAGTATGTTTCTGCAAATCTATATTTAAAAATTGTTCTAAATGCTGGTTTCCATCTTTCACAGATGCTACTATAGCTCCTGTTGCTTTGGAGACACTACGGGATGCTGTAGTTAATTCGAACAAATTTTGGCTGTCCTTTGGAGCTTTTACTTTACTAGCAATAACTAGTTGTGCTGTGCACGCTGCGATTTCTTGTGCTGCAACTATAAGTTCAAAGTTCATCCCAGAGTCATTTGTAGTAGCACAATTAGCAGCATCTACTAAAAAATTCGCTGCTTTGCCCACACTTTTTGATGCTGATATTAATCCTTCCGACCACTGACTATTTCTCTTGTAGAATTCTTTAACAGTTGCTTTACCTATAACGATTTTAAAAAATATATGGTTAAGTAATTTTAATTTATAACAGTAGATTAAGTATTTTAGATTTATAAAACTCTTTTAAATATTCTTAAATATCAATAATGTATTTTATGGATCTATATCTTTGGCAGCAAATTAGTGTAGTGATAAATTAACAATATTGATACGAACACAAGCATAATCCTGTTGTAAAATAATTTTTCTTATCATCTATAATAGATAGATAGATAGACACAAAAATCATTAATAAAAACAATGAAACACATGTGCGTTTTTCCGCATGCGGATCCACAGTGATTACGCACCTTTAATTCATGTTGCGTCGACTTTTGACATGAATTTGTTTACATAGCGCGCTGATTTTAAAAATACTGAAGCTTTTGTACAACGTTGTAAACAATCTGTTTTGGCTGACGAATTCAATGAGTTTTTCCTCATTCAGTTAACAGTTAACTATAGTAAACAGCTAGTTGTGGAATCCACGTTTAAGGTCGATATTGCCGGGCTTTGCACTTTCTATTCAGTAAAAATTTTTTTTCCTAAGACAAGCAAAACAGAGTTGCCGAAATCTTCTCTTTGCTAAACAATGAGGACCAGGAGTTATAAGATGATAATAAAGATAGCACGAGCTCCGTGTCTGACTTGACCTATGAACTAGCAAGTAAAGAGGATTTGAAGGCGCCGCCAAGTTGTATCCCAAGTGTAGGATATACATTAAAAACGTTGATTTACTTTTCTATCGGAAAAGCAAATTTGGGTACAAGGCGGGCCACGAAGATAAAACTTGCTTAATGTGTTAAAATATCGATTCTTATCGTAAGATCGCGGCCTACCTGGATTCTATAGATCGCAGCTTCCACACCTATCAGCTGAAGGAAAACAGGCCATACAAGATTGTCATCAAGAGTGTTTGGGCCGTTTCAGAATATAGTTCTAGTTTTTTTAATTCAATTAGAATAAACTCTTAGTAAAGAGAGCGTTTAATGTTTTTTGTTGTTTATGCGCTCTTAGTATTAAGTCTCTTTTTCATAGTTAAGTAGGTTTGTAGGTAGAATAGATGTAAGAAAAAAATGAATAAAACAGTATCAACTTGTAAGGCATAGCGAGCGCGTTCACATGTGATTATTTGTGTTCGACCAGAGAATATAGAGTATATCTCTATAAATATAGAAGAGGTACCTGGGAGCTGAAAAAATTTGTGCGTGGGTAGAGAAATCAGTACCCAGCCCTCTGTCGGCAGATTATATTTGGTGTACTCTTCTAATTGAGTTTCAAGAGACTTTTCAAGTTTCAAGAGACGTGCACATGGAGTCGCTCTAATTAATTATTTGACTTTTGTTTTGATTACCAGGATTTTGCATTTTCATATGATTGTAGTTGTTGTTGGACTAGCTGTTCGCGCACATTTGTTGTTGTGCTTTTTTCTTTTTCGCTAGTAGTTGTCGTGTGTGTGATTATTGCCTTCACATTTTAGTATTTTTTGTGATGATTGCCATTTTTTCGGCAATGCATGAAACATGTTGTTGTTGAATGTGATGTGTGCGCAAATTTCTTGTGAGTACCTTTTATGAAAAGTCGCTGTTCGACAGTACCGCCTGAAATACATGTGTTTGTGTGTGCGTGCAGAAAAGTATTTGTCATGATTTTGAAGTTTAGATTATTTCTTCGTCTCAAAAATATACTTTTTGCTTTGTGTTGTTGCTGCTTCTTTATTGTCATAGACATTCTATTCTGCATCTCATGTGTGCCTGGTATAAAAAGCCTGTCGAACTGACTTTGTGTATGCATTTTACAGCAACACCTGCAGTATGTGTACACTCACACACTAATAAGAAAATTTATCATGATTTTAAAAGTTGGATGCGTGGCATTTTCTTGACATTTAATAATGTCTATAAGCCCCAGTATTTTTGCCCCAGTATTTGTCCCAGTATTCAGTCGAAATTTTCAGCCGAAATTATCAAAAACTATTTCATAATACGTCTTATGTTTTAAGCATGCGCTATAGCGCAATCGGTCGAGCGACGGCGATAGCTTATTTTTAATTTCTACACACTACCTGTTTGGTGGTTCAAAACCTGCTGACGGAAAGAATTTTTTTTTTTTTCATTGTATAAATTTTAAATAAAAACAGTCCTGAAAAAGTTATAATGGCCATTATTGTACCGAAATAGATTTTCGTAACCAAAAAAGCTCGTTTTGCTCCTTTCGTCACTACTTGTAATCAAACGAAAAAGCATGTAACAAGCAAGTCGCAAGTAATGTTTTTATAATGTTAATTTTCGCGAAATTATGCGAAGAAAATGATTATTTTGAATTTTAATGAAAATATAAGCCAAACAGAAAACAAAAATAAAAAAAATCTGCTGCTGGTGTTATTTATAAAAAAAAAATTTTATTTCTTATTTGAAACATATTTCTTTTAAGGCCTTAGAGGCCGAAACAAAATTGTTTTTCCGCATTTAGACCTCGTATTGCCGGACTTGAGCCTTCTGTTGCTGAACAAGTGCATGCCCGAGAACGCAAAGCATTTTTCCAATATGATAGGCTCTGAAACACACATTTTTTTTTATTTAAAATCGTGCGTTGTAATTAAAACTGAAAATTTTCAATAAAACCACCAAGCTTATCCAAAATAAATGGTAAGCAAATTGAATATGTCAAAATATATATGCTGATCATGGTATTAAAAATTTTTTTTTTTTACTTAGTTGCATGAACAACATTTATTTTTACCTTTTTTTATTTGTAAAGTCAAAGCTTTAAGAATTTAAATGCCCGTATCAATGAAGAAGAAGAGCCAATATTTAAAAAAAAAAGGTAGAAAAATTAACTACAGTCGAAACTTGAAAATCCGACTACTTGCTGATCTGAAAATCCAGTAATCCGAAGGGTTTTTTTCTTGCATTGGCTACTCTGTAATCTGAATTAACTGCATTTCTTTAATTCGAATTGCATGTTTTCCTTTTGTCTTCAGTGAGTTTATATCGTTTTAACGGAAATATTTATATTTTCAAATACAACTAAAAATTAAATGTTATGATTTCATTGAAGCTTGTGTTTTTAAAAGTGTGCAGAATTTGTTGGGAATGCTTTGTGTAACTGGGAAGACCACTTGATTATAATAAATCGAGCCAAAAACAAAATTAAATAGGAGCCAAAGCATCAATGTGGCGCTAAATCAAAAATTACTAAACGGGCAGAGCGCGTAATGGCAAGGAATCTTGGTCAAAAACCAAAAAGTTTGAACGAGAACCCTTGCTAGGAAGCTTAAGGAAGAGTGAGACGTAGTTATTTCCCATGACACAGATTGGCAGGCCATACTACACACCTCACTTACTTTGCAAGTAGACACAAAGTCAAAATTCACAAGCAATATATGAAAAAATTTCAAGATAAGCAAAAAGCAAAGAGAATACTTAACGGGAAATGTACCGCTTATTGCTGAATTGGTCCAAAAAAAAATGAAAACAAAGTAGTGCAAACACTTTGGAGACAATCGAAAAGTGGAGCAATTTTAGTTTTTGTTGTTATTTTGTTTGTTATGCATTGAAATTGGACATTTTTTTTGGACTAAAAAGTGTAATTTTTTTGAGTATAAAGTTGAAAAAATGCATTTTCTTTCGAACTGTAAACCTATTTGTGACAAACTCTAAAGTTGCACTGCAAGTTCATTCGATTCCTGGCAGTAGTGCAGGACGAGTATTTTCGCTCGTAATTTTATAACCGAAAAGACACTTGGGCCAATCTGTAGACATCATATTACTTCTGAACTCGTACTTTAAAAATTTTAAGAATTAAAGACTTATCAAATTTTTTTATCATTTAATATAATGATATATGAATTGTTATAATTTCCGTTATTTGTTTATTTTTTGTTTACTAATTTTACTTTCTTTTAAATTCTTTGTAAAAAATTAAATATGAAAATAAATATTGGTTGTTGCTATGAAATCATTTTCCTTTTCTATTCGCAATTTGTTTCTTTTCCCCTTTGCTGGTGCCAGCAAAAATTTTTCTGCTATAATACGCGCTCACATGCGTCCATACGCGCAAATTTTTGATTTTTGCTTCTTGTGATTTACGGATCTATTTTGATACAGTCACAATAAAGTTACAAATTTGCGACAGTAACAAATTTTATACCAAACAAGCATTTTCGCACAAGCAGTCACAGCATGAAAGTTTTAGTGCTGAAAAATAGCTCTTTTCAAAGTGATTGAAAAATGCTTACTACATATATATGGGGGGATTTGTGTTTTATTAATAACTAGTAATACCGGCCCGCTTCGCTACGCATTTATTTTCTGGCCAGCATGTGTAACCATCTTCGTCTGTCAAACCCGTTAAGAGCATGAGAAAAAATGAGAACACATACATTTTCTTTATCCAATTAGTAATTCCTTTAAATATCCTAATTAGAATCTGATAAAACAATTTGTATTATATTACAAAAAAAAAAAAAAAATAAAGAATATTAATATTAAACACAATATTTATAAGCAGTGACGAACTCTGTGAGCATAGTTCGGCTATTCCTTCTGATTTTCGTTTGGCAAAACGTACGAACGTTTTTATGTTGATGGCTTTGTTGTTTTTGTAAAAACTTCATAATAAAACTAGAAAGGCAGGGCTATAGTCGGGCGTAGCCGACTATAGAAAACCCTGTACCCAATCCAAAACTGAATATATTTTTTGTTGCTTTAATATTTTATATTCATTACGTAAGGATCTCTCAAGAAAAAAAATTTTTTTTTTTTAGTAAAAGCCATTTTTTGGCTGATCGTTCCTATGGCAGCTATATGTTATAGTTAATCGATATTTATTATATTCGGGAATATGATTGGATATTACTTAAAATAATCAAATCCAAAATTTGGTAACGATATCTTAATAAACTAAAAAGTTTTTTTCAGTAAATGTGGTTTTTCGGCCGATTGTTCCTATGGCAGCTATATGATATAGTAAACCGATATACGTCATTTTTAGATATGTGATTGGGCATTAGGTATCGTAAAACTATTAATGTTATGATATATTGAAAAACAAAAGGGATTTGGTTACTAAATGTGGATTTTCGGCTGATCGTTCCTATGGCAGCTATATGAAAAAGTTCGATTACAAATTTGACAAAAAAATTTGAAGAAAAAACGTGGAAAAGTAAGTATTTAAACTTTATTTATTATTTATTGGATTTATTAATACTTTTTATCTTTTGTCTAGGCAACATAAATTTGAGTGAACAACAGAAAAGCAGCTGCACTACTTTGTGGCGTTCTGCAAGCAACATACGGAGCTACAAGCCGGAAAAAACAACCCGCAGGCGCCACAGATTATTTGAAATCTTTCGGAGCAATTGGCTCAAGATTTCGATGGCCTGAAGGGCCTAACACAGTCAGCGGCGAAATGGGAAGAGGTAAGTTATTAAAATCTGTTTAGGTTGCCGTATTTAAAATAAAAAAAGTTGTGTGTTTCAGAGCGTTTCATATTGGAAAAATTCTTTGTGTTCTCGGGCAAGCACTAGTTCAGTCACAGAAGGCTCAAGTCCAGCAATACGAGGTTCAAATGCGGAAACCATTTTGGTTTTGGCCTATACTAGTGCAGCACAGCAAACGTTGGAAAATGGCAAACTCGTTAACCGCGTTAGAAAAGGCTTTAGAAAAAATGTGTACTAAGTAAGAAATAAAATGTTTTTTTTTTTTTTTTAAATAACACCAGCAGTCTTTTTTATTTTTGTTTTCTGTTTGGTTTATATTTTCATTAAAAGATGAAGTGGAAGTGTTTCACGTTTTCGAAATTGTCATTTTCTTTGCATAATTTCGCGCTCAAAGCCAAAAACCTTACTTGTGACTTGCTCGTTACCTGCTTTTGCGATCGGTACAAGAATAGTGACGAAAGTTACAAAAAGAGTTTTTTTTGGTTACGAAAATCCATTTCGGTACATAAATGGCCATTATGACTTATGGCCACTGTGACTTCGTTGTGACTGCACCAAAATAGACCCGTTAGTTTCGTTTGCGCACGTGCCAAAAATTAACCCTTGCAAAGAGAAAATACGCTACATTTTACAGTTTTCCAACGATAAATGCGAAAATGAAAGTCAGGCGGCTGAAAATGTGAATAGTGGTTATGGTCCTGATACTGTAACAGCAAACCATGCGCAATTCTGGTTTCGTCGATTTTGTTCTAGTAATTTTGAGGTTAAAGATGAACCACGTTCCGAAAGGTCAATTGTCAAAAATGTTGATAAAATTAAGGAAATTGATAAAGCCGACCGTCATGTAAGCACTGTTTCGATTGCACAGAACATTCCACACAAAACCGTTTGGAACCATTTGAATAAGGTCGGATTCACACGAGTTAACACAGAAAAATCGTATGGACCGAATTTCAACCTGTGAATCGCTACTGAATCTTAACCAAATCGATGACTTAAGACAACATCAAGCGAAAACGGTCGTGGTCGAATGGCAATCAGACGGCGCACACGGTGTCCACTGCCAGGAAGGTTTTGCCCTGTGTTTGGTGGGCCGGCTTTGGCCAATAGAAATGGGGTTGTCTTTCATCACTATAACGCCAGCCACACACGTCATTAGTTAATAATCTGAAGATCCGGGAGTTCGGTTGGGAGATTCTTATGCATCCACCATATAGTCCGGACTTAGCACCGAATGATTACTGTTCCTGTCCATGGCGAACGATTTTGCTGGTGAAAAAATCGCTTCAAGAAAAGTTTGGAAAAAATCGGTAGATAGTTTGTTAATCATAAGGACAAGGGTTTCTATGAGGTATAATGAAAGTACCTTCAAAATGGCGGAAAGTTATCGAGCAAAATGGCGCATATTTGACTAAGGTCGGATCATTTTATATACATTGAATAAACACTTCGATTTCATACAAAAATAATGGATTTCTCTTTACTGCACCCGATATTAGGTCGAATGATCCACCAATAATTTTAAAGGATTATATAGATATTTCACAAATTTCTCTATCAAATCAAATGCCAGCATGAGTAGAGTATGACAATGCATAATTTCCATAACCAACCATATGATTATGATGAAACAAGCCAAGATTGGCTTTATTAAATTCACATACTTCTTGTGTACAAGATGACGCAGCATGGACAGGGAAATCGCAACAACAATAATCAAAAACAAATTGAAACAAGTGCCTTTAATAAATTAAATGGAAAAGAATAAAATAAAATAAAAATTAGATGTCAAAAAATATACTTAGAGTATCAGTAATTGACTCAATTGCTAACCTGAACCATTACGTTAAATACCCTACAACAATTTGATCGTTATAATTAAACTACTCTCCAAAATTTATGGTCGTTTGACTACCAGAGAACAGAATACAGGTAAAGCAACAAAAATCAATCCCATATTGCAGCAAAATGTATCAATACCTCAACGTCAAAAATATCAATATCCATGACTACATTAGAAAAATACCACATAACGAATTCAACAGACAAGACCAAATCAAAATAGCTAGGCTCCGTTTAGGACACACAAAAATTAATCCACCAACACCATTTAAACTAAAACGCTCCCTCAATCTGTTCATTACGATATAACGGTTCCGCCATAAACATTAAACATTTACTCACTTCCTGCTCAGCTCTTCAAAAATTCACAACCGAAATATTTTAATATTTCAACCTTGGTAGCCGACCCTACCCATGATAATATAAACAAAAACCTTACTTTCTTAAAAAAATACCAGTAGACTGGTAGCGAGTACCTGCGCTCCACGCAGTTACATTGTAACATAGTTTTATGTTTATTTTTATTTAATGTACCCACCCTTATTTGCAACAGCCATGTAAAGTAAATACGGCAATAAAAAAAGTTTCTCCTATACATCAACTACTACGATGTACAGGACTATCTCGATAAATAATAGATTGGATTACAATTGTAAATTTTCACATATTTGTGAATTACAAATGTTGCAGGCTTTACTGTCAATTTCGCTCACATTCTATTCTGTGCTCAAAGACAAAACTTCATATCAACATGCGGCACAAAACGTCCGTAACAACAACAACGACAATTAGTTGTTGTAATTGAACGTTTTTTCATAGCAATAGCAAACAGTAAGCATTCAAAACGTTCGTAACAACAACAATGACAATTAGTTGTTGTAAATGAACGTTTTTTTCATAGCAATAGCAAACAGTAAGCATTCAAATCGTTCGTAACAACAACAACGACAATTAGTTGTTGTAATTGAACGATTTTTCATAGCAGGCGATCGACAAGCACAGACGAACGTATGCACACTCAGCGACTGAGAGTCGGAGAACGTATTAAACAACGACCGTCCGGCTTGGTTGCTTGCTGCCGACTGAGCGCACTACGCATGCATGTAAATTTCACAATGCAAAAATGCTGCCGAATGAACTTCGGCCTTGTTTTCAACACGAACTATATTACTTCGTTCTTTACAAGTTGCTTGGTTTGTCAACGGCAGAGAGTCGGCAGAGTTTTGTTTTATAGTTTTGTATGGTGACGGTGACGGTGACTCAGCAAATTTGTACTGAACACCCTCGTTACCGAGAGGATAGACATAAAACTATGTCAACTATACGTAACCATGCAGTGCCCAGTGCGACACTCCATCAACGCCGCTCCTGAATTCCCCATCTTTTCAAACAGTTCCCCTTATAACAACTACAAATTGCATAGCGGAGTCAAGCAACACAACTCCTACAACAACAACTACAACTGTTACAAATTCCACATCAAAAACATGCACAACTGTTAGGAATGAAGTTTTAGTTACTAAGTATATGAAGTCGGAAAGAAACAAAGCAATTCACTAGTAGTACAATATCGGCAATAAAAGTTATAGAAATCATTACTAGTAAACACATTAGCGGTCACTCATATTACTGGCGTACTGACACAATGTGCTCAACCACAACATTCATATAAAAATGTTCTCTGTCTTCTAATGTTTCCATCCTTGTTAGTAACAGCAATGTAAAGGAGAGTTTTCTATAGCAATAGAATTAAAAAAATGTGTTCTATGCAATAAATTATATGGTGTACAGGACAGTCTCGATAGTAGAATACCTTAAAATAATACCATTTTCACATATATGTGAGGTAAATATGTTACAGGCTTTACTGTTCATTTCGCTAAAATTCAAATCTATGGTAAATGACGAAGACTCATACCACCCACACATAGTTACTATGTATAACGTATATGAAGTAAGAAAGAAACAAAGCAATTCACTATTGCACTCTATTGACACCGGTGCACAGTATTACAATATCGGCAATAAAAATTATAGAAATCATTACTAATAAACATATTAGTGGTCAATCATATTACTGGCGTATTTCCACAATGTCCACAAAAACAAAATTCATATAAAATCTGTCTAGGAGTATTTTAATGTTTCCACCCCTATTAGCAGCAGCTGAGCAAGGCAATGATCTATAAGTATTACACAGCGCAATGTGTGTGTACGTGTGCCATATGAAATGTTGTCTGAGCGAAATCTACTCTCTCATTTGTTTGCTTCTTATTTTATAGATGAGTAAATTTTATATTCACTCACGAATCAGTACAATGAGTTCAGCATTTTTTATCTGTTTCTTACTCATGCATAAGCAATAATTCTCTACGCTGCAAACGACCACGAACAAGACAATGCGCATTGTTTTGTGCGTCTCGCCACTTCGTCTCTCAAGCATCGTGGCTTTGAATTCTGTTACCTTTTTTTGGAGCTTACACCTCGCTAAAAAAGTTTCACTTCAATAAAACATCTGTAATAAATTCCAAAACAAAAACAAACAATACGATGACGTCATACCTACTAACAAAGGCACCAGTTGCACAACAAAAAAATAACGGAGCAGTAACAACTAAATCGTCGCCATCAGAAACGCAAAATTCTACCAAAAAATCTTAAAAGCGTAATCGCGACAAACATTTTCCTAATAATATAACTGAACAAGCCATCAGCAATTAAAAACAGAAAAGTAAACCACAGCAAACAACATACAGTGAGTCACTTAAGTATTTTGCCTATTGGTTTTTCATAGGAAATATGGAAACCACGTGTACTTTGTTGCGAGGCAAAATACTTTTGTGAGATCGAAATTTTCGGCAGAAAATGATTGCGCCTAAATAGCTAGCTAAAGGATCATCGTATATGATCCGAAGTTGGGTTAACTTGTTGTGAAAATGTGCCTTTTCCCATTGTTGTTATTTTATAAGCCAACAAAATCAAATTTTTGCATGAAAACCAATAGGCAAAATACTTAAGTGACTCCACTGTACCTTGAATACTTGTTGAGCAAACCAAATACAACAAACAGATTTGAACTATTAATACAAGACGATGACAAAGAAATGCACACTGGTTCAGAATTAAATTTAATGGAACAAAATTTAAATAAAGCGCTTTCCGAAACCATTGGAGACAACTACATATTAAACAATTTCTAAAATAATGAAGATCGTCCAAACAAATTAATCGAAACACTATACTACTGTAATTAAAAAGCTCCGAGATAAAGATACAAAGTACACATATAAAGCAAAAGACGAAAGAAACATTAAAGTTCTGCTGTGAGACTTGCATCCTTTGCATGCCCCAGAAGACATTAAAATTGCACTAAAAGAACTAGGGCATAAAACTAAACATATCTATAACATAAAACATAAACAAACAAACAAACCTCTGCCACTACGGTTCATTGAGCTAAGTCAAAAGTACAACAACAAAGATATATACAAGATCACCGATGATATTCTTTGAACCACCACACCACAAAAGAACAGTAGCTCAATATATCAACTGCACAAAATATGGCCATACAAAAAATTACTGCACCCGATATCCATTCTGTGTAAAATGCGTTGGAATTCACAAGACTCTTGTTTGCGACCTCTACCTAAGGGATGGTCAAATAAAATGTGCATTATGCTCGCGAAGGCATACCGCAAACTACAAAGGTTGCGAAATATATAAGGTATTAAAAATCCGTCAACTTCCCTCATTGCGTGAAAAAACCTTAGACACGGTAGTAAAAGATTCTAAACAATTGCAACAAAAAGACTCAGCACCCAAAAGCATTGTAAAACCTGGCAAAAGCCAAGAAAAAAAATATCGCTAACCATACAACAAAGCAGAATGCTGCAAAAGCAACCGAGATAATTACAGAAAATGAACAAGTACAAATAACTCAACCAAACAACTCAGCAACAAACAATAATCAAAACCAAGATTTACAATCAAGTAACTTACACAAAGAAAATCCCAATATAGATAGCGACCTAAGTGAATTGATTAAATCAATTGCGGTGATTCTAAGAAAGCAACATGGCCAGTGAACTAAGAATTCTCTTCTGCGCTCATATCCGAAACACATTTTTTATCAAAACACAATATGACAGTACCGCAATATACTCTTAAAAATACAAGCCACCCAGACAGTACTGGCCATGAAGGCTCCGCTATTATTAATCAAGAATAACATGAAATATGGAATAATGCACAACTTCTGCACGCAACATATCCACCTGACGAATATGGTAACTTCACTATATTTTGGGTATACAGTCCTCCTAGGCACAAAATCACGAAGAATGAATACATTACTTCATCTAAAAACGCTTAGGCCGAGGTTCATATGCACAGGTGATTTTAATACTAAACACACTGTATGGGGGACAACCACTAAAGGTACAAACCTTCTAAGTGAAATACAAACAATCAAATGTGCTTCCCCATAAGCTCAGGAGAGCCCACAGATCCCAATAATATTCCGGACCTTATAGACTTCATAACAAAAAATTTTTAATTTCTTTATAAAAAATCTTAAAAGCGGTGACGATATCGAAAGCGCTGTGATACACATAAATGACACAATACACTTGGAGGACTAAAAACGTTATCAACGTTATCTTTATTATTTTTCTTTTATCTCAAAATAGGCCTCAGTTTCAGCGATAATCTCTCCATTCGAGCAAAATTTCTTACCGGTGAGCATTTTTTTGAGGTCTGTGAACAGCCAGTAGTCACAGGGAGCCAAATCTGTAAAATACGATGGATGTGGGAGTGATTAGAAGTTCAATTAATGTAGTTTTGCCATTGTTTTGATTGACTTGTGACACGTCAAAACTGAGCAAAATCGGCAACCATCTTGCATACAGCTCTTTCATCTCCAAATTTTTGGTCAATATACGTTATATAGCACTTTTGAAATGCCTATAATTTCACGTACGTTCAGGCGGCGATCATCCAATACCATTTAGTGGATTTTCTTGATCATTTCTGGTGTTACCGCCTCATTTGGACGTCCACTGCGACCCCGTTTGAAGTCAGCCAACCAAAGTTTTATTGTTTTTTTGATGGAACAGAGTTCTTATAACACTTTTTAAGCCATTTCTTCGCTTGAACGATATTTTTCCCATCAAGAAGCAGTGTTAAATTAAAACACGAAAATGTTTTTGATCCATTGTTTGGAAATCACAGAAGTAGTGTCACTCTTAGCACAATGACTCACAAAAAAAAATGTATAAAACACCACATCAACCTCATTACGTAAAGACAACGGAGAATGGGACAAAACTAATGAAGATAAAGCTAAGACCTCGGCTGACTTTTATGAAGATATATTCTAGAGCGGACGACTAAACAGAGTAACACAACCTTTGCCAAATATAAATAATAACAGAACAATAAACATGAAACCATTTAAGGCACATAACATATCCAACTGCATAAAAAACCAGTTAAAGGATAAGAAAGCACCAGGATACGACCAGATAATAGAAGTCATCCTGAAGCAACTCCCACTAAAGGCAATTGAGTACTTGCGAAACAGCTCCCATTAAGGAAATTAAGGAAAATCGCTCAAATAGTGGCCATACCCAAGTCAAGAAAAGATGCAACCAAAACTTCATCACATAGGCCCATCAGCATTCTATCCATAATGGGAAAAATATTTGAAAAACTGCTATTTGACAAATTAAAGCCAATATTGGAAAGCAAAAAACTCATACTTGACCACCAATTTGGTTTCCGCCACAGACAATCTACTATTCAACAAATCCACCGAGTTACAAATAAAATAATGACTGATCTCGGTGACAAAAAATTCTGTGTTGGATTATTCTTAGACGTAGAAAAAGCTTTTTGACAAGGTCTGGCATAATTGACTTCTTCACAAACTAAACAACATATTTCCACAAAACTATTTTAATATTCTCAAAATTTACCTCACTTACCGAAAAGTTTATGTGAAATTTAATGACTCCACTTCCAGCCAGCGTAAAATTAGAGCTGGCGATGCTAGCCACGTTTGTCGACGACACCATACTGTTATATGCCCACAAAAACGTTTCTAATGCAACGAGAGAATTGCAAGAATTTACCCAATAATACTTAGTAAAATCAACGGATCTGACACTCCCATAGATAACATGGTGAAATATTTGTGCTTGCACATAGATAGCAAACTGTCTTGGAAGCAACATTTTATTAAAAAAGAAACCAGATCGTTATGAAATACAAGCAACTTTATTGGCTATTCAATCTAAACTCAAAGTTATCCACATAATAAACTGGACTTACGGACTTCAAGTATGGGGGACAGCAAAAAAATCTAATCTTGTCATAATACAACGTCAACAATCAAAAATCCTGCGTGAAATTGTCAAAGCACCATGGTATATCTCAAATTATGACATCCATCAAGATCTCAAAGTGCCGATAGTTGTTCAACAAATTCAGAGAACATGCCGCAAGCAATCAACAATCGAGGCCCACTACAACAACGAAATAAATATGCTACCAACACTCGAGCTAACCCTTCCAAGAAGACTATAAACAATTGACCTATTATAAAGAAAGGCGGCACCAAGTTGAAAAATTCATCCAAATAAAAGCTTCAATAATTTTAAACTAATAAATAAACAAATCCAAATAGGACTCCTTCGTAGCATGCATAGAACGACACAGTTTCTCGCGAGAGTGCATCACTCGTTGCTTGTGAGAGATTTCTTTGCTAAAAACCATACCATAATCATTCATTTCTCACTAAACCCAAAATTTTAAACCGTTATCCTAATAAAAAACTTTTTCTCAATAAACGTTGTTTTTCGGCCGATCGTTGCTATGACAATTTTATGATATAGTTAACCGATTTACATAATATCGGTATATATAATTGCACATTTGCTAAAACTATTAAATCCAAAATTTGGTAAAGATATCTTGAAAAACAAAGCGGTTTTTGTTACTAAATGTAGGTTTTCTGTCGATCGTTCCTATGGTAGCTATAAAATAAAGTTTGTATTGCTGTGTAATTGATCGTTGCTTTGCTTAGATGCTGCTAATAAGGGTGGAAACATTAAAATATTCCGAGACAGATTTTATATGAATGTTGTTGTTGTTGTACACATTGTGACAATAGAGTGCAATAGTAAATTACTTTGTTTCTTTCTTTTTCATATACATTATACATATTAAACTTGTATGGGTGATATGAGTCTTCGTCATTGACCACAGAATTTAATTTTAGAAAAATGAATAGTAAAGCCTGTAACATCTTTGATTGTCCTGTACAACATATTAATTGCTGTATAGAACACATTATTTTATTGCTGTGCAAAGCCCATTGCTTTGCATTGCTGTTGCATTGCAGAGAATACACACTTTTCAATTAATGTGTATACGCTTTTTGCTTCTTTAGAGAAATATCAACAATAACATAAATGCGAGGAGAAAAGAATATTTTCCGGCTTTTTGTTAAGCAAACCGTTGACCGTTCTTTCCCCGCATATATTTGTCCCCCTTGCACGAATGCGATTGCATTTTGTTTGTTTGTTCGTTTGTTTGTCCCTCTCGCACGTCACAATGTGCTACTTGCACTAATGTGAAATGAGACAATCGTTTGTTACCGTGTTTTTTTGTGTGCGCTTTTCGTGTGTTGTGTTACTTCCGTTCCGTGCTTGTTACCCTCGCCAAAATGCAATGGAGCCCAAAATTATTTGATGATTTTCGTTTCTTGCTGATTCTGCTTTTTAGCACTTATGAGCGCCTGGTACGATATTAAAATTCAATGAAAATATAACACGCAAATGATGCGTTGTGGTATTAATTTTTTTATTTAATATAGTTGGGATGGTATAATACTATTGTTGTTTGAAGATTTGTATTTAGCAAGGACAATATGTGGGAAAACAGATTCATATTACAATTGGTATTGGCACTTGTGCGCTGCGCAAAGTGTGTGCATGCGCATTGTGCTTAGTTGTTGCGTCTTTCTAACTTTTTGGCTGAACATACATATGTGAGTCAAGTAGTTGGTCGCTATGCATAATAAATGGAAATTATGTTAAAATTCTTAAATTACCATATTCATTCATTCATAATACTCGATAGCTTACAAGAAGACACATTTGAAGTTCAGATGAACGCCTTCCCAACTTTTGTTCATTATGAACTGAATAATTGCACTATATTTTAATAAATGTATTTTACACACTATCATTTTCACAAATAATGCATGATTAGCGCAAAATACTCTAATTGGCTTTGACTTTTTTCATACACACTACTAAAGCGTGAAGAAGCAGCGTTTAGAATTTATATGCCCGTAACAATGAAGAAGCAAAGCCAATATTTCATAAAAAGCTAGAAAAATAAAATAGCTAGACAATCGAAACTTCTAAAATCATGACAAATTCGCTTATTTGTGTGTGTAAACACATACTGATGATGTTGCTGTCCAAATACATACACTAATTTAATTCGACAGCCTTTTTATACCAGCATGAAAAGCAGAATAAAATGCATATGACAATAAAGAAGCAGCAGCATAACAAAGCAAAAAATATGTTTTGTAGACGTAGAAATAGTCAAAACTTCAACATCATGACAAATTATTTTCTGCATGCACACACAAACGTATTTCAGGCGGTACGGTCGATGAACGACTTTTCATACCAGGCACACATAAAAAGCAGAATTAAATGCCCGTAACAATTAAGAAAAAGCAGAATAATTTCTCAAAACGAAGAAATATGAGCTAGCTTGGAAATTCAAACTTCTAAAATGATTCAAACGTACAAACAAACACGTGTATTTCAGGCGGTACCGACAACCAGCGTATTTTCATACCAGGCACAATAAAAGCAATAGCATTGTCTGCAGCAAGAAATTTGTGCACTCGTCCACTTCAACAACATTTACATTCTTCAAATGCGAAAAAAATGGCAGTTGCCACCAAAAAAACTTATATGAGCTAGGCCAATCAAATCAAACGAAAATTTTAAGTCAGAGTAGCAAAGCAGCACGTCACACTTAACAGAATTTCGGGGAATAATAAAGGCTCCCGCATACAAAAATTTCAACTTGTATGAGATATGGCCTCTATATGATTAACAGTATCTGTGGTACAAGTGTATTATATCTCAGAGAGATTACTTTGAAAGGACCAAATAGATGTTAGTGATTAAATAAATATTTTTTGATAAAAATATGAAGCCACCTTATTTTTGAATACACTTTTGATGTACATATATATATGTATAAAAATAATTTTGTAAATTTTGATATTATACTTACCTTGTTGAGAAGATACGATTTCTTGTTGCAATAAACGTGACTTTTGAATTAAGATCTGTATAGATTTCATTAGCTTGGTGCATGCATCTAAAATTCGTTCATTAACTTCGAGTTTTATACCATTATTATTTTCTCTTGCACTCGATTGCAGGTCCATAATTTTACTAGCTGCTTCTTCAATAGTTACCTCCATTTCTTTTAACTCAGCTTGTACGAGTTCATCAAGGTCAACAGATGTAAGGAAAGTTTTAGAGAACTCTTTAATTCGCTCTTTTAACTCTGTTAATTGAGCCCTAACTGAAGTTGCACATTCATCAAATTTCTCAGATTCTTCTTTTTGACGTATCAATTCAAATAATTTTATTAGAGGTTCACTAATTGATCTCGTCATGTTTAATATATCTGAAAATAAAAAAAATAACAACTGACCATTTCGTTTTCATATTTTTTAAAAATCAAAATTCAAATTTGAAGCACTGAATCAAAAAAGATCACATTTTCACATTAAAAATCACACATACATAATTTTATTTTGACAGTCACTATCAAGCAAGAAGGCTTTCCCACCTTGAGGTACCGATTAGGAGATTCGTCTTGCCGGAGCTTTTTCGTTCATACCTGAGACATGGTCAAGGCAGCGCAAGCACTGTATTCTAATACGCCTCACTATATTCGTATCTTTATATAACTCATATACCTCGCTGTTCCATCGAATGTGATACTCATCGTCTACGCGAAGAGGATCAAAGATTCTGCAGAATATTTTTCTCTCGAAAGCATATTGAGCCTAAAGAAGCACATCTTGGCAAGAGGTAGTCTCCGCTGTATCTCCAGGCTGACGTCGTTTTTGCTATTAATGCTGGTACCAAGATATAAAAATTTGTTCAACCAATTCGAATTTGCGGTTGCCAACATGGTTTAATTCAGTTGCGAAAATGATTTTTTCCAGTGGGAGATTGCAAAACTAGCAGGAAAGTCTGGGTATTAAGCGGCTCGGAGAGCCTGACGGAGCCGGATACCAAATTCAGACATAGCGGCAAAGAGGCAATTTCTTTCCGTGCTGCCGAAAGCGGCTTTAAAATCGACAGAGGTGATGTGTGCCGATATCCTTTTCATAGGTCTTCTACAAGATTTGGCGTATTGTGGAGATCTAGTCTATTGTGGATTATCCAGGTTTGAAGACACACAAATAAGACTCAATCAGCTCGTAGACAGCGGGCTTCAATCCCTTACACAACACGCTCGAAAAGACCTTGTATCTCCTGTTAATTAGGCTGAATCCGCGGTAATTTGCGCAGATCGCAGGACGATGTTCTTGTCGGCCAGGATCTTAAGCTTTTCGCACTCACGTTTGTCTGCTTCACTTTTTTTGCACTTGAAAAGATGTCTCTCTTCCCTCCTCTTCTCACTATATCGTTCTGTTGTTGCGCGTTTTTCTACAGAAGCCTCATGCAGAGGCCTCATGGCACTCGAGTTGTGCTGCTGCCGTTGAAAGCCGACGATGTCTTCGGAATCTACATCGAGTTGAGCAGCGCTTTGGTGTAGCAAGAGTGACAGTTGAGCTGCGAAGCTTTAGGATACCCGTTATAATTGCAGACTTTCGGCGTCGAGTTTTCGCTATGTGCGCTGATATACGTGCTTTGCTTCACATAGGCGGGTGCGAACCTCGACTGAAACAGAGTATAACTTAAGTTATTTATTGAATCTCGATGGTATGGTGAATTCAACCAAGGTTGTAATTCACTCCAAGACGAATTTCGTGAAGGTCGTCCAAAATCAGTTGTTGTTCCGGAAACCATTGATGCTGTGCGCCAACTGATACTGCAAGATCGTCAAGTGACCTATCGTGAGATTGAGACAACCTTAGGCATTAGTGGGACCAGCATACATTCAATATTGCATGAACATTTGACCGTCAAAAAAAATTTGTTCGCGTTGGATCCCACATAATTTGTCAATCGCTCAAAAAAAGGCTCGTAACGATTGGTCGAAAGAAATGCTCCAAAAATACGATCGCGGTGCTTCGAAACACGTCTATGACATTTTGCATTTTTGAGCACTCAAAACATCGATTTGAAGAGTCATCCGCCATATAGTCCTGACTTGGCACCGAATGACTTCTTTTTATTCCCGTACGTACAAAATAAAATGAGAGGTCAACGTTTTTCGACACCTGAAGAAGCGGTTGCTGCGTTCAGAATGCATGTTTTGGAGATACCTCAATCAGAGTGGCAAAAGTGCTTCGACAATTGTTTCAAACGCATGCAAAAGTATATAGATCTTAATGGGGAATATTTTTAAAAACAATAAAGCTATTTTCGATGATTAATATTTATTATTGTTCTCTAATCCCGAAATATAAAAGGCAACCCTCGTACTTTTTGTTTATTTAATCCAACTTTACTACTAACTAAATTGGGCAACGGGACGCACAAATATCATTGGGCTGGAGGGTCATTTCGTTGTAGGAGTGTGTTTGAGTTTGTTCTGGCGACCTCGCCAGAAGGTTTTGATGGTTTAGTAATTTAGTTGAATAAAGTATTTTCGACTGTGCTATTTGGATTACCTCTATGTTGCTAGCGGATGCGTTGCCCCATAATTGGGAGCCGTATGTCCAGATAGGCTTGATTATTGAATTTTGCAGCAGCACTTTATGGACCAGGCATATGTGGTTAATAAGCCAGTGCAGGTTTACGACTTTGAACTTAATTTGTGTCTTCTTGGCTTCTAAGTGCTTTCTCTAAGTGAGGCGTCTACCGAGGTTAATACCGAGGTATGTCACGTCTTTGGATTGCGGAATGACTGTGATATTTATCCTGGCGGCAGGGCACATTTCTCGGTTGAGGGTTTTTTTTATCGCAGACGTTTTGGTAGCGCACTACCAAGCCAGGGGATATACGAAACCAGATCTAGTGTCTGTTCCACAGCTACGACCAAATGGTCAACAGCTGCTTTATCGACTAAACAAATTTTTACTTATAGATTAAAAAACTCTAAATAATAAAATTAAACAAACCAAATTAAAATTAATACGAGTATTAATAGTATAAATTAAAATTGTTCAAAAATACTCAATTTCGGAATAATATAATGCTGAAGCTGGTCAGTAATTATATTTTCCAGCAACTTTGGTATTGCGCATAGCTTAGCAATACCTCGGTAGTATGAAATATTCCTTTTACCACCTTTTTTATGAAGAGGCAAAATGTAGCATTTTTCCATACCAGAGGGAAAGAATAGGTCGTAAAAGATAAGTTGAACAACTTACGAAGAGGCAGAAGTAAAGCGCTAGCACAGTACTTTAAAACACACGCAGGAATACCATCAGGCACACCAGAAAAAGTGAGTTCAATATATAAAAAATAAGACAGAAGCATTCTTTCATCAACAACAGGGCAAGTGATCGGGGAAGAGGCCCCTTTACTTGGGTCGGAATAAAAACTACGTGAGGCAGACCTATCACTATAGTTATTTTGAAAGAAGTTAGGAAATAAGTTAGACATTTTTTTTTTTTTTTTTTTGCTTTATTTACATTAACTTAGATAAAAACCAAACAAAACATTACATATTGTACTTAGTAGACTTGCACTAACAAATAATTTTCGTATGAATAGGAAATTTAATTGACTAAGTCACAGGGCTCAGTTCGCTTTATGCGACGTATTAACAATTCTGTATGGATCAGTCTCGAAGCTTCAGTGTTCACGTGAACTGCGAGTCTATAATTGCATGCCTTTGCCACTATTTTTATTTGTTCTGCCACCATATGGATCCCAAGATCTCTATGAAAATCGTTGAATGATATCAACATTGCTGCTGAACGTACAGCCCCAGAGTTAAGCCCCATATAACCAGACTGGCGGTAGTACTTGTTGTAAACCATTAGCTTGTTAGAAAGCGTATGCCGATTAGCTTTTTCATAGATTTGAATTTTAGATCTAGCTCTTTTCGTTTTTTAATGACATCTTCTTTCCAACGTAGCTTAGCATCTAACGTGATGCCTAAATACTTGGCTGAATTAGCATGTGGTATTTGTATGCCATCAATGTAGAATGGAATGTAAGGAATATTTTTATTTGTAAAATCAATGTGAATCGATTTAGTGTTATTTAGCTTTATTTCTCATGTTGCGGTCCACAAGGCTATTTTGTTGATTGCTGCTTTCAGATTTCTTTTAGACTCTTCTTCCGTTTTGCCTACAGCTAGTAACGCAGTGTCGTCAGCACATGTAGCGATTTTTACGTTTTCTGTTGATGGTATGTCGTGGGTGTATAACAGGTACAATATCGGCCCAAGTATACTTCCCTGCGGAACACCAGCAGCAGGTGATTGGCTTGATGTCTGAGTAGATGTCGCCCACTTTCACTCGAAAGTAGCGATTACTTATGAACGATCTAAATATTGTGTAGTACTCTGACGGGAGGAGCCGATTGATTTTGACAGTAAAGCCGTCGTACCAAACTTTATCGATTGCCTGAGAAACGTCTAGGAAGACAGCTGAGCATACCGATTTTCGTTCTAATGAGTGTTCGATATAGCTAGTGATTCGATGAACCTGATCCACCTTAGAGTGCTTAGCTCTGAATCCAAATTGGTGATTGGGCACAATGCCTTTTTCCGTGATTATGGGTAGAAGTCGTTTAATCTAAATTAATTCCAAAATTTTAGACAACACTGGTAGCAGTGAAATTGGACTTCGTAATTAAATACTTCGGTTGTGATTAGTTTTTTGAGTTTTAAATGCTGCTTGATTAACAATATTACTTCAATTTCGTTTGTAGGTAACATAGGGTGATTTTTTAAGAGTTAAGTTTTTCAGGTTGGCAGCACTGCTTAGTAATGGCGTCCAAACGTCATCTGCTAAAATGAAAAGTTTTCAGTATACTCTGCCATTTAATCATGGAAAGACTTACAAACAAGCAACGATTGCAAATTATTGAAATTTGTTATCAAAATTCATGTCTGTAAAAATGTGCACCATTTGTTACGACCATAATCGATGAGGCTCATTTCTGGCTCAATGGATACGTAAATAAGCAAAACTGTCGCATCTGAAGTGATGAACAGCCACTTGCCATACAAGAATTACCGATGCATCCCGAAAAAACGACAGTTTGGTGTGGTTTATGGGCTGGTGGCATCATCGGTCCATTTTTCTTCAAAGACGACCGTGGAAGAAACGTGAAAGTGACGCAAAATTGGACCTTTCGAATGGACAATTTGAAACCGAGCCGCGGCCAACATTTACATGAAGTTGTCTTTAAAACGTAACTGGCAAAGGCCTATTTATCGATACAATATTTTATTTATTTGATTAATTATTATTATTTAAAGCAAATTTGAGTGTTTTATTCGATTTTTAAAAATACTACGCTTAAAAATCACCCATCATTTATATCAGTTTCTAAGTCAATTTGTTGGTTGCCTTTTATACTTCGGGATTGGGCAACCCTAGTGTTGCAATCTGGCAACTGCCAGCTCTATCGTAAAGTTTGACATTTTTGAGGTTACACGTACTCAGAACGTTTTGACATACGAGCGCTATTTGTGTTGTTTACAGTAACTAAAAAGATTCATCTCGCCCAAAAAATGGAATTAAATCGTGAAAATTTTCGTGCGATTATTTTTTACAACTTTCGACGTGGATTAACTCAACAACAGTTAATCGATGAACTTAATTCAATTTTTGGCGATGAAGCTCCATCAAGGACCATGAGTATGGTGGGTGGTGAGATGGTATGGTGAATTCAACCGATGTCGTAGTTCACTCCAAGACGAATTTCGTGAAGGTCGTCCAAAATCAGTTGTTGTTCCGGAAACCATTGATGCTGTGCGCCAACTGATATTGCAAGATCGCTATGTGACCTATCGTGAGATTGAGACAACCTTAGGCATTAGTGGGACCAGCATACATTCAATATTGCATGAACTTTTGACCGTCAAAAAAATTTGTTGGCGTTGGACTGCGCCACAGTACCATTTGTCAACTCGCGTCAACGAGGGACACAAGGCTCGTGTGCCAGTTGGCTCCGAAACGGAAATGCTCCAAACGAATCACGATCGCGCGTGCTCTCGAAACACGTCTCATGACATTTTGCATTTTTGAGCACTCAAAACATCGATTTGATGAGTCATCCGCCATATAGTCCTGACTTGGCACCGAATGACTTCTTTTTATTCCCGTACGTAAAAAATAAAATGAGAGGTCAACGTTTTTCGACACCTGAAGAAGCGGTTGATGCGTTCAGAATGCATGTTTTGGAGATACCTCAATCAGAGTGGCAAAAGTGCTTCGACAATTGGTTCAAACGCATGCAAAAGTATATAGATCTTAATGGGGAATATTTTGAAAAACAATAAAGCTATTTTCGATGATTAATATTTATTATTGTTCTCTAGTCCCGAAATATAAAAAAATATCGGCCGATCGTTCCTATGGCAGCTATATGTTCTAGTAAACCGATATTTATCATATTCTGGAATATGATTGGATATTATTTAAAATTATTAAATAAGAAAATTTGGTAACGATATCTTAATAAAAAAAGGTTTTTCTCTGTAAATGTTGTTTTTCGGCCGATCGTTCCTGTGACAGCTATATGATATAGTAAACCTATATATATAATATTGAGATATGTAATTGGACATTAACTAAAACTATTAAATCTAAAATTTGCTAATGATATTTTGAAAAAAAAAGGATTTTTGTTACTATTGTAAATGTAGGATTTCGGCCGATCATTCCTATGGCAGCTATATGTTATAGGTTGAATATCGAAAAATAAATTAACTTCTTATGGATATGGATTAGGAGAGTGTTCGTCCAAAATTTTGTGGTTGTCTTTATTACTGTTTCCGAAATCCGTTTGTTGATACAGACAGACAGATAGGCATGCCTAGATCGACTCGCCTACATACATTTACACAGCTTTAATATACCCGTTAGCACTTTTTAGTACAGGGTATAAAAAAAAAAACAAAAAAAATCTCATATTCATGAGACAGTGACCCTTACCATAGTTTTTCATATTGTGCAAATACCAATACAACTTAACAAAGTGTGTAAATGTATGCTTAATCATGCCGGAGCGGCGGCTATAAACCAACAACAACAATGGGTGCTTCACAATACGAAGTCAAGATATCAATAGCGCCAGGCTGTCGCCCCTTGGACCAAACAATGAGAGAGCAAGTTCGTGCTCCCCATCTCTATTATACCCAATGGCAACTACAACCATAACTGGTACTATATCTGAAACCAACTTGCAATCCTGGAGCGCACAGTGCTCCACGCCTTCAACGCCACTTTTTAATACAACAGATTTCCAACTGGTCACAGTTACAACAACTCCAACTACTTCTACAATGGCTACCAATACAACTACAATTACTACATCAACATCCTGCATAGCGAAAATAATCAGCTCAACACCTACAACAACATCTACAACATTAACATATGCTACAACAACATCAACATGTACAGCTGTTAAAAGCTCGATCATGAGTACGTAAGTAAGCAGAACATCTGTAGCTAGGCAACAACAAGCAAATTTTTGTCGTCTTAGTACGAAAAACACTGGATGAAGAACAAAAGAATCCCCATTCCCAGTACAGTATAATTTAAACTAAACACTCTTCAAAAGAAACACAAGTAAGAAATTTAAATAACATTAACCAAATGCGTCACCAAGACAAGCCATATCCAATCAATATAACTGA
Organism: Stegana nigrithorax; assembly: GCA_037044495.1. Classification (NCBI taxonomy): domain Eukaryota; kingdom Metazoa; phylum Arthropoda; class Insecta; order Diptera; family Drosophilidae; genus Stegana; species Stegana nigrithorax. Next base: position 14,012 of record JBAMBQ010000442.1, on the reverse strand, counting down.
TCTTGAAAAAAAATATTAAAAGCATAGCACACACAGCTCTACAGGACTACTGGTGAGTATTCCAAACACAACATATAGGATCCAACTATTACAAATCAACGATTTAAACAAAACAAATAAGCAAATTAATGAGTTCTGTTGGATGACGTTCTCTTTGGCTACGATGCTGCTGACCCCTGGGGTTATCGATAGCTGTTTACTATGAGTTGCTGGCAGGCTGGCACTGCTATTTCCAATACTTTAGTTATGATGATCGATAGCGAGTGAAGCACACATTTACTTTGCCCGATAAGTGAAGAATTACGTTTACTTGTACTTTAGTTATGATGATCGATAGCGAGTGAAGCACACATTTACTATGCTCGATAAATGAAGTAATACGTTTACTTTGCCCAATTGGCGACAGAGAATTTATTTACAATTCTTGATTAAAGCTTGAACTCCAGAACGAAACTAAAACTAACTTAAGATAACACCAAAATATTGTATATATATTGTAAGTATTGGACACAACTATACATTAAAATATATATACAATACCGAATTTCGTATACAAACAAATGAGTCAAAACATTATACTGACGTAGCGCAAATGCTTCGAAAAAAAAAACACAAAATTCTACACGTACAGACCTAAGGATGAAAGAAATGTTAAAGATTTGCACCCCAATTATGACCCCGAACAAATAAAAACAGAACTAAATATACTAGGAAATGAAATCAAACATATCTACAACATAAGACAGAAACATACCAATAAATATCTGCTACTTTGCTTAATTGAATTTAGTCAAAAAGATTACTATAAAGATATATAAATAAATATAAAACATCAAATCAATCTCCATTGAACCATCTCATCACAAACGAGCCATAGCGCAATGCAGCAACTGCCAAAAGTATAGATACACTAAAAACTATTATTCCAGAGATCCAATATGTGTCAAATGTGCCGGTAACTATTATTATTATTATTGACTATGGCTAATACTATTGACTGTAATATGAAAGATAAAGAAGTCAAATGCGATTTATGCTCAGGCTGTCACACTGCTAACTATAAAAGTTGTGAAATCTACAGGGCACTAAAAACAAAACGTTTCCTAAAATTCGACTTGCTCAAAAACACTAGCCAATAAATATATCAGCATAAGCACCTCTCAACCGGATTTATGCTATGCCAAAGTAACGAAAACCAACACTGTAATTCCAACGCAAACTAAAACACGTGTCCCATTAGCAGAGGAATCTCCTACAACTTTAACCGTAAATCATGCAACCAACTTTAAACAAATACATACTCTGAAAATGCGTTGCAACTGCAAGAGTTAAAGAAAAAGATACAGCTGCTGGTACAGCAAATATCCAATAAATATTTTAGTCACAACTTTAAGCAAGCAAAATGGACAATAACTTAATAATACTAATATGAAATGCAAATGGTCTGCTTAAACACTCAGTCGAGCTGAAACATTTCCTCATCGTGAACTCAATAGATGTAGCACTTATCTGGGAAATAAATCTCACACAAAAGCAAGTCAATAAAATACCTAATTATAATTGAATAACAACAAATCATCTAGATGGCACAGGCCATACAGGATCAGCATTAATAATAAAGCATACAATAAAATTTATTGAGAGCAATGATTTTAAAAGATACTATGTCCAATCGACAAACATATATATACATATATATGAGATAATATGGTGATTTCAATACTAAGGGAAGAAACCTACTAAACGCTATACAAAGAATTAAGGATATACACATCAGTACATGGGAACCAACTAATTGACCCTCTGATCCTTTGAAAATGCCAGACTTGATTGAATTTTGTGGAATTACAAATTTCTACTTAGTCCATTTTGACATTAAAAGTGCTTACGAACTATCTTTTGATCACTCAAGTAAAATTCATAATAAATATACAGACTCTGATTTTTTTTCGACTTATGATCAACACGCATTTAGAAATAAATATTCGCCTAAAACAGCATATGACATGGAATCAGCAATTGCACATATTAACAATGTTATTCAAGAAGCGGCTATTAAATCAACCCCCCATATTAAAAGAACAACATTTACCCAAAAACAAAACCGAAAGCTCAAATGGTTATAAATTGAATGTGGCAAGTTATGTAAAATATGGCAATTAACTCGTCATCCAGAAGATAAAGCTAAATGGAATAGAGCTACCGATTATCTTAAAAGAACCACTAAGGCTAAATAGGCTAAATAAAAAAAAAAATTTTATAATATAAGGCATCTGGTTTTCATCAGATCACGAGCAAAAATCTCAAGAAGCTACCGACGCTGGCACTGTATTATATACGCAACATATACAATAAAATGCTAAGAATCCAATACTTTCCAAAACTCTGGAATATTGCCGAGGTGATTCCTATACCTAAGCCTCGTAAGGATCACGCAATGACGTCGTCACACAGACCCATCAGCCTACTACTCGCATTCAGAAAATTTTTTGATAAAGTACTGATCGATAAAATTAAACCATTACTTGAACAGAACAAAGCAATTGCCGACCATCAATTTGGCTTCAGATCAAAATATTCAACAATTCAACAAATACACAGAGTTTCACACAAAATACCCACTGAAGAAGCTTGTGACAAGGTCTGGCATAAGAGCTTCATATATAAGATAAATAAACTGCTAACACATAAAATTTCAAAACTAATTGAAAGCTATTTGACTGATCGTCACTTCTATGTCAAATTCCATAGCTCATCGACGATAGAAGAAATAAACGCAGGAGTCCCCTAAGGTAGTGTTCTTGGCCCGCTGCTCTATAGTTTATACACAGCAGATATTCCTACACCTGACGACGAGGAAGCATTGATTGCCACATTTGCTGATGATACCGTACTACTCTGTTCTAATACAGACCTACAGATAGCGAACAGGAAACTACAAAGACAGTTAAATAATTGGATGATTGGTTTAAACTATAGAATATAGAAGTAAATGAACTTAAAACCCAACAAGTTATTTACACTACAAGACAAGTGTTCGGACCAATAAAAATATTAATAAACGAAACTTATGTACCTATAATCAAAGAAGCCAAGTATCTCAGAATGTAATTCGACACCAAGCTGAACTGGAAAACCCATCTAAACAAGGAAAAAGAATAAGTAATATCAAAATGCAAATAACTATACTTAACAAAAATTCATAGCTGTCACTTCACAATGACCTACTCTATTAAAAACAAATGATTAAACCTATCAGGACATACGGGATATTACTATAGGGAACCGCGAAAAAATCTAATACTAATATTATACAAAGACAGCAGTCAAAAATACGAAGAACAATCAATTGGTAAGAAATCAAATTGACGTCACGAAGATACTTTTCTAAAGTCGAAGTCCACCAAAATAACGAGATTAATATGTTGACAAGTTCGAAACGCGAAATTAACTGCTCGTCAAAATAATTTCTTAATAAAGCCATTGTATCGCGCTGTGTGTACCGTGGCCCCATCTTGTTGGAACCAAATATCGCCGACACTTCAAGCTTCAACTTCAGGCACCAAAAAGTCCGTTATCATGATGCGGTAGCGAGCGACATTGACGGTAAAGTACTGTCCGGCCTCATTTTTGAAGAAATACGGACCGTTGATTCCACCAGCCTATAAACCACACCAAAGAGTGCATTTCTGTGGATATAACGGTAGTTCGAAAGTCTCTTCAGGTTGCTCCTTAGCCCAAATGTTGCAATTCTGTTTATTGACTACTATGTACTAGTAAGGGCTCCAATACCATAGTAAAATAAAATAGCTCCTTTGGAGAGTGTTTTTTGGACTCGTGCCATTTCAGAGACATAATTCATGCTTTTACAGAATTTTTGTCCATGGGGCTCTTTTGGATTTTATCAGTTCTTTGTGGTATTGTGTTAGAGCTTGAACTTATTCACTCCAGGTAATCATGCTGTTTGGCTCGGTTGAAAAGCTTTCTAGTTGTTCTTCTGAGTTTTTCAACTTTATTATTCCTCCAGGGAGCTCTATTAGTGGTGGTCTTACTTTTATCGGGCAACTAGAGCGGAGATGATGGCAGCAGATATGTTTGCTGCTTCATCAAGTTCCTTCACCGTGTGAACCTTTATAGAGACAATGGATAGCTTTGAGTTAAGGCGTTCACTATAACTTTTCCAGTTTGTATATTTGGGTAATCTATACGGTATATCTACTCTGTGAGAAGTATGTAAATCGATTATAATATGTCTGTGGTCCGAGTTGGATTCTTTGACACCCTCCAATTGTTTAGTAATTTTAAAGCATTAGGGCTATGTTTGGTCTGTTTTATTATCTAGTTTTAGTTGTTGCTTACCTTCTCGAAGAATTCCAGAAATTTTAATTGAAATGTATAAAACTCTTAGTAAAGCGTTTAATGTTTTTATTATTCTAATATGAGCTTTTAGTCTTAAGTCTCTTGTTACATTGAAATTGATTAGTAGGTAGGGTAAATGTAAGAAGGAATTGAATAAAGTAATATCAACTTGTAAGTCATAGCGAGCGCGTTCACATATGTTTATTTGAGTTCGGCGAATTGCTCACATAAACTTATTACAATTTGGGAATTTCGAGCGGCAGCTAAGGACGCCATTTGATCTGATCTGATTTTTGTTGGTTTCTCAGTGTTGGAGATCTTTACAGAGTCGTGATGACGCAGTTTTTTGTTTTTTGCCCCCTATCATATTATTTTTTTTTTTTAATATCCCAAAAGTTTAAGTATTTTGTCTTGCGAAATTAACTTAATACTGTTTTAAATCTAATATGGGTTAACAATTATGTCATATGTACAATTACTTACTTTAATTGGTCATATATATTTCCTATGATGCTCAATATTTTATATTAGGTCGACTGGTCGTTTACGTTTTAATCTTCTTGGTTGAATGAGTTCTTTAGTTAGTAGCATATTTACTTCGTTGTTAGTGTGGACTTCTATAGTTGCCTGGTATTTAGTGCTTCTTCTTTTGATTTCTTCGTCAACTGTGGGAATATTTAAGTCTTTATGTATCTCATGGTTTCGAATGTACCAAGGCGCGTTAACTATTGACCGTAGCATCTTGGACTGTTGTCGTTGTATAATATTTGTGTTCGTCTTTTTTGCTGTGCCCCAGAGCTGTATGCCATAGGTCCATATAGGTTTGATCATGATGTTGTAGATTAGTAACTTGTTGTGCAGTGATAATGTCGATTTTTTGTTGAGTAGCCAGTACAACTGTTGTTTGTGCTTTTTTTTTTGTAAGTGGAATTTCCAGTTTATTTTGCTGTCCAGGTACATACTGAGGTATTTGGCTTCTGTGCCATTATTGATATTCGTCCTATTTATTTGTGTATTTCTCTGCCCAGAGTATCGTTTTGTCGTGTATATTACTTGCTGTGTTTTTTGTTCGTTTATTTTTATATTCCAGAATTTGAACCACTCTGTTGTAGTATTAAGGATCGTTTGTAGTTTGCTCGTTGCCGTCATTAAATTTTCGTTTCCATATAGTAGGACGGTGTCATCAGCGAAGGTAGCGATTAGTGCGTCTTTATCATCAGGTGTAGGGATTCCTGCTGTATACAACGTGTATAGCAGCGGGCCAAGTACGCTGCCTTGTGGAATTCCTGTTTTTATTTCTCGTAGAGATGAGCTGCTGTCTTTAAGGCTAACGTAGAATCTTCGTTTCGTGATGTAGCTTTCTAGGAGTTCAGCTATATTGTTTGGCAACAGATCTTTTAGTTTGTAGATCAGTCCCTTGTGCCAAACTTTGTCGAAAGCCATTTCAACGTCAATGTATACTCCTACACAGTATTTTTTTTGCCTCTATGTCTGACATAATTTTATTGGTGATTCTATGTACCTGCTGAATGGTTGAGTGTTTTTGTCTGAACCCGAATTGATGTTCGAGGATGGCTTTTAGTTGTTTTAGTAATGGTTTGATTCAGGCCATGAGTAATTTTTCAAATAGTTTGCTTATCACTGGCAGTAGGCTTATTGGTCTGTATGATTCAGTTTTTGCAGAGTCTTTGTATTGTATTGTATTCTTTATTGCGCAGAACTTTTAATGAGTAGTTGTTCTCAACGGCTTCAGTAAGTGCATTGGTTAGCCTTTTGATATAGTCGGCACCTTGGACATAAAGGGGGTGGTTTGTTTATTTTTGTTATTGTTTGAGTAGAGGCACAGTCGTTGTTGTTTGTTTTTTTTTGTGCTGCTTATTATACTTAGCTTAGCACTTTGTGATGTTAATGGCGTTTCCGTGTACAAGTCGTTGTTGTCGTTTAGTTCATTTAGTAGTTGGAATCTGTTTGATATTGTTGTTGGTATGCTCATCCAGTACTCTTGCAAGGTTGTTATATTTTGTCGATGTGTCGATGTCGAGGCCGTTTGAGATTTTGCATGGCTTTTGTTTTTTTGTTTCTTACTGTTATTTGGATTCTCTGTTGTTTTTTTCTGGCGTTTCTCTACCTCTTTTGGTTTTTAAAATAAAGGTGATGTGATTTAGTGTTGTAGTTGATGGATTAAAAGACGTGATCGGTGTTGTTATTGGGTATGATTCTGATATAGTTGTCGTTGTTGATAATGTGTTCAGTGCAGTTGTTGGATAAGTAGTTGAAGTTTTATCGTTTGACGATGCAGTTGAATTTGTTAGTTGGAGAACTGGACTTTTTGCTGTTGCTGACGTGGTCGGTGAAGTTGTTGAGAAGACCGTGGTAGTTGTTGTGGTGGCTGCTGATGTTGTAGTCGGTGGTACAGAGGTAGTAGGCGTCGCGCATTGCACACTCCATGCCAGTGGGGATACACCTTCCGCTGTAGGCATAGTTGGAGAGCACGATCTGGATCTCTCAAGGTTTCCTGCAGAGGATAGTTGCTTTGAGGCACTTGGCATGGTTTCACTTTGCATTGTTTCACTTGGCATTGTTGTTGCCCGAATTGTGAAGTATCCCACATTGGATAGCCTTCGCTCATTTACATGAGCTTTAGGCACGTTTCACTTTCACTTTCTGTTTGATTTGGAGTTTTTAGGTTTTTATGTGTTGCGAATTTAATTTTTTAATTATGGGCACTTGCTCATTTACGGTATAATTTCACTGCTATTTATGTTGTTTATTTTGTTTTTAGTTTGTTAGAGCGACACTTCGAGGTACGTCTATTAGCAACGAAGGTTGAAATTGAACAGTGGACTTCCACGTGTGAACGTTCACCAAAGAAGGCCAAGGTGGGTCTGACCGCTATCAAAGTTATGCCGACAGTTTTTTTGGGATGCACGCTGTGACGTTCACATTGACTACCTTGAAAAGGGTAAATCCATCATTGGCGAAAATAGGACAAATTCGACAGTAATTTGAAGCAAATACGAACCCTTTTTTGCCAAAAATCAAATCAACTGCCCTCGTAAAAATGCCCCTTAGTATATCAGGAATTCTGACATCCATCGCGACCGCATCGAAACGGTTAAGGTTAAGATCCAATAAAATTTTGTAAACCACTGCAATTGCCTAGTAAACTACACAAATAAAGAAGCATTCAAGTCAGCAGACAACACATGAAGGTATCGACTTCTAAAAAGAATCAAACCGTCTGACCTGGTTTGATCAGATATGATGGTTGGATACCCAAAGCCACAATCAATAGAAAATGAATTTGCATTCCGTGAAATATAGGGAAGCCATGTATAGCATCTTTTGATAGTGGTAAGTAAGTGCCTGACTATGCCACAATTCAAGCTATAAACGTGATCGGTCGTTTCCAATAATTGACCTGTGATTTAAAAAAAATCTATATATGTAATAACCAACAAAAATTCAAAACATATGATACAGTGACTTTTTGTATTGTATTCAAATAAAAATTCATACATAAGTGATTTAAATAATCAAATAGAAAAGTGAATTAAACATAATAATGCCTAACGCTCCGAACGAGCGAAGGCTGTCCTATAGCAACAACATTGGCTTCTTTACCATACGCTCATCCCTCTCTGCAAACGTAGAGAGAGCGCGTTCTTCCTCACCTTCCTTGACATGCTCTACCACAACAAATTCACTAACTTGGAGCGCACAGTGCTCAACTCCAACAACTCCGAAACCACTAACGGCGGCAACAACATCGACAACAACGTTAACAACTCAAAGCACATCCACAACAGTAGTTGCATCAGCTGCTTTTACAGTAGCGTCAGTTTACTCAACAACTGCACCTATAGCTTCACCAACAGCAATAACAACCACAATGCATAATCTGACAGGACCTTTCTTATTATCTGATTCAACAGCAAAAACAACAAATTCGGTAACCACACCGAGCTCGACATCAACATCTACAACAACAGCAACAGTAAAATAGAAAGCACAAACAACAAAAAAAAAAAAAATTCAACACAAACAACAATTAAGAAATATTGGCTGAGGGCACCACATGCCACAAACAGATTTGATATTTTGCAAACGGAGGACAAGGACAAAAACGACAATGGAATAAATACAATTGATTCCACACAAAATAATAATAACAAAACCAAACTAAATGAAAACAAAAATAATAACAAAAGAAATAGTAATACCCTTGCCGCTGACCAGGAAGTTACTAAAAAAATTAATAAGCCTGCACCAATATACGTTCCAGGCGTTAAAGAAATCAAAACTCTGATTAGTGCACTAACATCAACAGTTGGCACCAAAAACTATCTGCTGAAAAGTTTACCCAACGATGAAATTACAATACAAACTAATGAACCTGACCAATACTCCGCAACAATAAAAATGCTAAAAGCAATAACACAAAGTACTGCAAAGTACTATTGCGTCTCCCCACTTCGCCTTTCAAGCATCATGCCTTTGAATTCTGTTACCTTCAAAAATCATACTTTACATAATAATAATCAAACAGAAGTCTCTCAACTACTTACAAACGCCGAGAAAAAAGAATCTCCTTCCCAGGACAATTACCTATCCGAACTGAAAGCCATGATAAAAGACTTAATAAAATCAATTGACAAAATGATGAACGTCATCAATGTCTTATCAACAATCTTAAACAAACATCATGGTCAGTGAACTAAGAATAATCATCTGGAATGCAAACGGTCTCTGCAACCATTCCCGTGAACGTAAACGGTGCTTATATGACAATCTTATAGATATAGCGTTAATATCAGAAACACACTTCACATCAAAACATTACATGAATATACCACAATACAGACTACTAAACACAAAACACCCCGAGGGCACTGGACATTGCGGCTCTGCTATAATCATAAAAATCAACGTAAAATTTTCAACACAGCAAAGTTTCTGCATATACAGTCAAAAAGTGTTTTTTTACACGATAAAAATGGCTTATTTACTATTTCCTCAGTTTGGAACCTAATAATGCCTATTCCTATCCAGAAATGAAAAAGCTGATTAAAAAAAAAACAACAAGAAACTTAAACGATAACTCATTTTGCCGACAAAGAAACAATAAATTATTTAACTCGACTCAAGCCTACAGCAGTTGCTTTCTACTCGCTTTGAAGAGCTACCAAGAAGCTACTAAAAAAATCGCATCATCAGCCACCACTACGCAAACCTGACGGGAACTGGGCCAAAACTGATGAAGACAAAGCTTCAATCCCGTCAGACTACTTTGAAGAAATATTCTCCGATTGATCAGACAACTGCAGGACCCCACGTTTATCCAACAGACCTGCAAACCCAACGCCAAAAACAACACCATTTTCGACGCAACACATAATTGACTACATAAAAAAAAAAAAACAAAAGCAAAAAAGCACCAGGATATGACCAAATAAAAAGTATTATATTAAAACAACTACCAAAATGGCAATTATGTAATTGCGGAACATATACAATTCTATTCTTCGAACCCATCGCTTTCCGAAGTAATGGAAAATTGCAGATATAGAAGCCATCCCCAAAGCAGGCAAAGACACAACACGGACGTCCTCTTACCGAACAGTTAGTCTTTTACCCATAATGGGATAAATTTTGGAAATGGTACTATTTGACAAATTAAAGCCAATACTGGAAAAAAAAACTGATACATGATTAACAATTTAGATTCCGCCACAAACACTCGACTATCCCAAAAATTCATCGAGTCACAAATAAAATAATGACTGATCCCATTGGAGTAATTCTGAATGTTGAAAAAGCACTCAACAAGGTGTGGTACAAGGGGCTCCTACACAAACTCAACAACATGTTTCTTCAAAACTATTTCGAATACCTAAAAAGCTATCTCACTGATCACAACCTGCGAAAAATTACAGCCGGCATCCCTCAAGGCAGTGAGCTTGGTCCTCTACTCTATTCACTCTACGCATCAGACATTCCAGTACTTGACGATGACAATGCGATGCTAGCCACATTTGCTGATTTCACCATCCTTCTCTACGCCCACGAAAATATTTGCACTGCAACAGCTAAATTACAAAATGCTCTGCACACTACTACTAAATGGTTTAAAGAATGGAACATAAAAATAGATTAGCAAAATCGCAGCAAATTGTGTATACAGCAACCAGAACTTACTCAACAAAATGTGTTAAAATAAACGGAACTGATACTTCTATAATCAATGTGCAAAATACTTGGGCCTGCACATCGACAGTAAGCTGACATGGAATTATCATATTACTAAAAAGCGAGACCAGATCTACATGAAATTCTGTGCATCTGTACTTGTTGCTTAACCGACAATCAAAATTAATAACCTATAACAAACTGTTGATATACTACTCAATAATAAAATCAATATGGACTTATGGACTTCAACTATGGGGAACAGCTAAAAAACCAATCTGGACATCATCGCACCCTGGTATGTCTCTGATAACGACATTCATTGTGGCCTTAACGTGCCAACAGTCGCTCAGCAAATACAAAAATCAAGCCGTAGACCCCAATCGACAATCGAAGTCCATTGCAACAACAATATATATACCCTACCAACCCTACCAGCAAACCCTTCCCAGAAGACTACAAAGACGCCGTCCAATAAACTTAATATAAGAAAACCAACAAGCCATCAACGCCTACCCAAATGAAAGGAAAAAGGAATCCCTCGCTGTAGGCAGTGAACGATACAGTATCTCGCGAGAGCTGGGAAGCTGTGTGTAGTAACCGCCTGCAGCCAATTTAAGATAAAATATCAAATATAACTTTAAGCTGTATTTGAATGCTCATGTAACTTAATTAAAAACTCGAAAAGCTCTAAAAATTGTATTAAAGTCAAAACTTATTTGAGACAAAATACTTATACTATTGGGAACTAATCAAAAAAAAAAAAATTATGCCATTATGGTTAGACAGCCAAAGCCACTATCAATTAAGAATGACATGGTGTCTTGTGAAAAAAAGGCAAACTGTGTCTAGTATCTGTAGCATTGGTTATTAAGTGCATTACTATATCCTGCGACAGTGGATGGGGTCAACTTAAAGAATCACATATATTGGAAAAACACTACTAGATAGTTAATGATTTTGTTTTAACTAGTTATATTGTTAAGGAACAATACGACAAAGAATAAATGTTGTTTTAAATAATCTTAAGTTAGTTTATATCCCCTCTTTACCTGTTTTAATTTTTTTTTTCTTTATTGTGGGGTTAGGGCTAGTGAGTCAAAAATCCCCTGCTTAGTTTAAACGAGAATTCCCCCGTTTTGCCATTGGGCGCTTTCAAGGAACCTTTTGTAAGTTTGCAGGTATCAATAGCCAACCATCTTCTTTTATGGACTTTGTCCAATTAGTTTCTGATCCAGAGATTGACCCCTGCAGAGCTTACTTGAATTATGGATTCAGGACCCACAATTGTTCAGCCTGCTCTTGCAGTCAAGAACAAGCTTAGAGGTAACTTGGACACTGTCCAGGGACGAGAGGGCCTCTTGGCTATCGCTATAAATGGCAATATTGTGTCCCCGTTTCCTGTTCTGCCTGATCCAGTCTGCTGCCTGAGAAATAGCGTAGATTTCAGTTTGAAAAATTGTAGATTCCCAAGTGGGTAGGACTCCTTCGCTAAGTCGTTGAGGAACCCACCCGCGCCAGTTCCTTCTGGTGTGAGGGAGCCGTCAGTGTAGGTTACAATTGTGAAGCTATCAAGGAGTTCCTGTGGTTGAATCCAAATTTCTCTATTCGTGAGCCCCCCTTTGTAACCTTTCCGCAAGGAAACTGTCAGTGGAATAATATCAGAAGGTGGAGACAATGGTGAACCATGTCTATCGAACTTTTCCACTATTTTTCCATGCCTAAATTCATCTTCGGAATTCCATACTACGTTACGTCGTAGTCTGTATGCTGTTTTCAGTGCTTCCTTTTGAATTACAAAGTCCAGCGGTAGCAAATTCAACAGCGCATTAAGAGAGTCCGCGACTGTGGTGCATATGGCTCCGGTAATGCCCAAGCAGACTTCTCTTTGCAGCTTGTTTAGCGCCTTGGTTGTCATTTTGAGACAGGTTCTTGGCCACCATACTACAGCTGCGTAGGTTAAGATTGGTCTGATTGTAGTTGTGTACAACCAATGTACTATCTTAGGTTTCAAACCCCATGGTTTACCAAACGCTCGTCTACACTGCTAGAAGGTGCTGCGGGCTTTTGATATTCGGGATTCAACATGAGCCTTCCAGCTAAGCTTTTTATCTAGAATGCCCCCTCTATGTCCACGAATGCCCCCTCTATGTCCACGAATGCCCCCAGAGCATAATGACCACGACTTATGATCCCTTCGATTTTATTGACAAGATCGTGAAGAGCACGGTCTCATGACAAACGGCATGCCAAATTGAAATGACAAAACCAGGCAGTGGCGGGCAGCGTGTGTTGGAAGGCAAACTGCTATAATTTTCCATAATTCACGGTGGCCAGAGAATATATGAATATTTTCTGCTCTTTATGTTTGTGTTTCTTTCATTTGCTATGCATGTGCTGCTCGCACTCATGCTTTTAATGACAATTGCTTGTCTTTATTTTGATTTCGGTTTTTATTTTTTTTGTGTATGCGCTTTTGATGAGATTTCAAATGATATTGTTTCCCTTTCTGTCTATTCATGTACTGTTCGCACTAATGCCTTGTGTGAAGTTTGTCTATTTTAGGCTAGATTTTTGATATTTAATAAGTAATGAATTAATGGTTAAATATCAAAGACATTTTTAATTTCTAACAATTGCACATGTTTCTATCATTGCATTATATTTTTTAATTGTAAATTATTAATTTTTATTCAATTATAAATTAATAAAAATTATGTAAAAATTTTTGCATTTCCATATTTATCCATTCATATTGCATAATTTTTTAAATGCATACACCTTTCAAAGATAGATTCATATTTGTCGTAGCCGGCTTAAATTGTCTTCATTTAATATTTTGCACACTCCACTACAATCTGAAGGAACTGGTGTTTCCATTGATCGTCAGTTCAATTGAATGCATGCCAAATTTTTGTTCCGAATGAACTGAATAATTGCATCATATTTAAACAAATATATTTTGCACACTCTTATTTTCACAAATAATGCATGATTGGCGCAAAATATTCTAATTGGCTTTGACTTTTTTCATGTACGCAACCAAAGTGTGAAGAAGCAGCGTTGAGAATTTATATGCTCGTAACAATGACGAATTAGAGCTAATATTTCATAAAAAGCGAAAAAATGAACTACAGTCGAAACTCGATAATCCGACTACTTGCTGATCGGAAAATACAGTAATCCGAAGGGTTATTTTCATGCATTGGCTACTCTGTAATCCGAATTAATTGCAATTCTTTAATCCGAATTACATGTTTTCCTTATGTCTTCCAGTTTAAAAGTAAAAAATTTAAATATTTATATGTTTATATACAACTTATAAATTAATTATTATATTTTCATTGATCCTTGTGATTTTCTTTAATAAAGTTGCATATATTAAAACAATCCAGTAATTCGAAAGATTGGATAGTCCGAATTGGGCCAGCAATCATTTTTTAAATTAGCGAGTTTCGACTGTA
>JBAMBQ010000415.1:0-25105 GCA_037044495.1 Stegana nigrithorax | reverse complement strand
GTATATCTATATCATATCATATATCATATATTTACCTTGGGTGATTTCAAAAAAGTTTAGCCAGTAAAATGAGGAAACAATTATTACAGGTTTAACATAAGATAAAATTAATCAAAGATTATAATAATGAAATGTCGGATCTAAGCAAAAAAAAAAATATCCCGTTATGCGTGATTACCTGCAAGGATTGCATAAACGCAAAAATTTATTTGCATTTTTGAGTTTGCACTTATGCGATATGCGCTGTATATGGATAGTATGCTGGGTATATCCATCTATTGTATTGGGTGCAATTCAACTTGTACTTTTCCTGATGATGGTTTACTCAATTTGTAATTGATACAGTTCTCTACAAATCTTCGTACATATTTTGAAACCAATAATAGCCGTATACTTTATCAAGTATTTTCTTCCAAACTAAGTGCATAATTAACTGATGGAAATTTTTTTTTTTTTTTTGACATGTAATAATATTTATAAGCTGGACTATTGGCTAAAATCCATTTTGCCCCAGTGTTTTCTCCAGTATTTGACCCAATATTAAGCAGAAATTATCAAAAAATATTTCATTATACGTTTTAAGCAGCGTGTTGTAAGCATGCGCTTTAGCGTAATCGGTGGAGCGACCGCGAAATTTTTTTTTTTGTTTTCATTTCTACACACTGCCTGTTCGATAGTTTGAAACCTGCTGTCGGAAAGAATTTGTTTTTTTTTTTATGTTTTAATTTTTAAATAATATTCCTTTTTTTAATTTATTTACTTATTAGTATATATTCTTTTATATAGCTTTTTTTTATTTGCGGTTAAAAATGCTTAAATGCGTCACACCGGCAAGCCAACTGCCAGCAGCTGCCGGCAATTAAGGCACAATTAGTGATATACAGTGCACAAACAAAATAAATTAAGATTAAACTAAATAAAACAAAAATTATGTTTAATAAAAAATGTTATGTATGTGAGTATTAGTGCATCGTGAAAATTTCGTAAATCAGACAAAAAAATTAGAACGCAACATAACTATTATAAGAGTACTCCGATTTCTGTAACATCTTAGAGTCACCTTCTATTTATTACACCATGATTTGTGGTAATGGTTTTTGCATGGAAATGGCTGTTAGTTATATTAGCTGTATAATTGAATTTAAATTTGAACAATGCATCAATTAGAATTTGATATTTTCTTGTAATTTTTTTTTTTTTTTTTGTAGGCAACATTTTAACTCTATGGTTGCATTCCAAAACAGATCACGGGGTTATGTGTTGTAGAGTTGTACACCGTCTGCATGGACATTCCCTTTCATTCACTCACTCACCAACAGAGTGATGATATATGCTTAGATTTTCATTTTTCAAAATGCCTCTCAATTTCTTATGAAATTTCTCAATTCCTCAATGAAATTATTAAATGATGCTATGTTTTTACCACGAAGGGAAAAACTTAACTCTCTTTTTTTTTTAATTCATTTATTTTATTTACATTAACATATAAAAACAAAACAAATCATTACATATTGCACATAGTTGACTTGCATTAACAAACAATTTTCTTATGGACAAATATGATTAATTGAACTTATTTAAAGGTAAATTTTAAATAAATTATTGATTTAAGTGACTAATTTGGTTGACTAAGTCGCAGGGCTCAGTTCGATTTAAGCGATGTAAAAGCCCTTCTGTGAGGTTTGTCCCCAATGCTTCTATGTTTACATACTCTACCAGACGGGAATTGTGTGCCTGTGTCGCTATTTTTATCTGTTCTGTCACCATATTAATCCCAATGAATATCGCTGTTGCGTATATACCATTTGGCATCTACAATATTTCGTAAGACATTATTTTGAAATTGTTGGATCAAGTGGATATTGCTGCTGGACGTACATCCCCAGAGTTGGGCTCCATATGACCAGACAGGTTTAAGTATTTGATTGTAGACCATCAGCTTGTTTGATATTGATAGCCTAGATCGCCGACCTAGGAGCCATTTCATAGCCTTAAATTTTAGGTTAAGCTCATCTCTTTTTTTGAGGACATGTTTCTTCCATCGTAATTTGGCATCCAATGTCATGTCCAAATTTTTGGCAGTGGTAGCATGTGGTATCTGCGTACCATCGATGTAGAGGGGGAGGTATGCAGAGCAGGAGGTATAGCATGATTTTATTTGTAAAGTCAATGTGAACGTATTTTGTATGGTTTAGCTTTATCTTCCATTTCACGGCCCATAGCTCCACTTTATTGATTGCCTTTTGCATGCATCTTGTCAATTCGTCTTCTATTTCACCCACAGCCAGCCGTATCATCAGCGAATGTAGCGATTTTAACATCTTCAACAGGAGGGATATCAAGGGTGTATAGCAGGTATAATAGCGATCCTAGGACCTTGGGGTATTCCGGTTTGGATGAGTCTTAGGTCAGAGTAATAGTCTCCCTCGTTTACTCGAAAGTTGAGATAGGAATCAATGATGTTGATGGAATATTCAGTTGCCAATATCAATTTTATTTTAAACAGCAGGTCATCGTCAAAATCTTGCAATACGTCTATAAAGACCGTTGAGCAGACATTTTTTTCTTCAAGTGATTTAGTCAATTGTTGAGTATTTTGTTTGAAAACCAAATTGATGGTGGAGCACAATACCTTTATTTTCTATTATTGGTGATAGCCGCTTAATAAGGACTTATTCGACGATTTTGGACAGGGATGTCGGTCGATTGAGGTTATCTTGTGAGCAGGTTTGCCCGGTTTGAGGATAGTGATAATTTTTGAAACCTTCCAGATCGATTGTACGTATTTCAGTTTTAGTACAACATTAATTAGTTGTTTAGCAGTAAATAAGTCAATTAGATCTAGAGTTTTGGTTATATCGGTTGGCCAATAGGTCGGCTTTCCGGAAGAAAGGTATGAAAAACCTAATTCAGAAGTAGCTTGAATTAATTTTCCAGCTGTTGAAGACGTAAGTCTATAACCTCAATTGATGTATTTAGCGTTAAAATCTTCACCCATTATAAACCGATGGGTATGCACTTCGATGAGCATTTTATACTCATGCACATGATGACAAATTTACGTGCTTTTCAACTATTTTATTGATTAGTTTAGTCTCTTCTAAAAATGGGTTTCGAGACAGAAAATACACATATACCTTACGATCGCCCTTTCTTTACTTTATGTTGAAGCGAAAAGGCTGTAAAAATGACCACCAGCGATGGACTACTGCGAATAATTCGAATTTTATCCGAATAGCTTTTAGAGAATTTCAATCGGTAAAGATCACAAACTTACGACCATACGAATAATGTCGGAAATGCTTTACAGTGCAACCAGTGTTTCTAACTCAAAATTATTACTTTATGATGTGAGTATTTTAAGAACCTACTTAGTAAATTGCACTTCGACCAGAATCTTGCATCGTACAATTTATAGAATCATCAGCGCCCAAACCCTAATAAAATGGAATGCACTCACCAATTAAAATTTCATCACTCCCTTAGGCTCTCTCTGAAGATTGGCCCTCCTTGACTTTTCTCTGGTGACAATCACTTAGCTTGGGGCTCATTTCCCCACAAAAGTGGCACTTGATATATGGTTTTATTTTTGTCTTCTTTTTGGCAACTTCGTGACATTCATCAGCTCTCTACTTGAACGCGAACGCTTTTAGATACTGCTATAGTTCGTCGGCTGTCAATTCATGCTGCATGAGTGAGAACGACGGACACTGCTGTATCTTATACACTCATTGTTTTCCACTTGGTCATTAGTGAAATGACCAGTCGGCTGGCGTATGAGGACAGGTTTTCATCTTTATTAGGATAATCGTCGAACATATTGATCAATATGGCCGCGGGACTTTAGGAACAATTCCCTGAAGCGTGGTCAAGTAATCCCCAGATACCATATATGGGTCAGCCATTATGAAGCGCTTCCTTTCAATGATTTGCTCAGCGCCACAATGCGAGCACTGCCTACCAACGGGTTTTCAGTCAAAACCATATCCGCCGTTGTACTCCACTAAAAAGCATCGGAGCCGGCAGTGTCCGGGTTAAATTTGGGTAACGAAATTGATTTCGGCTCTGGCCACGTCGTCTTTGTTGATTGCATTGCGTAGGCAAGCTCAACGAGACTCCGATTGTGCTGCTCTAAAACAGCTCGCTGAAACTCGTTGGTATTTGTATTTCGTCGGACTGGTAATGAATTCCACTTCTGAATTTGGAGAAGGTGTGCACGGAGTGTTGTTCGACATTTTAATATTATTATCGCTTGCGAGTAAGTTCTGAGAAACCGAATACAGTTTGTCTTAACCGCAAAAATTTACATGTACTTTGTTGCAAGTCACTTTGACAGTTCTTTTCATATCTGTCTGTCTCATTATCTTAAATTAGCTATTCATTACCTCTCGCTCTGACAATCTAGGATTTTCCGCTAGTTGTCAACACTACCGTGCTGTCTCAGACCATACTTAGCTAACTTACAGCTTTCGCTCTCTAGCATTCACGACACTCAATGCGCATGACAAACAGACTTACGTCATCCCTTGCTATCTCGTTTTCGAAAAACGATACAGATTTCTTGATGTTTTACAACACTATTTTGCATTTAATGACTTTAATATAACGAACAATTTCATAAATCTACGGAATATATATAAGGCAACTAAGAGTAGCAAGTTACATTACAGTAATGCTTTGATAAACAAAACTCACCAACTTACCAATCGAACAGCCTCAACAGTTGAACTAGACTAGCTGTGAGACGTAACCACTTAATTGGCCATTCAACTCCGCTGCCAACAAATGTCCATCAACAATGCGTGAAATGCAAATCCAATTTTCACACACTTGCCATAAACAAATGTGCACAGAATATGCACTGGCATTGCGAAGGCAAATTCAAGGCTGTTTCAATGGCTTCGTTGACAGTTAGACAGGCAAGCAAACAAACTAATAGCAGAACGAATTTAAAGTTTTTCATCTGTGCCCACGACATGCTGCTCTTTGCCGCTCTGTGTCTCGTATGGTTATGGCAGACAATCTGACATTCAATGCTGGCGCAGATCACTGATGTAGGTGTTGATAGGTTTTGTGTTTATGTCTATATCCATATCCAGGTTCATATCCATGTGCAAGTGCGTACACTTGACCTGGACATGCCATGCTAATTGCAAATCAATTATTATGTAAGAAAACGTTAAAAGTGGCATCGAATTGCTTAGATACAATTAGAGCGAATAGTTGCCATATCCATTGCAGATCTCTTCTTTCGTTATAAAATTTTATTTTTTGTCGACAATGAAATTGTATATTTTTTTCACGACGTTGGTTAGTTTGCCAAAGTTTTTAATGAGCTTCTTTCACCGCAACAACATCATCCACTGACCAACTCACCAGGCGACCTACAGTTCGTTCAGAAAATCTCGTCGTCATCATCAACATCAAAATCATCCTCATCTTAGTCCAACGTGTACGACTTCGATGCTGCTGATATAATAGTTGTCATTGCCATCGCCATTGCTGTTGCCGTTGCCATTGCCGTTGCCATTGCTATTGCCATTGTTGTTGTTGTTGTTGTTGTGGACACATAGTATGCTTGGTATGTAGCGCAGTGAGACTTCTGCACAATTTACAAAATTATGGGAATCAAAGAAGTTCGCGCGAAACTTCTATCCACTAATGCAAAAGCGCTTAAGCCCATCCAGGCAAACAGGCTTTGTCTCGTCACTCCCGACGCCGTGACTTTACTCTATGTAGTGTATCGTGCAGTAACCGCAAGACTCAAAAAAAAAAAAAAACCGCGTCAAACGCAAACATTTTGTGCCAATGACGCTTACTTCAGTCGCATTAGCAGACTTTTGTTGCCACTTCTGAACCATCCCTCTGCGGTTTTTTGGCTTTCACAAAGACACATAAAAAAGGCAATAAGAATCGTAAAAGTAATGGAAGCTAGAAAAAATTATTGTCGAAAAAGAAGAAGAAAAAGCAACAAAAGTGACAGCCATGACAACAGACGCAAATTCAGTTGCAGTTGCTGTTGCAGTTGAGCAGAACAAGCATTTGACTGGGCATTTGGTTGACTGATCGCATGCTGATATTGCGTTGCATGACTGTTCGGATGTGCGGAAGATTTCTTCTGATTTCTTCGCTGAGACACAAGGCAGTCGACAATGCGAGCCAGTAGTTTTTGCGGGCGTTATAGGCATCATTAAGCCCAAAATTACTGTAAAGCAGACTCAAACTGAGTGAAAGTTCGCTTCATGCAACAAACTACAGGCATTAAGCAAGCAAGCAGCAAAGTAGAGAATATAATGATAAATATACGAAAACAAATAGCCAAATACACAATGTTGTTGCATGTCCGTTGGTTTGACGGGCTGGCCTACCGAGGGGTTGCCTAATTTGCAATCCCCCTCACACTTACATATATGAACGCAATACATGACGATGGCGGTGATTGAAAAGCGCTATGCTTTTCTAGTCTTAAGCTGAAATCGATGGAAAACCGAATCAAACGCACAAGACAACCACAATAATAAAACTAGAAAGACTGGGCTATAGTCGGGAGTAACCGACTATAGAAAGCCCTGTACACAATCCTAAATTGAATATATTTTTTTGTTGCTTCAATATTTTGTATTCATTATGTAAGGATATCTCAAGAAAATAAAAATTTTATTTTTATAATATGATATTTATCATATTCGAAAATCTGATTGGATATTATTTAAAATCATTAAATCCAAAAGTTGGTAACTATATCTTAATAAACAAAAAAGTTTTTCTCAGTAAATGTTGTTTTTCGGCCGATCGTTCCTATGACAGCTATCTGATATAGTTACACGATGAATAAATTTTACATATAATTGAACATTAGCTAAAAATATTAAATCCAAAATGTGGTAAAGAAATCTTGAAAAACCAAACGGTTTTTGTTACTAAATGTGGTTTTTCGGCCGAACGTTCCTATGCCAGCTATATGTTATAGGACGAATATCGAAAAAAAAATGAACTTGTTATGCCTATGGATTGGCAGAGTCTTCGTGCCAAATTTTTTGACTGTAGGTCTTACCGTTTCCGAGATCCGTTTGTTTATACGGACGGACAGACAGACGGACAGACGGACATGGCTAAATCGACTCGCCTTGCATATATTTTCACAACTTTAATATACCCTTTACCATTTTTTGATACAGTGTATAAACAACAATAATGCCATCGTTATCATAGTCTTTTTCTTTTTTTGCTTTTCTATAATTTTGCAGTCACTTGACGTCGGCGTCCTTATCTCTATCTTCAACGTCATAGTCAGGGTTGTTCTTTTTTGATTTTATTAGTATTATATTTATACCCTGTACCAAAATATGGTAAAGGGTATATTAAAGTTGTGCAAATGTATGTAACAGGCAGAAATAGACGTGGTATAGCCCATAAAGTATATATATTCTTTATCAGCACCGAAAGACAAGTCAATCTAACCAGGTCCATCTGTCTGTCTTCATGAACAAGCGAATCTCGGAAACGGTTAGACTTACAACCACCAAATTTTGAGCGAAGACTCTCCTAATCCATAAAAATATCAAATTTATTTTGCTTTTTCGATATTCAACCTACAACATATGACTACCATAAGAACGATCAGCCGAAAAGCCCTATTTACTAACAAAAATCCTTATGTTTTCAAATATATCATTACAGAATTTCGGTTTTCACAGTTTCAAGTAATTTTCAATCATATACCACAATAATATGTATATCGGTTTACTATATCATATAGCTGCTATAGGAACGATCGGCAGAGAAAAAACGTGTACTAAGAAAAAAAATTTGTATTTCTTGGGATATCGTTAAAAAATTTTGGATTTGATAATTTTAGGTAATATCTAATCATATACCTGAATATATCGGTAGCAATGTACATGTTTGACACTGACACTTTCGTCTTAAATTATGGGTGTAGGAGCAAAACGGACGGATTATTAAATTCTCTAATCATAGGGAATTTTCAAGAGAAACAGAACAAACCAAAACGAAAGCGGAGAAAAATAAAAAATTTTTCTCAAAATAAAAATCTAGCCTTAGAATTATATGATCATAAAAAATAAGTCATTCTTTTTATAACCTGTAACAAAAAATGGTAAAGGGTATATTAAAGTTGTGCAAATGTATGTAACAGTCAGAAGGAAACGTGGTAGACCCCACAAAGTATATATATTCTTGATCAGCATCGAAAGACGAGTCGATCTAGCCATGTCCGTCTGTCTGTCTGTCTGTATGAACGCACGAATCTCGGAAACGGTTAGACCTACAATCATCAAATTTGGCACGAAGACTCTTCTAATCCGTAGGCATAACGAGTTAATTTTTTTTTTTTTCGATTTTCATCCTATAACATATAGGTGCCATAGGAACGATCGTGTGAAAACCCATATTTATTAACAAAAACCGCTTTGTTTTTCAAGATATCGTTACCAAATTTTGGATTTAACAGTTTTACCTAATGCCTAATCATATGTCTAAAGTGTATGTATATGGGTTTACTATATCATATCGGTTTCGCCCGACTATATCCCTGCCTTTCTAGTTTAAGTTTGGAAACTGTATTCCTTCGCCAAGTTGAAAGTAGTACAAAGTATAAACCTTTCTTGCATTTTTCTTTATTATTAAGGCTTAACTATAAGGCTGTTCTTAACGAACAGAATGAAATTTTTTTGTCTCAGTTAAAAAAAGTTTATGTCACGTTTTGTGCTTAAGTCTGTTTTGTTACTTTATTGTCATTGGTGTACAAGAAAACCTCGATGATTAAAACAGTATAAATGTACGATAGGGATAGTGATGTAAGATAGGGTATTGCTGGGCTGCACCCGAAAAGTGCATCCCATACACAGGGATTACTAGGATAAGCTTAGTAAATAGCAATAGGAAGAGAAAGAAAGGAAAAGCCAGTTTCTATTCAGTTTGTGACCGCGTGATTGGAAGACGTGTGTCTTTGAAAACCTGAAACCATTAATTGTGTGCTACGCCATACTACGTTGTAAATGAAAACTATAATCGTGTAATACTACATTGTTCATGAAAAAAATAAATGCATTATACTACGTTGTTAACGAAAACAACAAATATATAATACTAAATTTTTCAATCAAAACAATAAATTGTGTGCTTCGCACACTACAATTGAGGCTCAACCGATCAAATCTTATGGACGTACAAGCGGCATTTAAAAAACTTTTAACTAAAGGGAAAAAACCACATTTAACTACAACTGGATCTAAAACAATTCTTGAAAAAGAATGGGGACATCGTGTTAAGAAGCAATTAAACTAAAATTATAACCCACAACAGAGCTTAGCTGCGTAAACGGCGCAACACGTGTGAGCGTCAACGATTAACTGTTGCCCGGCGACCACGCAAACGCTAAGGCCGAAGCTACAGGTTCATAGACAGCGCCAAGGGAAATAAAACGACAACGTTCAAGTGACGGCGGCGAGGGAACCGTCATGGAATCTCGCAAGTGTCAGCGGAGAGAAGATTGTTTGCTGACTTCAAACGTGGTCGTAGAGACACCGATGATGCAGAACGTAGTGTACGTCAAAATGAGCCGGTAACACCAGAAACGGTTAAGAAAATCTACAAAATGGTATTGGATGATCGCCGGCTAACGCCACGTAGGTGAAATTATAGGCATTTTAAAAAGTGCTATACATCGTATATTCACCTAATATTTGGAGATGAAAAAGCTGTGTGCAAGATAGGTGCCACAACGCTCACTGTTGACGTGTCACTACATGAATTGAACTTCGAATTGCTCCCACATCCATCATATTCTCCAGATTTGTCTCCCAGCGACTACTGGCTGTACGCAGACCTCAAAAAAATGCTCACCGGTAAGAAATTTCGCCCGAATGAAGAGGTTGTCGCTGAAACTGAGGCCTATTTTTAGGCAAAAGATAAATCGTTCTACAAAAGTGGTATCGAAAAGTTGGAAAATCGATATATTCGTTATACCGCCCACGAAGGCAACTATGTCGAATAATAAAATCGGAGTTATTGAATGACTCCTTAAAATAGACCCCATTTAAACTTTTAAATATTTATTCTCATTGGAATGTATGCAGCATTCAAATTTAATTAAGATTTCGTATTCGAAGGGAATTAGTAAATACAATTAGATTAAATATTTAAAAAATAAATTTTGCAATTTTATAGTAAAATCAACGAAGGCCTAGGAGGAAATATATTTGAAGTAAATTTTTGTGATGGCAAAGTAAAGTAATAAAATTGGTCATTTTATCGAAGCCATTGTTGTTATTCGAAAGTTGCGAGTCGTGTTTAAGTCGCGCTACGTTGAAACCTGAGAATACATCATTAATTTAATACAAAAAAATATTGTAGTGACTTACCCTGGTTCGAGACAAGGCGCAGTGTTCGTGTGCTTGAGGTCGGTGTTCCTGGGAGTCAATTACCAGCTTTTCTGTGAACAAATGTAAAATACTTTAGTAAATCGCCTACAAAAACAAACAATAATCAAGGTAATAAAAATATACTTACCAATTAATATCGGCATTAAGGAACGGGCTCCTTGAGTCAGCTGCGCTTGAGGTCACTAAGTTCGTCCCTGGCGCACACCATATGGCAGTCACCATACTGACCAACTCTGCCAACAGACCTATCGATCGGTTATCGACATACTAACCGGTCTTAATATTCTTTAACTAAAAACACCTTTATGAGAAGACTGATGGTGAGTGACACCATTCGCTGGTCACGGGATATATACGTGGAGCATGTTTCCGGGGTAAGGCAATATAACAGCCACAACATCGATAACCCCAGGCGAGGATACACCATGTCTTAACCATACTCGCTCTCCAGGCCGTACTTATTAGTCTTTAGCAATCTTTTTATAATTTCCTTATTAATCTACTACATATATTGTTGACTGAGTCAATAGATTAACCTTATATAGCAATGGCACACTGCCATTATTACCAGTCTAGTCTGCCTAGTTCTGACTAGTTAAAATCACTAAAACTAAAGAAAATTATCTCACAGGAGGCAGTTAATTTATAAGTCATAAAATTAATTAAAATGGACACACAGTCTAACAAATCAGATTCATCCGATAATACGCTTGAAATCTCACCGAACGCATGGGATATCGAAAACACCGTATTATTCCTCACTGACAAAATTAAACAACTAGAAAAGCTCTGCTGCAAGCTACAAGACGAAAATGATCAACTTAAAGCTGAGCTATTTAAAAATAAAATCCAATCCCAAAAAAAAAACAACACCAACGCGAACATTGTTGACAATACAAGCCAACGAATGGAATATTTCACCGACGAAGACGAACTTATTAAAGAAACAGACACCGCGAGAAAAAGCAAACAATCTAATAAACGCTAGGCTAATTCTCCAGACAAATCAAGTAATCAAACTGAGTACTGCACCGATGAAGACGAACTTAATCAAGAAACGGACTGGATTCTTAAAACAAGCAACCCGGCCAAGAAACGAAAATCAAATCCTTCACCGCCAAGCCAACAAAATACAATTACGAATTTAAACAAAAACACTAACCCAAGTACCAACCAAGAATATAATAGTCAAAATACACAAAAGTTCACAGAGCCTCCGCCAATGATGCTGCCTGATATACGTGACGACTACAACAAACTCTACAGAGACATCCGAACAGCATGTAAAGCTGAGTTTTCTCTGAAACTTATAAATAATGGGATATACAAAATTAATACGAGAGACCCTCATGACTATCGCACTGTCACTGATATGTTAAACAAATCCAAGTTTTCATGGTATACATACGAAAACAAACAAACCACTCATGTGATCCAAGCCTGATCCTTGAAGATCTGAAAAATCAAGGAATGAAAGTAATAGTAGTCGACAAAAAACTTAAGTGGAAGACAAAAGAGCCTCTAGACATGTTTCAGCTTTCTTTTGACTGCTCAGATGATATAAAAAAAATTTACGAGATAAAAAAGATATGTGGATCAAATATTGTCATAGAACCTATACGACAAAATAACCTCATACCACAATGCATAAATTGCCAGGCTTTAACG
Organism: Stegana nigrithorax; assembly: GCA_037044495.1. Classification (NCBI taxonomy): domain Eukaryota; kingdom Metazoa; phylum Arthropoda; class Insecta; order Diptera; family Drosophilidae; genus Stegana; species Stegana nigrithorax. The sequence continues at coordinate 13,031 of JBAMBQ010000415.1, read as the reverse complement.
TTAACATGGCTGCACAACTTAAAATAATGCTCTGGAATGCAAACGGCTTATCAAAGCACAAACACGACCTTCAAGCTATCCTGGACACAAACCAAAGAGTCTTATATAAGCTTTAAAGTCTATGACACCTACCACACAATTCATCCAAATAATAATGCACGGGGAGGTAGTGCAATTATAGTAAGGAGAAAACTTGACCATCACGAGGAGGAAAAAAGAAGTACAGACGAATTTCAAATAACCACCATATCAGTAAAATGTCCAAAAAATCAAAAAATATTAATATCGGCAGTCTATAGCCCTCCCAGACATAATATAACCACAGAGGTATATAAACAAATGGTAACCAAATATAAGGACAGATTTATTATTGGAGGTGATTTCAATGCCATGCATACTCAATGGGGACCCCGGTTAATAACAACTAAAGGTCGTGCGCTTCTAAAGACAGCAACCGATACAAACTGCAAAATTATATCTACAGGTTCTCCAACATACTGGCCAACTGATACATGGGGAGCATGTTTTTTTTTTGTTTTGATTTATATATGTTTTTCTTGGGTTTTTTGTTTTGAACGATAGAGAGAAATCCCCTTTTTCGGTATTTATTATTTTTTCGTAGCATTTATTTACATTTTTAATTTAAAAAATATAATATGTACATTGTACATGTAATTGGGGTGAATCTTTACGTTATGTTTCATATATGTAGTTAAAAAAATACAAGTTAAATTGCACTGAATTATTTAGTTTCGTTTATTTATTTTTATTAAATAAAATAAAGCAAAAACAAGAAATCTAGTGCATTTTTTTAAGTAAGTTTTCTCCATTTTTCTATTTTTATTCGAATAAAAAAAGATCCAGAAATTAGAATTTTTCAGAAATTAGAATTACCTCAAAAACCAAGTGGTTCTAATTTGTGAGAATCTACTGTATATGGGAAGCAGCTGCTAATAGAAGGGGCACAGAAGTTTTTTAGGGGTTTGCCAAACGTCCAAGACTGGCACACACTGAAAGACTGCGTTCACCGTAGGTTAGACCAACGACAGCAACAAAAAGGGAAGACGTTGCATCAATGCCTATAATCACTCAAAGAGATTGCGAGGCCAATACTGCAACGAAAAGAGCATAGCAGAATATTTCATTATGGTCATCCCAAACTGAGTAGTGAATAAGTCCATGCTATATCACACAAAGAAACAAATTCAAAAGCTAATAGCTCAAATAGTAGTATACCAGCGGACTGTAGAAACGCGGAAACTTGCGTACAGACAAAGAGACAGCAAAACTGGGAAGTCAGGCAAATTCGCCAGCAAGCGGGTCAACCAGACGGTGTTTCGGCTGCGGTGAGTCAGGGCACCAGAAAAGAGAGTGCCCAAACAGTAGAATCAGGTGTGACAGGTGTGGTCAAGAGGGGTTTAAGGCAGGTAAATGCAGCGCAGATGCACAGGGTAGACAAGAAAGGACTGGAAGCGGGACGGAGTAGTTACACGGCCGGCGAACGAATCCGATTCAAAACCGATAAGTAACAGCCAAATCCAAAAGTTTTGTAAGGTGGGAAACGTACAGATTGTAGCATTAGTCGATACAGTATGCGACTTATGCGTGATGAGGGAAGTTTTGTTTTCGAGATTCAAGGAACAAAAGCTGATAGGCAAAGGCGACATACAAACGATAGGAGAATTCGAGCTAGAAGTAGAAGTAGATGGATACGTTTCAGAACGGTTTTCGACTCCCTGGTTTATCAGACTCCGCAAAGAGTTTCCTACGGCGACAAGCATGAAATTCAAAGAGGAAGAATGACTCGGACAGAGGATACTAACTCCTAGTTCGTCGGAGTATGCTGTGCCGGTGATACTGGTGTCAAAGAAATACGGATATACGGATAGAGATGACTTTCCGGTAGCGCTGATAAATTTTTTAGAGCGACCGCAGGGAACGAAAATTTTCTCGACATTAGATCTGGCAAATGGCCATGATCCATGTGGCGGTAGAAAAGGAGTCAATAAAATTTACTGCTTTCGTAACTCATAGTGGTCAATACGAGTTCACTCACGTGTTTTCCGGAATTTGAAACTCAGTCATGTTCTGACGGTATAAAAACATAGTCCTGAGAGAGATAATTATAACAAACGAAATCGTAGTATACATGGACGACAAAAGACGTATAAGAATGAATCGAGGCGCTAAGAGAGTTTTTCAGAGTCGCGGCTAAGCTGGCCTGCGCTTTAAATAGGAAAAATGCCAATTCTTGAGGAAGAAAACTTTCCCATAGCAAACACTAGGAATGCATTCGAAAAGTTTTTGGGTTTAACGTCGTATCTAAGGCGTTTCGTTAAAGACTACGACACGGCGGCAAGACCATTAAATGATATTCTGAGATGGGAAAATAGACTGCGAAATAAAGAGTTCAGGCTAGATGAAAAGGAGGTCATCGCATTTGAATACTTGAAGCACTTACTAGTCAGTGCGCCGGTCCTAAGACTATGCGACCCACAAGCAGTAACAGAAGTGCATACAAATGCAAGCAAATGGGGGTTTGGAGCAATATTAATGCAGAAAGATTCTGAGGATCAGCTTTTCTACCCAGTAGAATTTGTGATTAGGAAACCAAAACTAGCAGCAGAAAATTACAGCCCATATAAATTCGAAGTGCTAGCAGAGTGAACTGTCTTATAAAAGAAGACTACATAAAACCACCTACGTCTAATGATACAATTTACACTGCTCATGTGGACTCTATAAAATTCGTCCACTCTCTTCTCCACACCGCTGACTATTTATTAGTCATGGGTGATTTTAATCTCCCGCTAGTTTCTTGGTCCCCTTCTGAACTTTCAAATTCCCTTGTACCTAGTTCAACGTGTAAATTTGTTGATACAATATTAGATGATTCCCTTGAGCAAATAAATTACGAATTGCATGAATCGTACACATCACTTAGTTTTTACAGATCGCGCCACAAATTTTTCATTGCGTAGGTCTAATCCGTTATCTTCCCCTGAGGATAGTTAATCTAATCTTCAGCTAGAAATTCTTTCGAAGACATCTTAATCGAATTCATCTATTGGTAAAGCTAGTAAATCTTTTTGTTTTAAAAAAACTGATTTTGGTAAACTTAACCAGTTTCTTTTAAATGCGGATTGGTCTACTTTAAATTCCATGATTGATATCCATGAAGCTGTGCAGTTTTTTAATAAAATTTTACTAAAATTGTTCAATAAGTGCGTTCCTAAAGTTGAGGTTTTCCCTGAGTCTAATAGACCATCATGGTTTTCCCGCGATTTAATTCGGTTAAAAAACCGTAAAAATCGTCTTTTTCATAAATTTAGACGTACCTGTTTGGCAGTTGATTACGCAAATTTTACTGTCTCGCGCTACAATTTTAATCACGCGAATAACTATTACTATAATTCGTACTTAATTAACGTTAAATTAAATATTAAACGTGATCCTAAATCGTTCTATAACTTTATAAATTCAAAACGCAGATCTAATAATTTTCCCTCCATTATGAAGCTAGGTAATGTTGAGGGGTGTAATAATGTTGATATTTCCAATTCATTTGCTAGCTTCTTCCGAAATAACTAAAGAAATAGATTTGTCTCACGTAGTTTTCATCCCGACAAGTACAGGGCCTTCTTAACGAATCAATTGCCCAGTTATTGATGAAAAAATGCTTCTGTCTTATTTATTAGCTATTAAAACCTCTTTTCTGTCAGCACTGACAATAATCCTGCATGCGTTTTAAAGTACTATGCTAGCGCTTTACATCTTCCTCTTTGTAAGTTGCTTAATTTATCGGTTACGACCTTTTCCTTTCCTATGGTATGGAAAGAATCTTAAATTTTTCCTCTTCACAAAAAAGGTAGTAAAAGGGATATCTCAAACGACCGTAGTATTGCTAATCTATGCGCAATACCAAAGTTGCTGGAACATGTAATTACTGATCAGCTTCAGCATTATATTATTCCGAATTTAAGTATATCTCAACATGGCTTCTCTAAAAAACGATCAACAGATACAAATCTTCTGGAGCTCACTTCACTTGTTTCCAGTGGATTTCCTCGTTATTGTTAGACAGATATTATTAATATTGATTTAAGTAAAGCATTTGATAGTGTTTGCCATTCGTTGCTTCTTACTAAGTTAGATAGGTTTTGCTTTTCGCCTAAACTTGTAATGTGGATTGGTAGCTATTTAAGACTTAAGTCCTAGAAAGTTTTATTTAATGGCTGTGTTTCTAAAAATATTAATGTCCATTCTGGTGATCCACAGGGTAGCCACTTAGGTCCCTTGCTCTTCAACAATTTCATAAACGACCTTCTATCGGTTATTAAGCATTCTCATGTGCTTATGTTTGCTGATGATGTATAACTTTGTTTTACTTTGGATTCCCTTTATCATTAGAGTCTTCTTCAAGAAGACCTCGATCAACATTTGTGTAAAGATAATTTTCTTTGCCTAAATTGTGAATAGTGTAAAGTCTTCTAAATGTAAATGTAAATGTCGTTTACTCGTAGCAAACCTAGGTTGTATTATTACTCCTTAAGTGGTTCTACTTTAGCACGTGTTTATGAATTTAACGACTTTGGTGTTTTGATGAGCCCGATACTTAAATTTTTTTCTCACATTCTCATGAGTACTAATAAAGCTAGAGGTGTTCTTGGCTTTATTAATAGATGGTCTAAAGAATGTAATGATCCATATACCACTTTTTAGCTTTTTACTTCTTTGGTTCGTCCAATTTTAGAATATGCTTCATGTGTTTGGAATCCCGAACTCACAACATATTCTGACCATATTGAATCTATCCAAAACCAATTTTTCCTGTTGCGTTGCGTGAATAGAACAGGAATTCTGCAATTCGGCTTCCTTCATTGCCGCCTTAAAATGATTAATTTTTTTACATTAGCAAGTCGGAGATCCGTGTTAGGTATACTTTTTTTTCATAACCTGATAAACGAAAATGTCAGTTCGCCTTATCTCCTTGGGAAAGTAAATTTCAACGTGCCTTCGCGTTCAACAAGACATTATTTGCGCATTAGACTAAACACTGCACGATCATCTTTCTTGCAGCATCATCCCTTTCATGTTATGTGTTTGGCTTATAACTCTAACTATAATTTATTATTTAACATAAGCTTTTCTTCCTCTTTAAAATCCTTTCTTACTCGTAGGTTTAATGAAATTAGATTGAATTACATTCTTATTTTAATTTTTACTATGTGTATTTGTTTTAATTTTCGTTTAATTTTTAAGTTTATTAATTAGTTTTTTTTTATCTTCTAGTAATAATAGTCTTTGTTAAGTAGATAAAGCAGCTGTTGACCAATATCGGTCGTACCTGCGAAAAAAAAAAAAACACAAATACAAGCTAAGTGACGTTCAAGAGGGCGATGAGTGGATTAGAGCAATAAAAGCAGTTTTAGAGAAAACAGGAGAGTACGAGGATTTCTTCCTAAAAAGCCATAAACTCTATAGGCAAGGAGTTACTAGTCGTTATGCAGGACGAGATTATCAAGACAGCACACCGCAAGGGGCCTTTTAGTACTAAAAAGACGAAAGAAATTTTGGAGAAAACGTATTACATAACAGATAAACAATAGTTGTGGGATGTATAGAATGGTTTTTTTCAGAAGCGAGGCGGGTGAAAAAAGAGGGTCTGTTGACACCAATTAACAAGACCCATTAGAAACCTACCACATCGACCATGTAGGGCCTCTAACAGACACGAAAAAGAAATATAATCACATATTAGCGGTGGTAAACGAGTTCTCTAAGTTCGTTTGGCTATAGCCAACAGCAAATTAAGAATACAGGGCAGCAACGTTTGGAATCCCGAGAGGTATTATAACAGACATAGGCTGCGTTTACAGGACATGCGCATAGGGACTATTGCGAACAGGAAGGTATCCAGTTAAGGCATATAACGACAGGGATGCCAAGAGGAAACGGGTAGGTAGAAGGGATTCACAGAATAGTAATCCTGATGCTGAATAAGATATGTAGGGACAACTCGGACAACTGATTTTCTGAGGTAGATAAAATACAACAGTTCCTAAGCAACACACCACCGAGAATCACAACATTCAGTCCATTCACAATATTAACAGTCATGGAAATGCGAACAAAGAACGTCAGTCTCACAGAAATTGTAAGAAATAGAAGAGATAGACGATAGCAGAGAAGCAATAAGAATGGAGGAGCAATCGAACATAGAGAGGATACAAAACAAAAATTGGCGCACATTTAATATGAAAAGAAAGCAAGAACTTAGCTATAAAGTAGAGGAGCTGGTAGCAGTCAAACGAACACCATACGTTATAGGCATGAAGCTAAGACCTAAGTTACTCGGACCCTACAAGGTCACGAAAATTAGAAAACACGGGAAACTAGGGAACGAAGAAGGAAAATTTATGATGAAATTGGGTTCATTCGGGACGAATGAATCGTCAGGACGGCCGAATGTAGGATAGGGATAGTGATGTAAGATGGGGTATCCCTGGGCTGCACCCATAAATTGCATGCATAAGTTGCAGGGATGAGTAGAATAAGCTTATTAAAAAGCAATTGAAAGAGCAAGAAAGGAAAAGCAAGTTCCTTTTAATTTGTGTGCTAAGCCATACAACGTTGTTAATGAAAACTATAAATGTGTAATACTACACTGATCTTGAAAACAATAAAAGCGTAATAGTACGTTGTTAACAAAACAATAAATGTGAAATACTACATTTTTCATGAAAAAAAAAATTATTACTAATTATTCGATCAATCATTATTAATTTTAATATTAGTTTGACACTCATATTGCAGACATACTGTTAATATATATACAATAATAAAACATTCATATAAAAATTCATTTTGAATTTTTTAATGTTCCCACCCTTATTAACAACAGCTAAGAAACGCAATAATCTATTACACCGCAATAAGAAAAGATCATATAATCTATATATGTAAAAGAAAGTTATGTTTATTACATTATTTGTAAGTCAAGAATGGCTGAATCGACTTTTATGATTATACCCTGTACCAAAAAATGGTAAAGGGTAAATTATAGTTGTGCAAATGTATGTAACAGTCAGAAGGAGGCGTGGTAGACCCCACAAAGTATACATATTCTTGATCAGCATCGAAAGACGAGTCGATCTAGCCATGTCCGTCTGTCTGTCTGCCTGTATGAACGCACGGATCTCGGAAACGGTTAGACCTACAACCACCAAATTTGACACGAAGACTCTCTCAATCCATAGGCATAACAAGTTTTTTTTTTCGATATTCGTCCTATAACATATAGTTGCCATAGGAACGATTAGCCGAAAATCCATATTAAGTAACCAAAACCCTTTTGTTTTTCAAGATATCATTACCAAATTATGTATTTAATAGTTTTACCTAATATCTAATCACATATCTAAAAATGATGTACATATATCGGTTTACTATATCATATAGCTGCCATAGAAACAATCGGCCGAAAAGCAACATTTATTGAAAAAAACTTTATTGTTTATTAAGATATCGTTACCAAATTTTGGATTTGATTATTTTAAGTAATATCCAATCATATTCCCGAATATGATAAATGTCGATTTACTATAACATATAGTTGCCATACGAACGATCGGCCAAAAAATGGCATTTACTAAAAAAAAAATTTTTTTTTCTTGAGAAATCCTTATATCATGAATACAAAATATTAAAGCAACAAAAAAAATATATTCAGTTTTGGATTGGGTACAGGTTTTTCTATAGTCGGTTTCGCCCGACTATAGCCCTGCTTTTCTAGTTTTTGATTTAGATTTGTCTCTGCCGGTACTAGATAAATAACTATTACAAAAATGGGAATTGGTTAACAAATCGGTTAATAAGTGAGGGTGTAATTACTGCTTATAGATTTCATGACACAACAATAAAAGAAATTGCAAGTGTTATAATTATACTCACAAAAATAAAATTCACTTACGCTCTTTTGCTTGCTTGCGCTCTCAGTAGTTTCTTATTGCTGTTTAATATATCGTTACTTTGCTTAGTTGCTACTAATAAGGTTGGATTATACATATTAAACATATTTGAGTGATATGAGTCTTCGTCATTGACCACAGAATTTAATCAGAGACAACTTATACCACAGAGACTGTTAATCATATAGAGGCCGCATCTCATACAAGCTGAAATTTTTGTACGTGGGCGCCTTTAAAGGCGCCCAAAATTCTGTTGGGAGTACCATAGTGCTTTGCTACTCTGACTTTTCATTTTCGTTTGATTTGATTGGCCTAGCTCATATAAGTTTTTTTGGTGCCAACTGCCATTTTGTTCGAATTTCAAGAGTGTAGTTATTGTTGAAATGGACGAGTGTGCAAATTTCTTGCTGCAGACAATTCTATTGCTTGCGGCATTTTATGAGTGCCTAGTATGAAAAGACGCTGGTTGTCGGTACCGTCTGAAATACACGTGTTTGTGTGTGCGTTTTAATCATTTTAGAAGACAACTTATACATAGATAGTGTACCAGAGCAATGTTACGACCACTGTTAAGTTTTCAAACTAGGTGCCGCCGGGCAGGGTAAAAGACGAAGCGAAAACTGCGGCCTCTATATGATTAACAGTCTCTGTGGTATAAGTTGACTCTGCTTTAACAGAGACACGCAGTGGATTATCAGCGAAAGTGAATTTCATTTACGTGAGTACAATTACAACAATTGCAATTTCTTTTGTTGTTGTATTTACGAAATCTATAAGCAGTGATTACACCCAAGAAATCCGAAGAATATTCTTTTCTGCTCGCACTTATGTTCTTGTTACTATTTCTCTAACTTCGTTGCATTGTTTTAAGCAGGTAAGCACGCGTAAAATTATTGTTCTCTCTGCGGTTGTTGTTGTTTTTGTTGGTCTTGTATCATTTCTTTTGCTTTTGTTTCAATGTAAGTGTATTAGCAATTTTGTGCAACATATAATGTACATATGCGTTAAACGAAGAAGGAATAAATTGTGTTTAATATGAGAACATATACTTAGTGACAGTATAGTATATAGTTTGACTTTAAATTTCTAGTAACAAACCCTTTGCATTCGAACAACTTTTCTGCACTGTATTACATGTTATAATGTATTTGCGTGCAGCGCAAAAACTAGCACCTGTCTACAGTTAAATTATTTAGTTCTTCTTTTTTTGGCAATTAGAGCTTTATAAAAAATTAAAAAACATTCTATTCGTGCATAAAACGCTCGCGATAAAGCGCAATCTTAATCTGTTTCATAATTTTTCACTTTATATGCAACAAATAAACCAAAAGCACCGAATTAGCCATTAGTTAGAACGGTCGTCAATTCGTTTGCTTCTGATGGAAGATGTTTATATATTTTAATTGTTTTTCATTGATTACTGAATTGAATGTGAGAGCGAAAATGACAGTAAAGCATGCAATACTTTCAACTCACTAATAAGTGGAAAAGTTATAATTTTATGGTATTCTGCTGTCGAGACAATCCTATACACCACATTTCTTGGTGTATAGAAGACTTTTCTTATTGCTTTATCGTAGATGTTTGCTTTGCGTTGCTGCTTCTAATAAAGGTGGATACATTAAAAAACTTTAAGAGAATTAATTATAAGAATGTTGTTGTTAAATTAGTCAAGTGCACATACATCTTGTTGCGCTCAAGAAAATATGAAAGTTTGTCTTTTGTAAGTGAGAGACGTTATCGACCTATTATACATATGTATAATACATTAATATGCGAACACTATGTGAAAAACAACTTGCAACTTTTAGAGTTTGTTTTTTTTTTGAGACAACAGGAAAAATGTATATATACAAATTTAAAGACATTAAAATTTAAAATTGCTGTCGTACACCTTTGCTGTCCATTATTACATTAAATTTTTGACATAAACTATATTCCGATGTACCTGCGTGCAACTTAGTCACTTCCAGCCACCTGGTGTACTGGTGGTTTCTTTCTATCTTTTTTTTTTTGTGAGTATATTTACAACAATTTACCTGAAAATTCTGTTGTTAAAAAAGTTTTAATAACCAATTAATTAAACTATTCCCACTTTGAACAGTTTTTCCGTTATTCCCGGCGGAGACAAATCTAACAAATCAAAAAATAATTAAAAATAGTAATAAATATTGGTTTGGCCATTCTTGACTTATAAATTAAGTAAGATTAAAACTACTTTCTTTTATATATATAGAAGATAAATATAAATAGTAATGAAACACAATTTTGAATAAATAAATTTGCATTGTAGGATCCTGTTGTCGATCAGTTGAAGAATTTTTTAAGAAAAGGGAAAATTCAAGCATATTACCAGAGACAACTAATAAATAGATAATGCATCAGAGAAATGTTACAACCACTGTTAAGTTTTAGAATTAGGTGCGGCCGGGCAGGGTAAAAGACGAAGCAAAAACTGAGCGGCGTGTCTGACTTCGCTTTGCTTGTTCTCTTTTTGTCCCTTTTCCTCATTCTAACGTGCTGCTTACGCTTATACTGCCTATGGAAGTAGTTTGTTTTCTATCATTGTCTTATTTCCCAGCAATTGACACTTCTTTCCCCGCATATATTTGTTCCCTTACCAAAATGTGTTTGATTTTCATTTGTTACTCCCTCTCGCTCGTCACAATGTGCACTATTGTGAAATGAGACATTCGTTTGTTGTTGTTTTTTTTTTTTTGTGGGCTTTTCGTGTGTTGTGTTACTTCTCTTCCCACATGTGTTTGCTCCCCTCACCTAAATGCTATTGGTCCCCGCGATTGTGCTGATGATTTTCGTTTCTAGCTGATTCTGCTTTTTTTCTTCTTTTTTTTCGCCTGGTATGATATTAAAATTCAATGAATATATTACACGCAAACTATACGAGATACATATATAGGAAGAGCGACTAGATAAAGCGCGTTACCCTAGAACTGGATAAACTCACCAATATGTTTATCGAAAACCCAGGTGCAGAGAAGAGTCATTAAAATTTTTTTTTTGAGGATTATTTGTATTTTCCTCTAAACTGGGATAGAACCTGACACAGCTCCTCAGCGCACATGGGTGTTTTAGGGCATACCTCCATCGTTTTGGCCATGACGATTCGCCTCTGTGCCCTTCGTGCGAGGGCGATGTGATTGAAGACGCCGAACAAGGTTCGCGGCTGCTAGGCGCGTGATTGGCGCAGTTTTTGGTGAAGCCCCCACCCCAGATAGCTTGGTGTGCTTCATGCTGAGGTCTAGACGCAACTGGGATACTGTCTGCGAGTTTGCCACCATCATCATGACAACTCTTCGCGCTGCCGACACGGCTCGTAGAGCCAAAACGATGATTTTAGATCTCCCCGCGAATCAATGCTTCACAGCAGTACCGCGGGGTGCAACTATTGTTATTTATTTTTGTTGGTCTCGTTAAAAAAAAACCAAAAAAACAAAACACAAATTATCCATTATAATTTTAATTTTTTTATTTAATATAGTTGGGATGGTATATTACTGTTGTTGTTTGAAGCTTTTTATTAAGCAAGTCAATATGTGGGAAAGAAGTGCCATATTGCACTTGCTAAGGGCACTTGTGCTCTGCGCAAAGTGTGTGCATGCGCTATGCGTTTTTTTTTTGGCTAAGCACGAGTAGGTCAAGTAGTTGATCGCTATACATATCAAATGGAAATTTTGTTAAAATCCTAACATTGCCGTATTCATTTATTCATATTGCTCGATATCTTTCAAGAAGACACATTTGAAGCGAATAATAAAAGACCAAAATTAATCTTCCACCTACTACGAGGGTTGCCTTTTATATTTCGGGATTACAGAACAATAATAAATATTAATCATCGAAAATAGCTTTATTGTTTTTCAAAATATTCCCCATTAAGATCTATAAACTTTTGCATGCGTTTGAACCAATTGTCGAAGCACTTTTGCCACTCTGATTGAGGTATCTCCAAAACATGCATTCTGAACGCATCAACCGCTTCTTCAGGTGTCGAAAAACGTTGACCTCTCATTTCATTTTATACGTACGGGAATGAAAAGAAGACATTCGGTGCCAAGTCAGGACTATACGGCGGATGACTCATCAAATCGATGTTTTGAGTGCTCAAAAATGCAGTTGTTTGAGCCGATGAGTGAGAGCTCGCATTGTCGTGGTGAAGAGTGATCCGTCTTCGGCGGTTGGTTTTCCTGATTTCTTGGAAGACAACTGGCAAACAAATGATTGTGTACCACTCAGAATTGACTGTTCTGCTTTTTTCTACTGGTACGGTTGCGACATGTCCAGTTTTTCCGAAAAAACAGGAGACCATTTGCTTGGAAGTGCTTCGTGCGCGAGCAACTTTTGTTGGATTTGGCTCATTTTGAAACACCCACTCGACTGCTGTCTACTTTCGGGCTTATACGCGTAAATCCACGATGCATCACCTGACACGATGTCATAGACGTGTTTCGAAGCACCGCGATCGTATTTTTTGAGCATTTCTTTCAACCAATCGACACGAGCCTTTTTTTGAGCGATTGACAAATTATGTGGGATGTTCATGCAATATTGAATGTATGCTGGTCCCACTAATGCCTAAGGTTGTCTCAATCTCACGATAGGTCACATGACGATCATGCAATATCAGTTGGCGCACAGCATCAATGGTTTCCGGAACAACAACTGATTTTGGACGACCTTCACGAAATTCGTCTTGGAGTGAACTACGACCTCGGTTGAATTCACCATACCATCGATAAACACTGGTCCTTGATGGAGCTTCATCGCCAAAAATTGAATTAAGTTCATCGATTAACTGTTGTTGAGTTAATCCACGTCAAAAGTTGTAAAAAATAATCGCACGAAAATTTTCACGATTTAATTCCATTTTTTGGGCGAGATGAATCTTTTAAGTTACTGTAAACAACACAAATAGCGCTCGTATGTCAAAACGTTCTGAGTACGTATAACCTCAAAAATGTCAAACTTTACGACAGAGCTGGCTGTTGCCAGATTGCAACACTAGGGTAGCCCAATCCCGAAATATAAAAGGCAACCCTCGTA
>JBAMBQ010000401.1:0-12589 GCA_037044495.1 Stegana nigrithorax | reverse complement strand
GTTATTTTTATACCCTGTACCAAAAAATGGTAAAGGGTATATTAAAGTTGTGCAAATGTATGTAACAGGCAAAAGGAGGCGTGACAGACCCCACAAAGTATATATATTCTTGATCAGCATCGAAAGGCGAGTCGATATAGCCATGCTTGTCTGTCCGTATGAGCGCACGGATCTCGGAAACGGTAAGACCTACAACCACCAAATTTGGCACGAAGACTCTGCCAATCCATAGGCATAAGGAGTTTATTTTTTTTTTCGATATTCGATCTATAACATATAGCTGCCATAGGAATGATCGGCCGAAAAGCCATATTTAGAAACAAAAACCGCTTTATTTTTTAAGATATGTTTACTAAATTTGGGATTTAATTGTTTTACCTAATAAACAATCACATATCTAAAAACTATGTATATCGGTTCACTATATCATATAGCTGCCATAGGAACGATCGGCCAAAAAACAACATTTACCAATTCTAAGTAATATCCAATAATATTCCCGAATATTATAAATATCCGTTTACTATAACATATAGCTGCCATAGGAAGGATCGGCCGAAAAACAACATATACTGAGAAAAACTTTTTTGTTTATTAAGATATCGTTACCAAATTTTGGATTTATTGATTCTAAGTAAATTCAAATCATATTCCTAAATATGATAAATATCGGTGCACTATAACATATAGATGCCATAGGAACGAACGGCCAAAAAATGGCTTTTACAAAAAAAAAAATTTTTTTTTCTTGAGATATCTTTACGTAATGAATACAAAATATTAAAGCAACAAAAAAATATATTAAGTTTTGGCTTCGGTACAGGATTTTCTATAGTCGGTTACGCCTGACTATAGCCCTGCCTTTCTAGTTTTCTATTGCTTATCTAAAAAGAAAAATTTTGTTCAACTTAACAAAAAAGTCTAAAGAAAACAAAATGCAAGCTGGCGAAAAAAGAAAAAAATATAAACTGAGAAGTAAAATAATTTTTAGTGAGTATTTAACAAACTTCCTTATATACAGCCCAGCAACCTGCTGATAACCAAAAACAGCTACTAATGTGTGAATCTTCAAATAACGAGAGCATTTATAGAACACAACAATTAATTATATCAAGCTCCCAAGACATCAGCAGTAGAAGATAATAACTGACCATGTGACCTTTTTATGTTTATACCCTGTACCAAAAAATGGTAAAGGGTATATTAAAGTTGTGCAAATGTATGTAACAGGCAGAAGGAGGCGTGGCAGACCCCACAAAGTATATATATTCTTGATCAGCATCGAAAGGCGAGTCGATATAGCCATGTCCGTCTGTCCGTCTGTCCGTATGAACGCACGAATCTCGGAAACGGTGAGACCTACAACCACCAAATTTGGCACGAAGACTCTGCCAATCCATAGGCATAACGAGTTTATTTTTTTTTTTCAATATTCGATCTATAACATATAGCTGCCATAGGAATGATCGGCCGAAAAGCCATATTTAGTAACAAAAACCGCTTTATTTTTTAAGATATGTTTACCAAATTTGGGATTTTATTGTTTTACCTAATACCCAATCACATATCTAAAAACTATGTATATCGGTTCACTATATCATATAGCTGCCATAGGAACGATCGGCCAAAAAACAACATTTACTGAGAAAAACTTTTTTGTATATTATGCAATCGTTATCAAATTTTGGATTTACCAATTCTAAGTAATATCCAATAATATTCCCGAATATTATAAATATCCGTTTACTATAACATATAGCTGCCATAGGAAGGATCGGCTGAAAAACAACATTTACTGAGAAAAACATTTTTGTTTATTAAGATATCGTTACCAAGTTTTGGATTTATTGATTCTAAGTAAATTCAAATCATATTCCTAAATATGATAAATATCGGTGCACTATAACATATAGATGCCATAGGAACGAACGGCCGAAAAATGGCTTTTACAAAAAAAAAATTTTTTTTTCTTGAGATATCCTTACGTAATGAATACAAAATATTAAAGCAACAAAAAAATATATTAAGTTTTGGCTTCGGTACAGGGTTTTCTATAGTCGGTTACGCCCGACTATAGCCCTGCCTTTCTAGTTTCTTTTTACCGTTATCGGCACGCGACACGAACATTTTCTGTTCTGTTTTTTCGGTTTCGTTTTCGTTCATTTTTTGCCTATGCCTTTCTTCAAGTAACTTAATTTTAAGAGCACTTAGCGACGGCAACGAATCTCGCGTCTCCATGGCAACAACAAAGTTTTCGAAATTGTCACTTAGGCTTGACAATAAAATGATTGATAGCATTTCATCGGGCACCTTTTCTTCTATTTCAAGCAATTTTTCAACCAATTCGGAAAATTTATTTATGTGATCACTGATACTATCCGTATGACACATTCTGTTATACAACAACTGTTTAAATAATTGTATTTTGTGCGCCGGACCAGAAGTCATATATATATCAGCTAGTTTTTTTCAAGCTTCGCTTGAAGTTTTGTAATGTTTCACATAATTAATTTGTGTCGGTTTAATGCATAACATTATGCTTGGGAGAGCCTTTGCATCTTTATTAACAAAACTCGCATTTTGTTCTATTGTGTTTTTTTAATTTTTCACTAATCGGCCACACTCAACCGTCCATAAGTCCGAATGTATTAACAGGCTTTTCATTTGCACCGACCACACAGTAATTTTCACTGTCCAGTTTTTTAATTTGAAATTGAGCACTCATATTGCAATGTCGCAAAGTTTTCCGAAATTGATTTTGCAGCCAGATTATTTTTGATTTAATTAATCACCGAATCTCAAATTTTCCTATTACGCGTAGCCAGCTGCTGCTGGGCCCATAACCTATTCGATCTATGGTTTATTTGAGACTAAAAATTACATGCAGCAAACGAAACTTACTGTAAATAGAAGAATGAATAAAGAACAGAAGAATGTCCGTTAGGTTCAACGAACAGTATACTGAAGAAGAGAGACATACAGTGGTTTCAAATCAAAAAATATTTCAACAATAACAAAAAGAAAAAATAAATAAAAATACTATGTTGGATTGTTTCCTTGGGACAGAATAGATGGTGTTCATTTTGTAATTTTTTGTGATTAATTGCCAGTAAAAAATTAAAAAACTTAAGTTTTCATATTTTTACTAGCAATCGTAGCTTGCTTCCCTACGCGTTTTTTTTCTGTCCAACAACAATCTAACAATCTTCGTTTATCAAACCCATTAAACGCATGAGAAAAAAGATAATACATGCTTTTTCTTTGTCCAATTAGTAATAATTTTCCGGGTTTAAGCTACCACTATGTCAAGTTTCATAAAAATTATATTATATTACAACAAAATAAAAAAAAAAACTACTAACACATAGTTTGGCTTTTCATTCGGCAAGGCAACAAATTCTTCGTACAACAAAATAAACAATAAAGGTACGAACGTTTTTGTGTTTTTTGCTTTGTTGATTTTGTAAAAATGTAAAAAGAACTAAAAAAAAGATGTTTAATTTAAAAAAACTGAAAAAGTAAGTATGCTACTCAATTCTTTAGTACGTACAAATGTGGAATTTAAAAAAAAAATTATAAAAATAGGTCCAGTATATTATGTGTGAAAGCGTGATAAAATCTCCATGTTAAATTTGATACAATTAGTATATAGATATATAACTTAAGAATTAAATGTAAATTTTTCATTGAAACTTATGTTTTCCTTGAATAAAATTACATATATTAAAACTATTCAGTAATCTGAAAAATTCGGTAATCCAATTGGGCTTGCAATAATTTCTTCGGATTAACGAATTTCGACTATACTAAATTTGATCTATATTCAACAAACAGTTCGAGAGATATAACGAATTTAAATTTTCTCTTATAAAGTGGCGACCACGTCCGCGGAAATATCATAGAAACCTTCCAGGCTTGCACAGAATAACTCGACAAAATTTCATCGCAATCGGATTATCGGTATAGCAACCTATAAAGGACACACAAACATTTTTTTTTACGAAGGCAGTTGATTTAAATATTTTTGTTTTTTTTTCCACTTCTTTTTATTTGCCATCAGTCTTATTAAAACTATAATCAAATTGTAGAAATAACTTGCTTTAAATGCAATACTGCTCCACCAACTGTTAATAGACGAATGTCAAATTTTGAGCAATCTGCGTCAGTTTGTGTTTTACAGCTTTTGAAAACTGGCAAACTCGTGAATAGCGACGAAAATGAAAAAAAGTGAATTGGCCGAACTATTTCATGGAAAATAACTACGTTACACTCTCCCTTAAGCTTGCTAGCAAGGGTTCTCTTCCAAACTTTTTGGTTTTTGACCAAGATTCCTTGTCATTAATGTGTTCTGCCCGTTTAGTAATTTTTGATTTAGCGCCATATGGATGCTTTTTCTCCAATTAACCTTTGTTTTCGGTCCGATTTAATATAATCTACTGGTCTTCCCAGTTGCAGAAAACATTTCCACCAGATCCTACACACTTTTACCCAAATAGTGGTCATAGTATACCACCTGAACCACATCAAACGATAATCTCTGTCCTGGCATATTTAAATTAAATTCAATCACTTAATAGTGTGCACAAAGTCAAAATCCATAAGCAACTTATTGAAAAATTCCAAGAAAAGCACAAAGCATACTTAATGGAATTTGTACCGTTCATTGCTGAATTGGTGCAAAAAGGTACGAAAACAAAGTTGTGCAAACATTTAACAGTCGAAAAGTGGAGTAATTTTTGTTGATTTTTTGTTTGTTATGCATTGAAATTGCACCTTTTTTTTAACAATTAGTTTTTAAATACTGTAAATAATTATTATCAATAAAAAAAAACAATATGTTCTGGACTAAAAAATTAAATTTTTTTGAGTATAAAGTTGAAAAATAGCATTATTTTTCAGTGTGCAAAGTAATTTGTGACAGATTGTAGTGCAGTGGTTTATGGTTTATTTCTGTCGTCAGTTGGTGGTGATATACAAACCTCAGCCTGTCATTATTATGCTTAATAGTGAGTTGAAGGCTTTCATTAGATTGGACTAAATTACCATTAGAAAAGTCGTTCATCAACCGTACCGTCTGAAATAAAAGTGTTTGTGTGTGCGTTTTAATCATTTTAGAATTTAAATTGCCAAGCTAGATCATATTTCTTCGTTTTAAGAAAATATTCTTCTTCTTCTTAATTGTTACGGGCATATAAATTCCCAAAGCAGCTTCTTTACGATTTGTCTGTGTGCATGAAAAAGTCGAAACCAATTACAATATTTTGCACTAATCATGCATTATTTGATAAAACAACTGTCAGCTGAATACATTTATTGAAATACGGTGCAATTATTCAGATCAACAAAAGTTGGGCACGCATTCAAATGAACTACCGTTGAATCAAAACACCAGTTCGTTTGGCTTGTAGAGGAATTCTAAAAACACTTCAATAAGGAAATCCTAGGCTGAGTACGCAAAGTATGAATAGATGGTGAAAGATTATTTTGGTCTTTTACTATTAGCTTCAAATGTGTCTGCTTGTAACATTTCAAACAATTGAATGAATGAATATGGCAATATAAGGATTTTAATATAATTTCCAGTTTATATGCATAGCGACCAACCACTTGACCGACATATGCTCGGTCAAAAAGTAAAAAACCTTGCATCGCAGTTAGAAACGCACATCGGCGTAACAACTATGTGTATTGCCCATGCACACACTTTGCGTAGTGCACAAGTCTCTTCAGCAAGGGGGCTCTGCTTTCCTCCATATTGCCCTTGCTAAAGACATAGCTTCAAACCACAACAATAGTATGTCATTCCAAAAAATCTATATTGAATTAAAAAAATTCAAAACAACGCATAATTTGGGTCTAACATTTTCATTGAATATTAATATCGTACCAGGCGCTCATAATTGCAAAAAATCAGAATCACAAGCAACGAAAACCATCAGCAAAATCTTGGACTCTAAAAGCATTCGGGCGAAGGGAACAAATGCATGCGGGCAGAAAAAAAACACAGTAACAAACGATTGTCTCGTGTTACATTAGTGCAAGTAGCACATGGTGATGTGCGACAGGGAAAAAACAAATGAAATTGATTTAAAATCATCAGTATTGTGCCTGGGTGCCAATCGCATTTAGACAAAGGGGACAAATATATGCGAGGAGAGAAGTGTCAATTGCAGACGATTAAGAAACTGATCGAAAATACAAACGACTATCATAAGCGGTAAGAGCGTAAGCAGCACATTTGAATGAGGATAATGGACAATAAGAGAACAAGCAAAGCGAAGTCAGACAAGCCGTTTAGTTTGCGCTTCATCTTTTACACTGCCCAGCCTCACCTAACAGTGGTCGTAACAGAGCTCTGGTACACTATCTATATATAAGTTGTCTCATGATGGTACAATTTTCTATTATACTAAAATACTCTAAGGAAATTTGCATTTTTTGGGGGAATATGAAAAAATATTTACCATTCTATAATACAGTGGAATTCGGTTAGCTGAAACCAATTTTCTACAGAATTTTTTGTGAAGCTAAGCGAAATGTTCAGTTAAGCGAAGAGATTTTACACCTCGGATGTAATGAGTAAAAATTCAGTCTCATGATTCCCAGCAGCTTCTTTTTCGTTTTCACCAGCTTCGCTGTGAATTTGCCCAAACTTAGTAATGTAGTATTGTGCCGTTTACGCCATCGCCATAGCCAGGATAATGTTAAAATCATCACCCAAATTATTTTCGAACTCTTTCACTTTTTCCATAAGCACACTGGTTACATTTGTATTTTTTGGCTAAAGCTTTTCTGGTCTGACCATCGTGCACTGAATCTATAATTTTTAACTTATTGTTAATACTTCTTCTTTTATCGGCAACTCCTAGTTAAGCATAGGGCTTCGACCATCCTTCTATAACGAACTCTGTTGCGAGAAGTTTGGCAGATGTCGCTCCAAGAGTAATTTGCTGTTTGCAGTTCCGCATCAATTGGTCTTCTCCATTTGCGCTTGCATACTTCAACAGGGCGGAAATTTGATTAGTTGCGTTCCATATATCGACGTTGCTAATGAGGTTTGACCACCATACGTTACGCATTTGTCGTAGGCATTTATTTGTGAACGTTTGTAAGCATCAATGTTCTCTTGTAGGTGCCTTAGCGCTTTGCTCAAAAGGCACACATCATCAGAGTACTCTAGGTCTTCGAGTGGTTAAAGGGAGTCCACTGAATGCCGTTTTTTCCATTTAAAACAAAACGCATAACGAGAATAAAAAGTAGAGGCGATAATATGCAGCATTGTCTTACACCGGTAGAAACTTCAAATGGGTCCGACAGTTTACAATTATGCAGAATTCGGCATTTGAAGTCCATATACGTGGCTTTGATTAGCTTTAAGATTTTAGGTGGCATTCCTCGTTTCTCGAGTATTCTCCTGGCACTGCTCTAAGATTATTCGTAACGTGTTTATAAGATCGACGCAAGAGCGGTTCTTTTTAAACCCAAATTGGTTCTTCCAGAGGCTGCCAAAGACAGCGTCTTTTGAGTCTTGATGAGTCTATGAAGTAGTGTTATTTCACGGTAATTGTTGCAGTCTTTCACATCGCCTTTCTTTGGTATCTTAACCAAGAACCCTTCATTTCATGAGGTTGGCAAAGTTTCTTCCTCCCATATCCGACAGAGGAATGTTTGAGTGCCTTAATGCCGTTTATGACTGCTGTTTGATCCATTTAAATTTATAGTTTAGTTTACATGGTAATTAACTCTTAGTAAAGAGAGGCTTAATGTTGGAGTTGTTTTTAGATGCTCTCTTAGTCTTAAGTCTCTTAGTGATATTGAATTAGATTAGTAGGTAGAATAGATGTAAGAAGAAAATTAATAAATCAGTGTCATCTTGTAAGGCGAAGCGTGCGTGCTTATATTTATACCCTGTACCAAAAAATGGTAAAGGGTATATTAAAGTTGTGCAAATGTATGTAACAGGCAGAAGGAGGCGTGGCAGACCCCACAAAGTATATATATTCTTGCTCAGCATCGAAAGGCGAGTCGATTTAGCCATGTCCGTCTGTCTGTCTGTCTGTCTGTCTGTCTGTCTGTCTGTCTGTCTGTCCGTCCGTATGAACAAAAGGATCTCGGAAACGGTAAGACCCACAACCACCAAATTTTGCACGAAGACTCTCTGAGTCAATAGGCATAACAAGTTTATTTTTTTTTTTCGATATTCGTCCTATAACATATAGCTGCCATAGGAACGATCGGATGAAAACCCACATTTAGTAACTAAAACCCTTTTGTTTTTCAAGATATCTTCACCAAATTTTAAATTTAAAAGTTTTAGCCAATGTCTAATCACATGTCTAAATATCATGTATATCGGTTCACTATATCATATAGCTGCCATAGGAACGATCGGCCGAAAAACAACATTTACTGAGAAAAACTTTTTTGTTTATTAAGATATCGTTACCCAATTTCGGATTTGACAGTTTTAGGTAATATCCAATCATACTCCTGAATATGATAAATATCGGTTTACTATAACATATAGCTGCCATAAGAACGATCATCAAAATTTTTTTTTTGTTTTGGATTGGGTACAGGGTTTTCTATAGTCGGTTACACCCGACTATAGCCCTGCCTTTCTAGTTTTATTCTTATCTTGCGATAATCTGTACATCAGTGCAGAATAATATTCAATTTGGAGCGGCTGCTAATTAAGCCACAGGAGACATTCAACATTTTGGCGCCCGAGCAGGGACTGAGGGATCAATCGACAAGCTGGAGATAGTGCACTGGGTTAATTGGGTGAGTCTTGAGCTACCTTTGCTGGTCCAGTGACTTGATGGCTCAGGTGGGAAGTGATTGATGCTTCAGTGATTTGATAATTAAAATTTGTTCAGAGAAGTGATAAATCAATTAATTAAAGTTGAAAATTTGATAAATTAATTGTTTAAGTGGATTCAAGTGCTACATTTCGGTAAAATTAGTGCAGTTAGTGTCGTGTATGTACATTGTATGCATATAAGTACAGGTTGCGTCGATGTCAGCACATACAACTGTATACATGCATATGTACATAACCGTTTTGATAACTGGAGTTAACTGTTGAGCAGAAATTTGAAATTTTTTACATTGTTGTTGCGACGGCATTTATCACTAATTCTTTGCTGCTATTGTTGCTTGAGTTTAGCAGAAGGTTAAAATTTGAAGTTTAAAATTATATCATTGTTATTGCGACGGAAATTCTATGTTAGTCTTGCGTTGAGTTTCGTGTTTGCATATTGGCGAATAAAGTGACATTGCGGTCGAACAATTATAGTATATTTCTGCGGCTAATTTATTGTTTAACGGGGGCATAATGGCACCGAAAAAACCAAGCCGAGAGACAGACTTGTATCCAGCCCGAAATGGGTTAATTAACTCCCTTAATCGTAGCAAGTTTTTCGTGACAAAGAATAGTGCGTCGATGACAGCCGAAGAATTAGAAGCGCGATTGAGTTTAGTGGAGTCTAGTTTTAAGCAATTGTGTACATTGCAATCAGAAATCGAACAAAAAGTTAGTAACCCGGATGATTATAGTGTGCGTCAAACATATGAAGAATTGTATTGTGAAGTGAAGGCAAAAATCTTAAGTTGCTTGTCTCAGCAACGACGACGATCAGGTGTGTTGGAGGCAGCAATGCATAGCACTGCAGTTAATCATTCGCAATGCGATTCTGTGCAACCTGCAAAAACTTTTAAGCTGCCTACAATTCAAATTCCAACTTTTTTCCGAAAGTTCACTGACTGGTCAAGTTGGTACCATACTTTTACCGCGCTTGTTGATTCTAGCGAGTTAGATGAATTATCTAAATTTGTGCACCTACGCTCATGCTTAGGTTCCATTCCTTTGGGTGCAGTTGAGTCACTAGAATTAACTCCAGCCAATTACAGCAAGGCGTTGACTATTTTAAAGTAGCATTTTAAAAAGAAATCAATTATTTTCCAGGCGCATATAAAGGAGCTGTTCGATATTAAAAAGGTTGGTCGTGCTGATTCTGAGTCACTTAGACGCGTAGCAGATACAACGACAGCTCAGTTAGCGGCTTTGCGTACATTAGGCTCTGCGGAAGAGATTTTGAATGCTTTAGTAGTGCATTTAGTTCGCGACAAATTGGATGAGGATTCGCTAGAACGGTGGGATCGCGATGCTATCAATGATGAGTTACCCAGTTGGGACTTGCTGTCAAAGTTTATAGTAAATCGGTATACGAATTTAGCCAGTCGTGAGGTAATGAATGGTACTCATTCAAGGCAAGGCAAGGAAGTCGGAAAGATAGCTAATGGTCGAACTTCATTGAATACGACAGTGAAGGAAACCAACAGAAACTGTTACAGTTGTGCTGGGTCTCATATGCTAGGAGACTGTCCTGAGTTTTTGAAGTTAGATGCATTACAAAGGTATCAGGAAATAAAACGATTGGCTTTGTGCATTAACTGTTTTAGCAAACGTCACAGTACAAGACAGTGTAAGGCGGCAAGATGTAAGACGTGCAAGGGGCTTCATCATAGCCTTTTGCATAGAGAAGCCACTACAATGGTGGTGGGTACCGCGCGCGAAGGTTCCGTGGTAGACACACCGGAATCAAGCTCGTTGTATAGTTCCTTATTGTCTAACGGTCGCACAAGTTACCTAGCCATTGTAGTAGTGTTGGTGAAGGGATCAGGCGAGGAGCTAGTTAGCTGTAGGTGTGTACTTGATGCTGGAAGTCAGCTTAACTTGGTATCGAGCGATCTTGTAGCGAAATTAGGACTTGAATTGAAAAATAGTGAAGTGATAGTAAATGGAATTGGAGACGCTAAGGCAGGTGTCCAAGGATGCGTTACGATTTATTTAAGGTCAAGGGTTTCATCATTTTCGACTACTACGGAATTTCTTGTATTAGAGCACATCACAAAATATGCGCCGAATTCTTTGACTTCGGTTAAGGTTTGGAAGATACCCAACGGGATTAAATTGGCTGATCCTTCTTTTAATGGCAAACGCAAAATTGATATGTTGTTAGGAGTCGATCTCTTTTTCACGCTGCTGGCAGCCGGTCAGATTAAGCTGGCGCCTCATTTGCCAATGTTACAGAAGTCTTTGCTAGGATGGCTGGTTGTTGGAGAATGTGCTCCCTCGAGTTCCTGCTTGCTTTCAGAGGCAACGAGTGGTGAGGAGTCCAAGGTAGATATGCTTCCTCAGTTAGTCGAATCCTTTTGGAAGATGGAAGATGTTTCGTCATTGGAAAAACAATATACTCTAGAAGAAAGGTTTTGTGAGGAACACTTTCTAGCGAATGTAAACCGAACACCTTCCGGTCGCTTCATTGTTCGGTTACCATTTAAGGAGGATGCCTTAGGCTTAGGCGAATCTTATAGGATTGCGTTGAACCGTTTTTTAAAGCTTGAAGGTCGATTTAGGAAGGATCATGCTCTCAAGGAGTTATATGTAAACTTTATTGAAGAATACAAGCAGCTGGGCCATTTGGAAGTGTTGAATCCCGTAGAAGTCGAAAAAATAAAATATTATATTCCTCACCACCCCGTTTTACGGCCTGACAGTGCACACTAAGCTACGAGTGGTTTTTGACGCGTCTTGCAAATCGAGTAATGGTGTGTCATTAAATGAATTGCTGGCTGTAGGGCCAACAATCCAAGAGGATCTGTTGGCAATTTTGCTTCGTTTTCGCTGTCATAAGTACGCTCTTACCGGTGACATAGAAAAAATGTATAGACAAGTGTTATTGTGCGACGATGATTGTAATTTCCAGGGCATTGTGTGGCGGGATAGTACCGAAAGGGCTATGCAGGTGTTGCGCCTTAAAACGGTCACTTATGGTACTAGGCCGGCACCTTTTTTATCGGTTCGCTGTATGCGTTACCTAGCAGAGTTATACAAGGATAAGTACCCAGCAGGGTGCAAGGCAGTACTTCAAAACTTTTATATGGACCACCTATTAGTCGGGGCAGTCACAGTGGAGGAACTTTGTAATCTCAAAAGGGAGGTAAGTGCAGTATTACATAATGGAAGGTTTGAGCTACATAAGTGGCGTTCGAATTGTGAAAGTGAAGCATTTTTATCGCCAGGAGCAATACTGGAGCCTTTGAAATTAAGACTTCAGATTGTTCTAAAACTTTGGGCATACGGTGGAATTCGGCTATTGACATGTTTCAGTTTGCTTACTCTACACCTTCCAATACAAACATAACGAAGCGTGTTGTCCTTTCGGAGTTAGCCCAACTGTTTGACCCTTTGGGAATGCTAAGTAAGCTCATCGAATTAGGAAAAATATATTTACAAGAATTGTGGCTTCTGAAGACTGACTGGGATGAAGAACTTCCGGAAGGTATGCGAGCTCAATGGTCGAAATTTCGTCGAGAGTTAGCGGAAGTATCTGTAGTATAGATGTCTCGTTTAATGCTTCCGGGCACGGATAGGGAGCGTGTCGAATTACATGGCTTCTCAGACGCATCCAATCGAGCGTATGGAGCAGTGGTTTATACTCGTTGTTTAGAAAATGGTGGTTTGGTATACTCACGGTTTATAGCATCGAAATCTAAGGTGGCGCCGGTCAAGGTAACATCGTTG
>JBAMBQ010000399.1:0-22946 GCA_037044495.1 Stegana nigrithorax | reverse complement strand
GGAGACTGTTTGTCTCGGTGACGCTTTTGGTTGTTGTTATTTAAATTTTTTACTTGTGTTTCGTTTGATGATGATTTTGTTTTAGTTGTACTGTTATGGGACTGGGGATTTTTTTGTTGTTCATCCAGTGTTTTTCGTACTAGGTAAGACGACAACAATTTGCTTGTTGTTGCCTTTGGTTTAGCTAAAGATTTACTGCTTACTTGTGTACTCATGATCGAGCTTTTAACAGCTGTGCATGTTGATGTTGTTGTACCATATGTCACTGTTGTTGATGTTGTTGTAGGTGTTGTGCTGATTGTTTTCGCTATGCATGTTGTTGATGTTGTAGTTGTATTGGTAGCCGTTGTAGTAGTAGTTGGAGTTGTTGTAACTGTGACCAGTTGGAAATCTGGTGTATTAAACAGTGGCGTTGAAGGCGAGACGCACTGTGCGCTCCAAGGTTGCAAGTTGGTTTCAACTATAGTATTAGCTATTGTTGTAATTGCCGTAGGGCATAATAGAGATGGGGAGCTCGAACTTGCTCTCTCATTGTTTGGTGCAATGGAGGAGAGCCTGGCACTATTGGTGTCTCGACTTCGTATTGTGAAGTACCCGTTGTTATTGATGGTTGGTAGCCGGCGCTCCGGCATGATTAATCAAAGATTACGCACAATGTTAAGTTGTATTGTAGTTAACACAATATGAAAAGGAAATCTACGCTACGCTACGCAGACACAATATGGCCATTTGCAGCGATAGCCAGGTGGCACTCTCTTCTCTGGACTGTGGCCAAGTTACCTCTAGGCTTGTTCTTGACTGCAAGAGTAGGCTGAACAACATTTCTAAACATTTTCTGGTCGGTTGTCCTGCCTTCTCACGGATAAGAAGG
The DNA here is from genome assembly GCA_037044495.1 of Stegana nigrithorax. Taxonomy (NCBI): domain Eukaryota; kingdom Metazoa; phylum Arthropoda; class Insecta; order Diptera; family Drosophilidae; genus Stegana; species Stegana nigrithorax. Next base: position 22,075 of record JBAMBQ010000399.1, on the reverse strand, counting down.
AGCACTTTTGGGTCAGACGTCAACAGACTGAACGACTTTCAGTCATTAAGTTTTGACAAAATTCTTAAGTTTCTGAAAAGAACTAAGAGATTTGACTAGACGGGGTAGCATAGTACAATGGATCAAGAGTCTGATTGCTACAGGGGCTTTTTGATTCACTAGCTCTAAACCCACCAAAAAAAAAAAAAAACTTACTGCTGTCTGTCTGTGATCAGCTCTTTTCAAGTCGTTCTACATCGTAATTGTTACATAAGTAAGTGACCGTATTAAAATATTATATTTTTCTTAGAGATTTTCTTTGAGATTTTTACGGAGTTCTTTTTCTTTCTTTTGCTCTTGCAGTTTTTAATTGCAAATATTTCGTATTTTTATTTTTGAATTTGTGTAATTTAATTTTCTCATTTTAATTTTAATTTTTTGTTTTACACTTATATAATCTTACTTTTTTTTTAATACGGCCTGTTGCTATGATAAATGCAAAAATCACTTAAATGCAGTGACTATGGTCTGTTGGCTGTGCGATAATCCCGCTCATGTCGGTTGTGTCAATCTAAATGGTAGAATAGCTGATATCATTACCAAAAACATTAGTCTGCGGTGGTCTTGTCCGAATTGTGGTTTTACGGAGATCAATTTTTCAAAATTTATTTCGAAATCCGGTATTGCCTTTTCTAAGTCGGTTAAAGATTATAAGTCTTTAGGTTCTAAACTTGAAACTTATGAAAAGTGCCTAGAAGAGTATAAATATGTCGACTTGTCTCCTAAAAGGAAGACGGCCAAATCTTCCAACAAAAATATGCCCATTACTATAATAGATGAGACGAAATCCCTAAGACTCCTAATTGCAATAGCAATGCAGTTAGTGCACAGGTGTTTTCTACACCCTTAGCTGAACCACTAGTAGTTGATAGCATCGTTCTACCAAGTTTTGTTCCTTCAAATAGTGTTGATAACGCTGTTCAACCAAATTCTGTCATACTAAATAGCGTTCCCCTTGAACCTAAACAGTGAGTTGTGATCCCCCCAACTAAAGCTGTCTTTATATCTCGGCTAGCTGCTGACACTTCAGAAACTGAAGTAAATCATTACATTACTTCTAAAGTTCCTTTGATAACCGATATTATTATAAAGGAATTCAAATTTACTCACAAAAGGGAAATATCATCTTTTAAATTTATTGTTCTTGTTGATCATCTTCAAAAACTGCTTAAACTCTTTTGGCCAAGTAATTGTGTTGTTCATGAATATAACTACAAAGATTGGAAAAAGGCAACATTGACTGATAATGTTGCTAATAAAGAAGTTTCAAAGTAAAAAACGAAAAAAAGGCTGCAAAACAAATCAAGTAAATTGTTCTCTGCCGTCTAATCTGTTTCTTGTTTTTCAAAAGGTTAGAGGTCTTAACTCGAAGCTTCAACAGTTATACCTTGATAGTTTTTCTTTTGATGCTGATATTACACTTTGCTGGTGTTCTAAATAGCAATTGGTGACTTTTAGAAAATGTAGGCCTGATAGAGAAGGTGATGGTATCCTCATTTCAGTTAGGTCGTCCCTCTGTGCTGATTTAGTGGATATTCCGTGTCCTGACAATATTGAGTTTCTCTATGTTAAAATATCACTTGGTAACACTAATTTATTTATTTCTTGTTCTAGGCGGAATGCCGTCTTCTGTTGAGACAGTTTACTTAGTTCATGGCGACTTGAAAAAAACCATTCGTTCCTTCTTCATAGCAGTGACTATGACTATGTCATGGGAGACTTTAATCTCCCTTTAGTGGTGTGGCAACCTTCTGATCTATCAAATGGTTTTGTACCCGCACCTTCGTGCTCATTTATTGATTCAATTCTTGACAATTCACTTGAACAAATTAACTTTATAAAGAATTCTAAAAAGCGTATGCTAGACCTGGTATTACTGATTGTTCCACTAATGTTTCATTAAGTAAGTCCAGTCCATTATCTATCCCTGCTGAAGATAGTTATCACTCCACACTTTAGCTTGAGTTTCATTTGAAGTCCTCCTCTCTTTGTCAACCTACTGCAATAATTATCAAGACTTTTTGTTTCAAATAAACTAATTATGATAGGCTGAGTCTTTTACTTTCAAATACAGGGTGGTCTGTTATGAATTCTATGGGTGATGTTGAACAGGCTGTTCAGATTATTAATACAACTTTATACAAACATTTTAATAAATGTATATCGAAACTCAGAGTTACTCAACGGTTAGATAGGCCACCATGGATTTTTCGCTATTTAGCTCGCTTAAAAAATAAAAAAAATCGGCTTTTTATGATATTTCAAACCTATTTGCTAGTTTTTTTTAAAGCAATTATAAATTTAGCTCGCGAAACTTCATACCCAGTTCAAGTGCAGGCAATTCTTATACAATTAATTGCCCAAAAATCATTGATGAGAGTCTTCTTTTCTCCTATTTAAGTTCGATCAAACCATCGTTTCCTGCTGGCGCTGATAATATTCCAAATTGTGTATTAAGGTACTGTGCAGTTATTTAAGCCTCCGCTGGGAGTTTAATCGATATATCTATTTATGATGGTATTGCTAAACTACGCGCAATACTAAAACTTCTGAAACACATAATTTCAACTTCAACATTCTATTGGTTCAAATTTTAATACTTCTCAACATGGTTTTTCAAAAAAATGGTCCACTGTAGAAAATCTCTTAGAGTTTATTTTTTTTGTTTTTAGTGGTTTTGCCTTAGGTCGACAAACGGATGTAATCCACACTGACTTTAGAAAAGCTTTTCATAGTATCTGCCATTCATTACTCCTAGGAAAACTTACCAAGTTTGGCCTTTCCCTCAGTCTTGTACTATGGATTGACAGCTTTTTAAACTCTAGGACTCAAAAAGTTAAGTTTAATGGCTGGTTCTCTACAAATATTTTTGTTTTTTCTGGTGTTTTTTGCTTTTTGCGTTGCGTGGACTAAACTGAAATTCTGCCATTCGTCACCTTACATACTATTGCCGCCTTAAATTGATTAATCTTCCTACCTTAGCTAGTCGGAGATCCGTGTTAGGTATTCTTTTTTTTCATATCCTGATAAACGGAAATGGTATTTTATAATTATTTTCTAACATAGCCTCTTCTCACACTTTGAATTCACTTTGGACTCGTAGATATAATGAAAATACATAGAATTAGAATCTTATTTTAATTTTTAATATGTATGTTTAATTTTAATTTAGTTTTTTAATTTTATTAATTACTTTTTGTAATTTTCTAGTAATAATATTTTTTGTTAAGTAGGTCGTAGCTGTGGAACAGACACTAGGTCCGGTGTCGTAGGTCCTCTTGTTTGGGAGTGTGCTATCACAAAGTCTACGAAACAAAAAAAAAGGATACTGAAACCGTTGAAAGAGATTATAGTGAAACCCTTAAAAGAGACGGTAAGGGAAACACAAGATAATGTGTTGAGACTGATGAAGCCGTAGAAAGATATGGTAATGAAAGCATGTTTGAGTCTGTAGAGAACGAGAAAACCGTTGATATATTTATCATAGCATAATTTCAAAACAAGGGTTTTGATCATGGCGTGTAGGGTATTTGATAATTGTATCGTAAAAAAAACGAAGTATAATTTTATTGTTGATAAAAAAAAGAAATAATGACTGATAATGAAAGATTGAGTTAAAGTTTGATAAAATTATGCAAATGAAAAATGTCATACAAATTAATGTTATATTTTGAACATTAACTTGAGAAAATTGCCTTGCCTAGACAATTATGATTTGTAATTAATTTAAAATAGAAAATAAACTGTAAAAAGAATAGTCTGAAAATGAAGTGTTCTGTATGGAAATGACTTCGAATTGGTTACATGAGGACGTGTTGGTGTGAGAAAATCCGCGTCGGTGTGTAAAGAAATGTTGGAATGGATCGGACCCAATTTTTTCGACGTGGCAACAGTTGCACTCTGAATGTCTGAGTGTAACAACATACGAATACTAAGGAATAAACGAACGTCTGGCAAAGCTGCTTCGTTTTCGCGCAATGTTATTTCGGACCAACTTCTTTGTATTAGAGTTGTAGTTGAAGTTGTAGTATTGGTAAACATGTTGAAAAATTAGAGTAAGAGGGCAGTTGTATGTTAGAGCGGGACGACATTAGGACTGTGGTCATTGTGATAGAATTTTGAAGTGATTAAGTGAAGTAAAGGCATAGCGAAACTCGCTGCGCTATAAGAACAAGATAGGGAAGAGCTTATCGGAAATCGTACTCCGACATATATATAAACACTTTGCACTCGTCGCTTTCTACGACACATGTGCAAAAGGTGTTGTCCATCACTATGATGCACATTTACCAACTTGTTGACTACTGGGACTACGACATATTCTGTGATGAGTCGAAAATGATTTTTATTACAATGTTATGTCGACTAGAGTGTGGCTTAGGCCATTAACAGAAGTAGAAATCGCATCATTATTTCAACCGCAAAATGCGATGTGACTCTTGCGAGGTATGTGTGGTATTGCCGGCCAACCTGTTTTATGCGAAATAAGTACGTCACACTCTTTCTTATGTTATAGTTAACCGATATTTATCATATTCAGGATTATGATTGGATATTACTTAAAATTATAATATTCAAAATTTGGTAACGATGAAAGAAGTAGGAATATAACATAGGCTTACTATGAGTGAAAGACATTATTTTACATATCTCACAATTTAGATAAAGAAAAATACCAGAAGATATGTAACTGTTGAACGTTTTTTAGAGAAGCCATGTTAAGATATACTCAAATTAGGAATAATATAATGCTGAAGCTGATCAGTAATTATAAGTTCCAGCAACTTCGGTATTGCGCATAGCTTAGCAATACCACGGAAGTTTGAGATATCCCTTTTACTACCTTTTTTGTGGAGATGCAAAATGTCCGTACCATAGGATAGGAAAAGGTCGTAACCGATAAATTAAACAACTTACAAAGAGGAAGATGTGAAGCGTTAGCACAGGAATTTAAAACGCATGCAGGAATACCGCCAGGGCCAACAGAAAAAGTGGGTTTAATAGCTAATAAATAAGACTGAAGCACTTTTTTATCAGCAACTGGGCAATTGATAGGGCCCCTGTACTTGGATCGGGATAAAAACTAATTGAGGCAAAACTATCACTATAGCTATTTTGGAAGAAGATGGAAAATAAATTAGAAATATCAACATTATTACATCCCTCAGCATTACCTAGCTTCATAATGTAGGGAAAATTATTAGATCTGCGTTTTGAATTTATAAAATTATAGAACGATTTTGGATCACGTTTAATATTTAATTTTATGTTAATAAAGTACGAATTATAGCACGAATCATTTGCGTGATTAAAATTATACCGCGAGACAGTGGAGTTTGCGTAATCCACTGCTAGACCGGTACGTTTAAATTAAATCACGGGAAAACCATGCTGGTCTATTAAACTCAGGGAAAACCTCAACTTTAGGTACGCACTTATTGAACAATTTTAGTAAAATTTTATTAAACGACTGCACAACTTTATCGATATCAATCATGGTATTTATAGTAGACCAATACGTATTTAAAAGAAACTGGTTAAGTTTACCAAAATCAGTTTTTTTAAACAAAAAGATTTACTAGCCTTCCCAATAGACGAATTCAAAAAAGATGTCTTCAAAATAATTTCTAGCTGAAGAGTAGGGTGGTAGCTATCTTCAGGGGTTGACAACGGATTAGACCTACGCAATGAAAAATTTGCAGCGCAATCTGTAAAAACTAAGTCAAGTGTACGATTCATGCAATTCGTAATACAATTTATTTGCTCAAGAGAATCATCTAATAATGTATCAACAAATTTACACGAAGAACTGGGTATAAGGGAATTTGAAAGATCAGAAGGGGACCAAGAAACAAAAGGGAGATTAAAATCACCCATGACAAGACAATAAATAGTCAGCGGTGTGAAAAAGAGAGAGACGAATTTTATAGAGTCTACATAAGCAGTGTAAATTGTATCATCAGACGAAGGTGGAATATAAGAGCAAGTTAAAAATATATTGCAATTGTTAACCGAAACTTTTACACAACGAAACTCAATGTTATCAGAGAAAGGGGTAAATACTTCATCAGCACATAGGAACGATCTAACAGAAATCAGGACACCACCACCAATCCTCGCAGATCGATCTCTCCTAAAAGTAACAAAACTACTAATAAAAATCTCTGAGTTAAGGAGTTCTAGACGGAGACAGGTTTCAACAAAAACAATAATATCAGAATCAAAAGAAAAGCTATAAAGAAATAACCTCTTAAATTTAGATTTAATTCCTCTAACGTTTTGAAATAATACTATCAAAGTGGACAGTTGAGAATTACCTACTTTTTTTCTAATTTGCCGCAATTTTTGCGTTTTTTGGTACCGGAACTAAATTAGCTACAGTTGGTGGAGCTTTATTCCGATCTTTGTAATCATATTCATGCACAATACAATTACTAGGCCAAAAGTCGGGCTAAAGCTATTCTGCGAAATAATCGGCCGGAACTATAATTAAAAAGGAAGAAATAGATCGCTTAAGGGCAAATCTAAATTTATTAATAATAGGATTAGAAATGGATGGATATTTAGGAACAATGTAATATTTAACATCATATTCAATCAATGTCAATGACCAACCGGGAGACAAAGATAGCTTTAGTGACAGGAACGACAACTAAGGGCTTGGGTGCAATTTTGACTAAGAATGAGTGTGACATAAACAGTATAGCAAAACAAATTGCTATAAAAATATATTCTCTGACCGGGCAGTGCTGACAGTCACCGGCATATTAATTTTTCAACGGGGTCATGAGCCTTCGTATTATACATATTTTCCCCTTCGTATTATACTTTTACCCAACTGTTGGTTGTATATATACCAACTGAAGCTCATCAAACCATTATCACTGTCCAGCCATACTTAGATCAAACTCAATGACTTTATAATGCGCACAAAGTCCAAATTAATCAGCAACTTACTTAAAAATTCCAAGACAAAAATTGTTGGTTTTTGTTGTTATTCTTCAATTTTACTTTTTTAACAATTAGTTTTTAAATACTGTAAATAATTATAATCAATACAAAAAAAAAATATGTTTTCGACTTAAAAATGTAATTTTTTTTGGTTGAAAAATCGCGACAACGCCAAGGAGTGCGTCGACTGATGACAGCCTCTACTCTCATCTACTCCGGATTAACCTCCATCATAAGAAAGTTGTGTCCGCCAATATTATACTCCGCTTAGCCAATAGCGGAGAACAAATTGTCCTGATACAGAAATCGTGGGCAGTACATGGTCTTGTACGAGGGTTGCCTTTAATATTTCGGGATTAGAGAACAACAATAAATATCATCGAAAATAGCTTTATTGTTTTTCAAAATATTCCCCATTAAGATCTATACACTTTTGCATGCGTTTGAACCAATTGTCGAAGCACTTTTACCACTCTGATTGAGGTATCTCCAAAACATGCATTCTGAACGCATCAACCGCTTCTTCAGATGTCGAAAAACGTTGACCTCTCATTTTATTTTTTACGTACGGGAATAAAAAGAAGTCATTCGATGCCAAGTCAGGACTATACGGCGGATGACTCATCAAATCGATGTTTTGAGTGCTTAAAAATGCAGTTGTTTGAGCCGATGTGTGAGAGCTCGCATTGTCGTGGTGAAGTGATCCGTCTTCGGCGGTTGGTTTTCCTGATTTTTTGGAAGACAACTGGCAAACAAATGGATGTGTACCACTCAGAATTGACTGTTCTGCGTTGTTCTAATGGTACGGTTGCGACATGTCCAGTTTTTCCGAAAAAACAGGTGACCATTTGTTTGGAAGTGCTTCGTGCGCGAGCAACTTTTGTTGGATTTGGCTCATTTTGAAACACCCATACAGACGACTGCTGTTTTCTTTCGGGCTCATACGCGTAAATCCACCTGACACGATGTCATAGAGTGTTTCGAAGCACCGCGATCGTATTTTTGGAGCATTTCTTTCGACCAATCGACACGAGCCTTTTTTTGAGCGATTGACAAATTATGTGGGATCCAACGCGAACTAATTTTTTTGACGGTCAAATGTTCATGCAATATTGAATGTATGCTGGTCCCACTAATGCCTAAGGTTGTCTCAATCTCACGATAGGTCACATGACGATCTTACAATATCAGTTGGTGCACAGCATTAATGGTTTCCGGAACAACAACTGATTTTGGACGACCTTCACGAAATTCGTCTTAGAGTGAACTACGACCTCGGTTGAATTCACCATACCATCGATAAATACTGGTCCTTGATGGAGCTTCATCGCCAAAAATTGAATTAAGTTCATCGATTAACTGTTGTTGGAAAATCCACGTCGAAAGTTGTAAAAAATAATCGCACGAAAATTTTCACGATTTAATTCCATTTTTTGGGCGAGATGAATCTTTTAAGTTACTGTAAACAACACAAATAGCGCTCGTATGTCAAAACGTTCTGAGCACGTATAACCTCAAAAATGTCAAACTTTACGATAGAGCTGGCAGTTGCCAGATTGCAACACTAGGGTTGCCCAATCCCGAAATATAAAAGGCAACCCTCGTATGCGGACTCGGGATTAACAACTTCAAGTTGTTGTGCGTGCGTAACCAAGGTAAACCCAGAGCTTGTGTACTAGTAAGAAGGGCGCTAAATGTTTTTATGGTCTCTAATTACAGCGATGCGGACCAAGTCACCATCAGCCAAGAGGCCAATGGTGAACGGATTTGGCTCACAACTAGCTACTTCGCTACGATCACGAGGCGCTACCAAGGCAAATTTTCATGGACTTGGTGGCACAGTCACAAAGACTGGGGTCTAAACTCGGTCGGTGCAGATGTCAACGCACACAATTTGGTGTGGGCAGCAAGGATATCAACACAAGCGGTGAGTGCATTTTTGATTATAATCTAAGCACAAATCTCCAAATATGTAATAGAGGGAGCAAGCCAACCTTTATTATATGCAACAAGCAAGAGGTTATAGATGCCACTTTCGCCTATAGTTCTTTAAGTGATAGAGTAGGGCAATGGAAGTTATTGGAAGAACCCTCCTTTTCGGACCTCTTTTGAGATTAACAAATTCAAATCTCGGTGGTAGTCGGGAGAGCTGAGCAAGTTTCGGCAAAACAGACAGGCTTTCAACAGGGCAAAATATACTCACCTAGAAGAAGACTGAATCTCTGAAGGTTTACAAAAAATGTATGCGAACTGCACAGAGGCAATATTGGAGATCCTTCTGCGAAGAAGTGGAGGGAGCATCTCAGTCTTTAGATTCCGAAAAATTCTGGCAGGTTGCTCCCAAAACTGGAAGCCACTACAGAAAGCGGACGGCACTAGAACTCCATCTTGAAACACACTTTTCAGGATGTTAAAAGACTTATTTCCCAGGCATAGCATGTCTACACAAAGGGAAAGTCGGTTAAGACTATTCTTCATTCTCTTATCTCTACTGCGGAAAACTCTGCGACAAAAGGTGTTTACTCTAACAGCCTTCCTTGATATTGAAGGGACCTTCAACATGGAGGCCAAACACTCTAGAAAGAGCACAGATGGCTAGCGTGACCCTGTACGCCTGCAAAAGAGCGATAGGCAAAACCTGGAGAATCAAACCTAGAATTGCATATTGGCTATATATATCAGTCATTAGACCTATCTTCCTGTATGACAATATCGTCTGGTGGGCTGCGACACATAAGAAAATCTACTATGAAACTCTCAGTAAGGTTCAAAGATTGGCGGAAATGGCTTTAAAGGGTGCCATGAGAACCATGCCAACTCTGGACACCACTCGATCTTTTTTGCAAGTACACAGCGGCATGCTCCGTTATCAGGCTCAAAGCAAGTTCCTAATGGAAAGAGAGTTCTCATGGACATGCAAACACTTTGAACTCCTATACAAAAATTCCTGATGTCTTCGATTACCTTCCATCGTCTCTTTGCTTTGAAAGGAACTTCTCGGCGAGGACTTCTTCGAGGCAAGTGTGGCTCGAAGTTGATCCCTCACCAAACGTCCCGATCAAGATATACACAGACTGATCAAAAATGGATGCCGGTATAGGATCGGAAGTATTTTACGAGCTGTCCCCAATCTGCAAATCCATTAAATTATTGGATCACTGCAGTGTTTTTCAAGCGAAAATAAACGCCATCCGGTAAGGATATCTGCCCTAAAAGCCCTGGATGCACCCCAAACAACATCTACGAGTATATTAGATCGCCGTCGATCTCTTAACGAGATGTTTAGCAAACTCTGCATTAGCCCGTGCTGGGTTCCCGGTCACAAAGAGAGTCCAGGGAATTGCAGGGCCGACCAACTTGCAAAGGACGAAACAAATCTGACACATGTCACCAGGAACATGGAGCGTTTTGGTATTACGCTCGCAACTAGCAAACTCCTCGTCAGGGATACATGAATCAATCTCACCAATCAAAGGTAGAATAGTGCATTGATCTGTGATATAGCCAGGCAAACGTGGCCGAGGCTAAACCAAAAACTATCTAGGACCTTAATCAGGCTAGATAGGACTCAATTAAGTACCCTATACCAACTAGGGATAAATAACCTTGTTCGCTTTATTAAATGCTCTGAATGAATTACCAAATTGTGACGTAATTAGGCCTCCAATATTGTGGCTCACAACGGACCCATACTGTGGTCCAAGTCGCATCACTCACCTCGTGATGCAGCTACCTAACCTTACCTAACCGATGTAATTAGGTAGCTTGCAGGACAAAAAATAATATCGCCATTGTCACAGGAGCCTTAAAAAATTCTATCAAACCAATGTCCGATATACAAATTTCACAATATTAGAGCAACATTTCACTTCAAATTTCATTAACTAAAATAACAAATGCACTATGAAGTTTAAGGCAAAAAATCAAGTTTTTATATAATTCTACCCCTTTCAATTTTCTTTTCAAAATGTTGGACAAATCCTAATGACAAATAAACTTTGAACTAAATAAATACTAATGTCCTAGGTACAATCAGAACAGGGGGCAACGAATCGACCTATGGTGAGTCTTACCTAATTCTAGTGACTAGTGTCGATATTGTTAATCATAAAATAAAACAGAGAATGACAGATGGCAAAGTCAGAAAATCTAAATTTACCTATAACAACACCAATTTGATCGTACATAGAAAAGGTGTACTTGTTACCAACTACGAGTATTAAATTCTATTAGTTAATTTAGACTAGCCTAAATATAGATTAAATTGATATTAATTGAATTAACTATATACATTTTTGCATTACGATAATAAAATTATAATAAATTTTAAATTCAAAAGTGTAATAACATATAGGCGGAATTATGCCTAACGCCCAATTAGACGAGCGAAGGCTAAACACCAACAACAAGAAAGGTTGCTATACCATTCGATCAGCAGACAATTGTTTGCCCCTCTGAAGAGATGAAAGGAGAGCACGATTCTGCTCTCCGGCTTTTCGAAACCCAGCGACAACAAGCACGCTAACTTGGAGCGTACAGTGCATCTCTGCAACAACTCCTATACCACCGACAACAAAGTCATCAATAACAAGCATAACCTAAAGCTTATTTACAACAATTGTAGCAGCAACCGCTACCACATATCTACTTACACAACAACTACAGAGAGTTCAAAGTGGTATTAAGACACCGACATCGATAAAGAACACATTAAACTTGAACATGACTTAGGGCACGGATTATGAATATTCTTAGTATCCAACATAAAACTAAAAAGACACCCCTTCCGATATTTGTAAGAGTTTCTTTCGACCAATCGACACGAGCCTTTTTTTGAGCGATTGACAAATTATGTGGGATCCAACGCGAACTAATTTTTTTGACGGTCAAATGTTCATGCAATATTGAATGTATGCTGGTCCCACTAATGCCTAAGGTTGTCTCAATCTCACGATAGGTCACATGACGATCTTACAATATCAGTTGGTGCACAGCATTAATGGTTTCCGGAACAACAACTGATTTTGGACGACCTTCACGAAATTCGTCTTAGAGTGAACTACGACCTCGGTTGAATTCACCATACCATCGATAAATACTGGTCCTTGATGGAGCTTCATCGCCAAAAATTGAATTAAGTTCATCGATTAACTGTTGTTGGAAAATCCACGTCGAAAGTTGTAAAAAATAATCGCACGAAAATTTTCACGATTTAATTCCATTTTTTGGGCGAGATGAATCTTTTAAGTTACTGTAAACAACACAAATAGCGCTCGTATGTTAAAACGTTCTGAGTACGTATAACCTCAAAAATGTCAAACTTTACGATAGAGCTGGCAGTTGCCAGATTGCAACACTAGGGTTGCCCAATCCCGAAATATAAAAGGCAACCCTCGTATGCGGACTCGGGATTAACAACTTCAAGTTGTTGTGCGTGCGTAACCAAGGTAAACCCAGAGCTTGTGTACTAGTAAGAAGGGCGCTAAATGTTTTTATGGTCTCTAATTACAGCGATGCGGACCAAGTCACCATCAGCCAAGAGGCCAATGGTGAACGGATTTGGCTCACAACTAGCTACTTCGCTACGATCACGAGGCGCTACCAAGGCAAATTTTCATGGACTTGGTGGCACAGTCACAAAGACTGGGGTCTAAACTCGGTCGGTGCAGATGTCAACGCACACAATTTGGTGTGGGGCAGCAAGGATATCAACACAAGCGGTGAGTGCATTTTTGATTATAATCTAAGCACAAATCTCCAAATATGTAATAGAGGGAGCAAGCCAACCTTTATTATATGCAACAAGCAAGAGGTTATAGATGCCACTTTCGCCTATAGTTCTTTAAGTGATAGAGTAGGGCAATGGAAGTTATTGGAAGAACCCTCCTTTTCGGACCTCTTTTGAGATTAACAAATTCAAATCTCGGTGGTAGTCGGGAGAGCTGAGCAAGTTTCGGCAAAACAGTAGACAGGCTTTCAACAGGGCAAAATATACTCACCTAGAAGAAGACTGAATCTCTGAAGGTTTACAAAAAATGTATGCGAACTGCACAGAGGCAATCTTGGAGATCCTTAGGGCACGGATTATGAATATTCTTAGTATCCAACATAAAACTACAAAGGCACCCCTTCCGATATTTGTAAGAGTTAAAAACCAACAAAAATAATGCAGACAGTTATAACATAACATACATGCACAAACCAAAATCAAATTCAAACCACCACACCATTAAAGATAAATTTCCCAATAATCAAACTGCCAAAATACGGACATATTAAAAATTTTTGTACTAGAGACCCAATATGCGTCAAGTGCGCAGGAAAACACAAGACAATAGAATGAAACTTAGCATCAATTAATCTATGGCCCAATGAAAACGTTACTAACTGACATGGGTCTAGAGTACGAGAACCAATTGCTAGAAGAAATATGTAATCTTCTAATAATCAACAACATAACATCTACAGCATATCACCATCAAACACTAGGGACAGTGGAAATAATTCATAGAACATTTAACGAATACGTAAGAGCTTACATATCCATAGACAGAAATGAGTTGGATGAGTGGAAAAAATATTTTACATACTGTTATAATACCACGCCATCCACAGTACATGGATACTGTCGATTTCAGGTAATTTATGGGAAAAACCCTACAGAATTAGATTTTCTAAAGAACTCAGAAATCGACCCTATATACAACATAGAGGCTTACGACAAAGAGTTGAAATTTCGATTACAAAACGATCATAAACGAGCAAAAGACATACTTACAAAATTAAAATATAAACAAAAAATTAACTACGATAAAGATACGCATAGCATAGAAGTAGCAATAGGAGACCTAGTATATGTAAAACACGATAGTGCACATAAGTTAGAAATAGATAATAAAAATAATATAATAATACAGGATAAGAATAATAGAATTATAAAATACATAAATATAGAATAAAAATATAATAATGAATGAATTATTTTGATTATATTTGAGCGTTTTCAGTTAATTTTTGGTTAACAACATAGGTTCATTTACCCTCCAGGGCGTAAACAAGAAAATATAAGAAAAATTTGCTGTTCAATGAAATAGTAGTGGTCACAACAAAAGCAAAAAAAATCTATTTAACTTAAGTCAAAATTAATTATATATGATCTACATGTTTGTTATAGTTTAATATTTAGTAGTAAATCCTTTATTATTAAAAACGCCATTGCACCGGCGTGGTATGGAATCGATAAGGTCCTGGCTACGCTTACAGGGAGTTTGAGCCCATGCCTCCTGAACTACTTGCCAAAGCTGTGATTTGTTTGAATGATTTGTCATTGCTACAAACCGTTTTACATCCCCCCATAAGTTTTCGATCGGAATATGATCTGGGGAGCGAGCTGGCCATTGCAGCAAGTTGACCTTTTCCGATGAAGACCTATCTTTTAGGTGCCTACTCGTGTGTTTTGGGTCATTATCCTGCTGAAATGTCCATTTCAGAGGCATTTTCCAACTGGCATATGGTAACATTGTATTTTTAAATATATCAACGTGAACATTTTTGTCCTTAATACATACTATTTACCAAATGAATAGGACCTACGCCATTGTAGTAAAAACAAGCCCATAACATAATACTCAGTCCACCGTGCTTAACTGTCTTCTGAGTGTACCTGGGATTATATTTAGTGTTTGGTGGATGTTGCACATACTGCCTAGAGCCTGTTCTACCAAATAAAACAATTTGGCTCTCATCCGTCCATAATATATGGCGACACTTTTCTGCGGGCCATTTCAAATGAGTTATTGCAAAATGTAATCGTGCTGCCACGTGCTTCTAAGTCAAAAGTAGTACCTTTCTAGGATTTCTGGTTTTTAAATTATGATCAATTAGTCGATGACGGACTGTCACTTCACTTTCCGATAGATTTAAATCATTTTTTATGGGTTTGGAACATGCTGGTGGCATTTTTTGGCTTAAACGCACAATACGCCTATCTTCTGAAGAGGTCGCTGTTTACCAAAATTTTCTGGCTTGTTTTTATTATTGATGGCATTAAATATCATTGTAGCTTGCACAGCCCACAATATCTTCATTTTTTTTTTCTAAGTTTTGCCTTTTGATCTAAGGCTAACTATTAAATCTCTTTTCTCAGCCGAGCAATGCTTTCCTCTACCCACTAGAGATAAAATGTTGTTGCAAAACCATTAAATATCAATCAAAAATGTTTAATACTAAATTAAACTTACTAATGCAGCTTTTGGTTTTGCTAATAAACTTTTCTAATTTTTTTTCAAAGTGTTCACAGCCAGCACTACTATTTCATTGAACAGCCAAATTTTGGGGTATTTCTCGAAAGTCTTCAAAATTATACCAATACAAAGGCGAAATTAACGGGACCTTTTCGAATTCTCTTCTTTGCACTCTAATCTATAAAAAATGTGGACATTTGTTCAACTTGCATGTTTCGACATGTCGAAAAAAAGCCGTTTAATGTTTTGAGGTGCCGCACTACTATTTCATTGAAAAAAAATAATTTTTTATTAAAAGTTACGTAATAATAATACATTTTAAGAATAAATTCAAATATAGTAAATTTATTCTATAAAAAGGGAAGGTGTAGTGCTAAATAAACATAATATGCAAGTAAACAGTTAAATCATAAGACAATTACATATAAGTGTTTAATTTATATAAATGGTCATCCTTTCGGACCAAGGTATTTTCTCTCAGGCAAAACGGCCACCTAAAATAAACTCGAGTGCCTAACGGGATCAAAAGTTCAAATAGAAATATATAAAAGCGCGCCGCTTTGCCTAAGGAAGATAATCATCAAATTTTGCTTACACCAGCACGCACTTGCGCTTTATACTAGCGCCTAATAAATTCGCTTCTAACTAGCGATTAATAAAACTAATGTATAAAAGCCTAGCTGTACGAGCAGCGGTGGCTATTTACACTAATTAAATAATTATAAATAAATATAATCAATAAGCCTCACAAATTGCTCATTATAAATAAATACAAGTGTTTTATTAAAAGCATGTCGTTAAAACTTTACAGACATAAAAAATTGGTGCTCTTATTCACTAAAGAAAAAAGAAAAACCATCATCTACATATATGATGAAAACACAATTGTGTTTTCTCAATCTCATGAAACAATATTCATATATCCACTGTTTCTTCTTTAAAAACTTTCGGCCATATAAAAACCCTCATTCCATCGTTGTCAAAAAACGTAATACCATATCTTCCACAAAAACTTCAACAATATAAACCATCTTAGTTTTAAGCCAATAATATAGTAAACTCGACACTTTTTTTTTTTTTTTATTTTTTTTTTTAATAAATCTGTAACACCAACATACATTTTTTACGATGCTTTAAAATGATCAAACAAAAATATAAAAACCACAAGTTCATATCCCAATAAAATTGCGTTACAAGTTATGCTATCACAACAGAAACCAATATATTAAAATGTGGAATTTTACCCCACTACTCCTCTGTACGGTCAGCAGAGAGAATTGCAATACATTGGCATATTTGCATTATCAATTTTTTCTAATTAAATATATTTTTTTTAGTATTAAGTTCTTACAAATGCAACAAAGCAATCAACATAAAAACGTTCGTTATATTTTGTCGTACGACGACTTTCCAAATCAGTATTTCGTCTCTGCTTATAAATATTGTGTTTGTAGTTTTTTTGAAGTGAAACTTTTTTAGCGAGGTGTAAGTCCAATAAAAAGGTAACAGAAACCAAAGGCTTGATGCTTCAGAGACGAAGTGGGGAGACGCACAAAACAATTGTCTTGTGCGTGGTCGTCTGCAGCGTAGAGAATGATTGCTTATGCTTGAGTAAGAGAGAAATACAAAATGCTTTACTGATTGTACTGATTCGTGAGCGAATATAAAATTTATTTTGCTGCTAATAAGGGTGTAAACTTTAAAATACTTCGAGACACATTTTATATGACATCGAGACTGTCCTGTATACCATATTAGCTGTTGTATAGAACACATTTTTTAATTTTATTGCTTTGCTTTGCATTGCTGTTAACAAGGATGGAAACATCAGAAAACAGAGAACATTTTTATATGAATGTTGTTGTTGTTGAGCACATTGTGACAGTACGCCAGTAACATGAGTGACCACTAACAATGCACCGGTGACAATGGAGTGCAATAGTGAATTGCTTTGTTTCTTTCCTATATACTTCATATACATTATATGGTACATAGTAACTAAAACTTCATTCCTAACATTTTGTGCAGCAGTTTCACTTCAATAGTGTGCTTATAAGGGTGAGGCACATTAGTTTTTTTCTGATTTACGATATTTTTACGATACATTAATATTCACATGCATAATATTTGTTATTAAACACAATTTGTGTTTTATTTAATTTAATAAATTTTATTTCTGCACTGTATTTCACTAATTATGCCTTAATTGCCGGCAGCTGCTGGTAGTTGACTTGCCTGTGTGTCGCGTTTAAGCATTTTCAACCGCAATTAAAAAACTTTTTAAAAGAATATATACTAATAAGTAAATAATTTAAAATAAGGAATGTTATTAAAAAATTAAAAAATAAAAAAAAAAATTCTTTCCGACAGCAGTTTTCGAACCACCGAACAGGCAGTGTGTAGAAATAAAAAAAAACTTTCGTCGTCGTTTTACCGATTGCGCTACACCGCATGCTTTGAAGACGCTGCATAAAACGTATTATGATTTATTTTTTGGTAATTTCGCGTGAACATTTTGGTTGAAAATACTGGGGCAAAACTGATTTCAGCCAATAGTCCAGCTTATAGACATTATTAAATTCTGCTCATTTCTTACATGAATTTAAAAAATTCAATGAGGAGCGTCTTTTCTTCCTCACTCATTATGGGCATGTGGCACTTCATTCATTAATACTGAAATTAAATTGAAATTGCTAAAAGCGTGGCTGCAAAACCCATTCACGTATTAATTCTAATAGAATGCATATTATTAGAAATGAAGAAAATTTTTTGAGTGGTTAGTTTTTTTATTGTTTCGAAAGCAAAAAAAAAAAAAAGTAAAAATACGACGTAAGAATTGTATAGCCTGTTTTGCTTGGTTTTGCTTTATTATTTACAATAAAACTCCTCTATAACAAATTTGTTGGGGCTGGACAATCAACAAACAAGCGGTTAAAGAAAAAAATTAGTATTTTTACCTTCATATGTAATGTTACATAAAACTTCTAGTTTCAAACTATTTTTAATACATATGTTTAAACTTTATTAATTTAACTTAAATAAAATTTAAAAAAAAAATTTTTTTTTGGTTGGAAATAAGCAATAATCTCAAATTAAAGGCCAAGCCTAGAAAATTGTACAAAATTCACATTAGCTTCAACTGGATTTTTTGTGCACAATTTATGCCAATGATTTTTTTTTTTATTTTTTTTTTGTACTTTGTTTTTACGTTGCATACAATGAGTAGTTTCGTTACAGCATTGTGTACCCTGCGCTGCGCCTTCACTAGCGCCCTCGCTAGTCACTTCACTGCTGATGATGTAGCCGAATAGAAGTTTCTGTAACTTTAACAGATTCCGCTGTGAATTTTCCAAGGAATTCTTTTGGGGTTCTCTGGAATTGTTATTTTAACAGATTCTGCAGCGCAATTTGTTGTGTTGTCAAAAATATATGTCCCATAGCAGTGTTGCCACAAATCAAATTATTATGCCGGGCTTATATGTACACAAATACAACTTTAATAAACATGTCCAACAGCAATGATATGCTGCATTTGCACCTCAGATGCTGTTTTATATACAAATGTAAAATTGGGCAATTAGCTAAGTTTTTAAACAAACTTGTTTTAGAGGAGTATTCTTTATAGAGCATTCGGCTTGTATTGATAATTTTTCAGATACAAATTTAACCCAGTGCAGTACAAAATGGCATAAGTAGTTTTCAACAAAAAAATAAAATAAGAAACTATAAAAAATATTCAGAAATAATTTATAGTCTCCTAAAATTTAAATTTATATTAAGAATTCTTTCTGACAAAATTCCACCTCATTTTTTCAACTGTTTTCTTCTTATCTCTTCAAAATTCCTATTTTTAAATTTAGTTTCCATTTAAGAACCATTTTTTTTAAATGTTAAATTTAAAATATAAATATTTCGTTTCCTTTAATTTTAATGATTATAAAAAAAATTATTTTTAGTCCCTGCCTTGACCAGTTAATGTGGAGTTTTAGGAAATTACTTTGTAGTCATATCTAGTTATTAGATTTGACAGGTATGCAATTTTGCACTGGTTCTTACCTCTTGTACTTTCTTAAGTCATAAAATGCAAAAACATCATTGTCCGGATCCATTATAATGTATACTCCTAGGTTTTAATTAACACATTTTATAAAATAAAAAAAATAAATTCTACCGACGGCTAACGTCTTATGCGATTGAAAGTTAAATCGTTACTCCAGCGTTAGTCGCTTGAGACAAAAGCTACAATTGACACTTTAATAGACGCACATTTATATGTACATATGTATATATTATATTAGTTATTTGTTTTTTCTACACACCTTGCATACTTATGGCGAAGCAATTGAATGTTCGGTTAATTTATTTTATATTTATTTATACTTAGACATACATATGTACAAATGTTGCTGCACCTTGGCGCAGTTGCCTCGATTGATAAGTTTGCTGTAGGCAGGGTAAAGCTGTAAATTATTGAGTTCGATCTACTCTAGAATGCTTTTTTTGTGTTTGTTTTTGTCTTGCCTATTTTTAAAAAAATCAAGTTAAAAAATTATTAAAACCAAAATGAAATGAGAACGTGAGTTTATGAAACTTCATATCATTAAAATAAATTCTACTATACAAATATGGGATTGTATAATTTACATTGTAAAACGTGAATCTTATTGAATTTTTTAGGGTTATAAATAAATAAAATAAATAAAATCCCCAAAAATGTGTCAAAATCATAAAATTAGAAATAGGAGAGTCAATAACACCACAAAAAAAAAAAAAAGGACAAAAAAAAATTACTCTTGATTATGAAGAGAGTGTGAGTGAAAGTAATAGATCAGGATAAAATTCCACTGAAGTAATTTTAAGCGTGAAATAACCCCTTTTACCCCTAAAATTATGAACTGGAATATTTTTTTTAAATAAATTTTTTCTGTTGAGTGCACTCGAAAATCATTTTATCAATTCGTTTTTCGCACCAAATAAATTGTAGCCGTGCAACTTTCCAAAAAAAAAACTAGTCGGGTGCGCCCGACTATAGAATACCCTGTACCTAATCAAAAATTGACTATGTTTTTTTGTTGTCTCGACATTTTGTATTCATTATGTAAGGATATATAAAGAAAATAAAACTCTTTTGTCTTAGTAAAAGTCATTTATCGGCCGATCGTTCATATGGCAGCTATATGCTATAGTAAACCAATATTTATCATATTCAGAATAATATTACTTAAAATTATTAAGTCAAAAATTTGGAATCGATATCTTCATAAACGTTTTTCTCAGTAATTGTTGTTTCTCGGCCGATCGTTCCTATGGCAGCTATATGATATTGTTAACTGATATACATAATATTGAGAAATGTGATTGGGTATTAGCTATTACCATTAAATCTAAAATTTGGTAAAGATATCTTGAAAAACAAAAGGGTTTTTGTTAATAAATGTGGTTTTTCGACAGATTGTTCCTTTAGCAGCTATATGTTATAGGTTGAATATCGAAAAAAACAAATACACTCATTATTAGGAGAGTCTTTGTGCCAAATTTCGTGATTGTAGGTTTGACCGTTTTCAAGGTTCGTGTGTTCATACGGACAGACGGATTTTGGTACAGGGTATAAAACAACTTTATAACAGCAAGTTTTCTTAGTTTATATATGTATGTAGAATATACTATAAGTCATTTAAGTATTTTGCCTCTTGGTTTTCAAGCAAAAATTTGACTTTGTTGGATGATAAAACAACAACAGTCGTAATAAAAAACTAAAAAGGCAGGGCTATAGTCGGGCGCAACCGAAAATAGAATACCCTGTATCCAATCAAAAATTCGAAAAAAAAATTTTTTTGCTTAGTATTTTGTTTAAATTATGTACCGATATTTCAAGAAACAAAAAAGTTTTTCTTAGTAAGTCATTACTAGGCCGATCGTTCCTATGGCAGTTATATGTTATAGTAAACCGACATACATACTTAATATTGAGTTATGTGATTGATAACTAGCTAATACTGTTAAATCCAAATTTTGGAAACGATATCCTGAAAATCAAAAGGGGTTTTGTTAGTAAATGTGGTTTTGCGGTGGTGCTTGCTCTCATTATGGGTGCGAGCTGGAAAATCTTGGGGTGCGAAGTTTTAATTTTACAAATTTTTTCTTAAAAATATCTGTAATAAGTCTCAACTTAAAAATTCATTTTGGAAAGTACATTTTTTTTTCACTAAACCTTTGGAGTAAACACTATGATAGACTTTCAATTTGGAAACCAAAGGTCATAAATTGACTTAATGCTATTGTGGCTATTTCAAAAAAGATTAACCGGTGTGCAATAATAATTGAGCAAAAGCAACAACAAAAAAGTCATTCACAAAAATTTTATAATTCAGAAGATTTATAAAAAATTTATTACAATACATTAAAAATTTTCATACAAAATATTTTATAATGCATATATAACTTTAGTAAAAAATATGTTATGCTTATGTTTGTTTTTCGATGTGTATATCTCAATAATTTTGGGTAAGGTGTGGGAGAATATTGTCTCAAAATTGTTGTGGTGCTTTTACCACTGATTTAGAAGGTAGTGCCATAGCAACAAATGTCCCATGGTATAAGAAACTAGAGGTTCTATTTTGATTTATTTTAAATTACTAATAACCAATTTAATGCAGAATTATATTTTGCAAAATTTAAATTAGATTTTTTTAACGCTAAAAGTTCAGTATTTATATATCAAAAAATAAAATGGCAGCGTTCTAACGAGAACGACACATAACTGTAAATTCTTGGTATCACCTTTATTTCTTACTACTTATAATATCGATCTTAATGGTTGTTAACGATAACATTAAGCAACA
>JBAMBQ010000394.1:0-14915 GCA_037044495.1 Stegana nigrithorax | reverse complement strand
GATTTTGCCAAGCATTTTTATAAATATGTATAGATTAAAAAATAAACAAAAAAATTCCTTCCGACAGCTGTTTTCGAACCACCGAACAGGCTGTGTGTAGAAATAAAAAAAAATGCTCTCCGTTGCTTTACCGATTGCGCTTTATCTCATGCTTACAACACATGCATAAAAGGTATTATTAATTAATTTTTGGATAATTTCGCATGAACATTTTGGCTGAAAATTTCGGGTGAAAATACTGGGACCAAACTGATTTCAGCCAATAGTCCAGCTTATAGACATTATTAAATGTCAACTAGAAAGGCAGGGCTATTGTCGGTCGTAACCGACAGAATATAATTTGATATGTAAAAATCTTTACGCTCAGAGGGTAAAAATCTTTGTTTACTAACACAGAGAATCACAGATGCATTTCTTACGATGTTTACGTGTTGGTGCGAAAATGTGGTTGACAGGGTTGCAAGATCGTCCGAGAAAACCTGAGTTGCCTAATCAGGCCTACAGGGTTGCATGAAAGGGCAGTCCAGATGACTTCATGGTGTAATAATTACAAGGTGATGCCAATTTTTGACACTAATCGGACCACTCTCATTAGAAGGCCGCCATTTTCCGGGTGTAAAATAATCGACAATTAGAGTATTTTTGGAGGTGAAATTAGTGTTGAACACAAAGAAAGAAAATGTAGTGCAAATAGCAAAACTAGTGTTATGAATGGATTGATATAAATGTTAACAGAAAAGTTGCACATATTTCGTCAATTTGATGGCACGGAAATTCTTTTGAAAACAAAATATTTACAAAAACTCGTTCATGCCGTAATTTTTTCAATCAATTAAAATATTTGTTTATATACAAAAATAACTTCAATTTCCGAACATATGATACCAAATCTGTGTTTGGTTATATGAGAGTGAATTGGTTGGCCCGACAGGATTGCATAAAAGGACTTCATGGTGTAATAATTACAAGGTGATGCGAATTTTTGACACTAATCGGACCACTCTAATTAGAAGGCCGCCATTTTCCGGATGTGAAATAATCGAATATTAGTGTATTTTTGGAGGTGAAATTAGTGTTGAACACAAAGAAAGAAAATGTAGTGCAAATAGCAAAACTAGTGTTATGAATTTGATTGATGTAAATGTTAACAGAAAAGTTGCACATATTTCGTCAATTGGATGGCGCGGAAATCCTTTACACATCTCCCGTGTGATCCGACTCACATTGGCTTTTTTTTTTTGCTTTAATATTTTGTATTCATTATGTAAGGATATCTCAAAAAACAAAAATTTTTTTTTTAAAGCCGTTTTTCGGCCGAACGTTCCTATGGTGGCTATATGTTATACTAAACCAACATTTATAATATTCGGAAATACGATTGAATATTACTCAAAATCATCAAATTTAAAATTTGGTTGTGATGTCTTAATAAACAATAAAGTTTTTCTGAGTGAATGTTGTTTTTGGGCCGATCGTTCCTATGGCAGCTATATGTTATAGTTAACCGATATTTATCATATTCAGGAATATGATTGGATATTATTAAGAATCATTAAATCCAAAATTTGGTAACAATATATTAATAAACAAAAAGGTTTATTTCAGTAAGTGTTGTTTTTCGACCGATCGTTCCTATGACAGCTATATGATATAGTAAACCGATATATATAATATTCAGATATGAAATTGGACATTTGCTTAAACTGCTAAATCCAAAATTTGGTGAAGATATCTTGAAAGACAAAAGGGTTTTTGTGACTAAATGTGGGTTTTCACCTGATCGCTCCTATGGCAGCTATATGTTATGGGTTGAAAATCGAAAAAAAATATACTTGTTATGCTCATAAATTGGAAGAGTCTTCGTGCAAAGTTTGGTGGTTGTAGGTCTTATCGTTTCCGAAATCAGTTTGTTCATACAGACGGACGGACAAACGGACAGACGGGCATGGCTAGATCGACTCACATTTCGATGCTGATCAAGAATATATATACTTTGTGGGGTCTGCCACGCCTCCTTCTACCTGTTACAACCATTTGCACAACTTTAACATACCCTTTACCATTTTTTGGTACAGGGTATAATTACTATTTTTTGGTACAGGGTATAAAAATAAAAAAAGATTTTTACCGTAAGCAGGTTTTGAACCACCGAAAAGGCAGTGTGTAGAAGTTAAAAAAAAATTTCACGGTCGATGACTGATTACGCTACAGCTTACATCACGCTGCTTAAAACTTATTATGAATTGTTTTTTGCGAATTTCGGTTGAAAATTTCGGCATAAATACTTGGCCGGAATTCTTGCCAATAGTCCAGCTTATAGACATTATTATATGTAAAAAAAAAAATAAAAATATGTACATATTTAATAAAAACTCTCATGATACAGTGACTCTTACCATTAAATCTTTTCATATTGTGTTGATACCAATGAAACTTAACATCGTATGTAGCTCTTTGATTAATTATGCCGGTGCGCCGGCTATCAACCAACAATAACAAGGGGTACTTCACAATACGAAGTCAAGACAGCAATACTGCCAGGCTCTCATCTCTTGCAACTTTTTTTCTCCTTTATGTGCCATCAGTCTCATTATGACTTTAATCAAATTTTATAATTACCTGTACAAAAGGCCTTATTGTAATATATGCTTAGTTATTAGAATAGTTATCATTTAATAAAATGTTTTTTACTTGATTTTATAAACTTGCATACTAATACTAAGAGTTACTCACTAGGTTGTTTCTGAACTATTTACTAAATCTAACGGGAGCTTTCTTTTGAGACTCTAGCTAAGTGTTTAGTGTGTCTGACCGGTCTTTCTTTGTATCTAGCAGTGAACTCTTTGATCTCTTCAGAGACTACTGGGATGAATAAGTCACGGTGAATGTTATTGGTTCTCATATACCAAGTGGTCCCTGTGATTTTTCTAAGTGTTATGTTTTAGTATTTTTGAAGTATTTCGATATTTGATTCTGCTGCTGCACCAGATAGTTGGATTCCGTAGGTCCAAACAGGCTTTAATATCACTTTGTAAAGCTTTACTTTGCTTCCGAGGCTTAGTTTGGATCTATGTCCCAATAGCCAGTGCATGCTTCGTGTATTCTGGCCTAGCTGTTGTCTTTTGGCTATTATGTGGTCCTTCCAGGTCTATCTTTTGTCGAGCCACATCTTCAGGTATTTGCCTTTGTTACGCTTGAGTATTAGAATGCCGTTGAAACGGGCACGATCGTTACCTTGTTGTCGGCGGAGAGCAAAGGTGATGTGAACTGACTTCTCTGCGTTGGCAGAAATGTTCCATTTTTTCATCCAGTCTTGTATTAGGGTGAGCCCATTTTGCATTAAATGAGTTGCTCCTCTGGCACTAGATGATGTGGCAAGCACTGCCGAGTCGTCGGCGAATGTTGCAATGGTTACTTGGTCGCGGTTAGGGCTCGGCATGTCTGATATGTATAAGGTGTAAAGCAGTTGACCCAGAACGCTACCTTGCGGAACACCTGATTGTATATAATTTATTGAAGATTTGCCGCTGTCATATCGAATATAGAAATTTCGGTTAATCAAATATGATCGTAGGCAACAAGATATTACTTGCCCATTAAACTAAACACTGTACGATCATCTTGGGGGCAAGGTCCCTATTGTGTTATGTGTTTTGCTTATAACTACAAGGTGAGTTCCAAAGTAAACAGGAATTTTTGAATCTAGCGCCCTCTAGTGGCGCCATCTATATGTCAACTGGTGCGTTAGAATCTGCTATCGTTTATCGACTTCCAGTAAAAATTTCATGACATTTCATCTATTGGAAGTGAGGTTATTGCGTTTTAAGTGTCAGTATGTTTTTGTCATCGGTGCAAGCCTTTTGAATGGCCTCTACGTCTGCATAACGCTTTCCTTTCATCGGCAAATGCATTTTTCCGAAAAGGTAGAAGTCGCACGGTGCCATATCAGGTGAATACGGGGAGTGGTTGATGGTTAAAATGTGATTTTTGGTCAAATAGTCGGACACAAGCGTCGATCGATGAGACGGCGCATTATCGTGCAACAAACGCCAACTTCCATCTTCTCGCACCGATGACAAAAACATACTGACACTTAAAACGCAATAACCTCACTTCCAATAGATGAAATGTCATGAAATTTTTACTGGAAGTCGATAAACGATAGCAGATTCTAACGCACCAGTTGACATATAGATGGCGCCACTAGAGGGCGCTAGATTCAAAAAGTCCTGTTTACTTTGGAAATCACCTTGTATATCATTCATTTTCCAACATAGCCTCTTATTACACTTTAAAATATGTTTTTTCTCGAAGATTTAATGAAATTAGACAGAATTACATTACTTACATACTCAGATGGCCATTACAACCGAAGGTCGGTAGCTGCATGTCGTATGCCGAATTAAAAATGCATTACCAGCTTCCTCTGTTTTTTTTTTTGGCTTGCGCCAGTTGGAAACACCATGATTCCTAACGTCCTGCTGAACTTGGTCCTTCCAACGCAGATTTAGTCGCCATTTTTTCCGTTGTCCACCTCTCTCTTCTCCATACTGCTGACTATTTATTAATCATGGCGGAATTTAATCTCCCGCTAGTCTCCACTTCCGATCTATTAAATTCCCTTATACTTGGCTTTTTGTGTAAATTTGTATAATCTTTAGGTAGAAAGCCATTAAAATTATATATTGGGACGGCTAGTAAATCCTTTTGATTTAAAAAAAAAAAAACTGATTTTGGGAAACCTCACCAGTTTCTCTTAAATATTGATTGGTAAACTTTTACTTCCATGGCCGATATTGATAAAGCTGTGCAGTTGTTTAATAATATTTTACTAAAATATTTCAATAAATGTGTTCCTAAAGTAATTGATTCCCATGGGTTGAATAGCCAGCATGGTTTTTTCCGCGAATTAATTTGGTTAAAAAAATCATAAAAATCATATTTTTTATAAATTCAAACATACCGATTTGGCAGTTGATTACGCAAATTATACTGTCTCGCGCTACAATTTTAATCACGCCAATAAATCTTACTATAATTCGAATTTAATTAACGTTAAATTTAATATCAAACGTGATCCTAAGTCGTTCTATAATTTTATTAATTCAAAACGCAGATCTAATACATTTCCCTCCCATATGAAGCTAGGTAATGCTGAGGGAGTAAATAGTGTTGATATTTCTAAATTATTTGCCAGCATCTTTTAAAATAACTACAGTGATAGTTCTCTCACGTATTTTTTTATCCCGATCCAAGTACAGAGGCCTCTTACCCGATCAATTGCCCAGTTATTGATGAAAAAATGCTTCTGTCTTATTTATTATCTATTGAACCCACTTTTTCTGTTGACCCTGATGGTATTCCTGCATACGTTTTAAAATATTGTGCTTGAGCTTTACTTCTTCTACTTTGTTAGTTGATTAATTTATCGGTGACGACCTTTTCCTTTCCTATGGTATGGAAAGAATCTTACATTTTGCCTCTTCATAAAAAAAGGAAGTAAGAGTTATATTTCAAACTACCGAGGTATTACTAAGCTATGCGCAATTCCAAAGATGCTGGAACATATAATTACTGACCAGCTTCAGCATTATATTATTTCGAATTTGAGTATATCTCAACATGGCTTCTCTAAAAAAAGATCGACAAATACAAATCTTCTGGAGTAAATTTTTCTTTTTTTTCAGCGAATTTTCTCGTTACTGTCAGACGGATATTATTTATACTGATTTTAGTTAAGCATTTGATAGTGTTTGCCATTCGTTGCTTCTTACCAAGTTGGATAGATTTGGCGATATAAAACTATGTTTTACTCTGGATTCCCTTCATCATCAGAGTCTTCTTCAAGAAGACCTCAATCAACTTTCGATGTGGTGAGCGATAATTTTCTTTACCTAAATTGTGAAAAGCGTAAAGTTATGTCTTTCACTCGTAGCAAACCTAGGTTGTATTCCTACTTCTTAAACGGTTCTACCTTAGATCGTGTTTATGAATTTAACGAGTTAGGTGTTTTGATGAGCCCGAAACTTAACTTTAGTTCTCACATTCTCATGACCACTAATAAAGCTAGATGTGTTCTTGGCTTTATTAAGAGATGGTCTAAAGAATTTAATGATCCTTACACCACAAAGCAGCTTTTTACTTTGGTTCGTCCGATTTTAGAATATGCTTCATGTGTTTGGAACCGCCAACTCACAACATATTCTGACCGTATTGAATCTGTCCAAAAACAATTTTTGTTTTTTGCGTTGCGTGGATTAAACTGGAATTCGGCAATTCGTGTCCCTTCATATCATTGCCGCCTTAAATTGATTAATCTTCCTACCTTAGCTAGTCGGAGATCCGTGTTAGGTATTCATTTTCTTCATAACCTGATAAACGGCAATGTCAATTCTCCTTATCTTCTTGGGAAAGTAAATTTTAACGTGCCTTCGCGTTCAACAAGATATTATGTGCCCATTGGACTAAACACTACACGATCATCTTTCTTACAGCATGATCCCTTTTATGTTATGTGTTTGGCTTATAACTCTAACTATCATTTATTTTCTAACATAGCCTCCTCTGCCACTTTAAAATCTCTTCTTACTCGTAGATTTAATGAAATTAGATAGAATTAGTTACTTATTTGAATTTTTACTATCTATATTTGTATTAATTTTAATTTAGTTTCTATTTTTATCAATTCGATTTTGTAATCTTCTAGTTATAATAATCTTTGTTAAGTAGATCAAGCAGCTGTTGGCCATAATCGGTCGTAGCTGTGGAACAGACACTAGGTCTGGTTTCGTAAGTCCTCTTGTTTGGTAGTGCGCTACAACAAAATCTGCGAGAAAAAAAATTGGCAACAGGGCCTTAAACTTCATCAAACTTGCTATTTCCAGTTTGTATTTAAAATTTGTATTATAGTTAAAAATTAAAATTATATTATACTAGCTGACCCGGGAGATGTTATCATGCCCATTTTTATGATGTATCCTATTTCCGGTGTTGTTTTCAAATGAACCAAATTTCATCAATCAGCATCAAATAGTTTGAAAAATATAATGAATTTTGAGATTCTCTTACATAAGGGGGCGAGGCACCGCCCACTTTAAAGTGCATCTTTTATCTCCCACTGTCCACTATATATGTACTAAATTTCATACACCTACCTCAAACACTCCAAGAGATATGAAGATTCTAGTTTCCACTAATATGTACAGGCGTGGCCCTGCCACTTTTTTCATTAAAAATTTTATACAAACGTATTCTTGCAATTTACAAACTATAATATAATCACTTTGCAAAATGTCTCATTATTTTTTTTTATTTTTTATTTGATTTGACTCGCTTTCTATATGTGTTTAAAAGGTGTCTTCAACTTATTTATTTACCGATTTAAACTGAAAAGAAAAACACAAAAATCTTCTCATTCCAATTACGAACACAATAACAAAAAATCAGCCAACTCGGTTAAGCCGTTCTTAATTGATCGCAGGTCAAACTATTACAACAATTTTAAAATAAGCTTTTTTTATAAATTCGTTCAATGCTTTGAGATTATTGGGATAGGGAGGTTGAGGTTGCAATACTGGCAGTAGGTTGTGGATTTGTCAAAGGGGTGTTTGTGCATGAGTAATGTGTGTCCGAGTCTAAGTGTGATGAATTTAGAAAAGCTTGAGAGGGGGAATGAAATGTTGAATGTGTGAGGGAAGTAACGAAGATTGATTTTATTTGGGTTAATTGTATTATAGTGGGTAAAGCAAGGTTCCAAATGGAGTTAATTTTATTATGGAAAAAGGTCTTTTAAAGTTTTAGAATATCAGAGAGATTGTGATGTTGGTGAAAGGTGAGAGGAAGGTAAACGGCTTCTTGTGCTTCTTTATCTACTGTTTCGTTGCCTGAGATCCCGATGTGTCCAGGTGACCAGATAATTATAATTCGAGGGTGGTTGTTATGATTGATTAATAATTTTTGAGTCATTTGAGAGGTTTTGGATTGATGTTATTGTAATATTATAAAAAGCCAATGTAAAAAGTTAGGCTTTTGTATTGGTTTGTTTATATAAGTTTTATTGTTTAATATTCAGATATATTGCCAATGTTGAATGTTTCAATTTAGCTATTCTTTTAAGTATATGTATATTAGGCTGGTTATAAGCGTGTTTTGTTACTATCGCTGGTGGTAAGCGATTTCTTTAAGCGCTAGTAGGAAGCGCTTGACACTGATTTATTTCCTAAAGCAATACAGCGCCTTTTTATATTTATTTGTTCAAAATTTTGATCCCGTTACGGATCCAATCTGCAGGTTTAGGCTGCCTGTCTTGATTAAAGGAAATACCATGGTCTGAAAAAGGTGACCAGGTTTTTTGTATTCTATTCTTATGATTTTAATTGTTCTTATCCTTTATTATATATACTAGGTCTCCTATAGCTATTTCTAAGCTATCTGTATTTATATCATAATTTGATTTTTGATTACATTTAACACAGGCAACATCAAAAATAACAGTTTTCAATAAATATGTTCTGTACAGTCGCCGTCCTCTCACACTCTGCTGGCAACAGAATTGAGAGTAAAAACTTGCCATGAAAAGCTTTCAAATAGTGCCGTTCGGATTCGGCGATAAGCGGAAGGTCCTAGTCATTTGTGCATAAAATTAGCGCACAAAACACAAGTGACTGCGAGAGAGCCAGCCAAAACCCACCTCGGGTTGTAGAGCTTAAAATTTATTTATTTATTATACTTTAATATTTTATTTATAAATGAGTGCTCTTTATTCCTTTTGAGAAGGTTTGTTGAAATCACTATAGACAATTTGATGCTATATGTTCACATTTTGTTAACAAATCAAGCCTACATATGAATTGGCTGATAAAATAATTTCTTTCATCTGTAGTGACAGACAAAAGAAACAGAGATCAATCTATATCGTCTATGATAGAACGAGATAGTTCATTAGGCATGAATGGTGAATGTTGCAATAAGAACACGTTCATTAATAAAGAACATAAGACAAAGTACTTTTTTGTTAAGTTAAATGGTGCTGAGGTGTTTCAATTTTAAATTCATGTAGTGTCTTACGGCCTTTTTTGAAGTTAATTCTGTTGCCTTTTAATGTTAACTCCGTTAACTTCTTATATTCATTCTTTTGAAGTGCTTCATATATTTTGGGTATTTATTTAGGTTCTTCTTTCCTTTAATTTATTGTTTCTTTATCTATTGGTTTCCTTGTTTATTTTCTTATTATTACATGAATTTTATTTATATTTGCAATGTCTTTTATGTCTTCGAACTCTATTTTGGTGTTCTCCCTGAGAATGCCAATGAAATCGTTCATTGGAATGAGTTTGGGGCAATTTTAATGTCGTATGGGGTAATCTTTTGAATCTATAGGATCCCATATCAGTCGAGAACGAAGTTGTATCCCTTGAATCTTTATCCAATTTTATTTGGTGAAACCCTGATATTAGATCGAGACATGAGAAAAACCACGCCCGTCCCAACTGGTCAAAAATATCGTCGATTCTTAGTAGTGGGAATTTATCTGCTATAAGTTTTTTATAAATTTGCCTGAAGTCAACTACTAATCTCGATCGTTTGGTTTCTGTACCTGGTAACGGTTTTTTGGGTACAAGAAACATTGGGTTATTATATGGTGATGTTGAAGGTTCTATAATATCATGATTTATCGATTCGTTTGTGAACTTCATCTTTTTGGCTATGCGGTAGTCTGTAATTATTAATGTATGTCGGTTCTTCTGATGTTAGTTTCAGTTTTAGGGTGTAAAAGCTATTGACGGTAATTATTTCTATTTCAAATAAAGGGTGATTTTTAAAGAGTAGTTTTTTTAAAAATCGAATAAAACACTCAAATTTGCTTAAAATATTCAAAAATTTTATTGTATCGATAAATAGGTCTTTGTCATTTATGTTTCAAAGATAACTTCATGTAAATGTTGTCCGCGGCTCCGTTTCAAATTGTCCATTCGGACGGTCCAAAAATGGAAGAAAAATCGACCGATGATGCCACCAGCCCATAAACCACACCAAACTCGTTTTTTCGGGATGCATCGGTAATTCTTGTATGACATGTTCATCACTCCCGATGCGACAGTTTTGCTTATTTACGTATCCGTTGAGCCAGAAATGAGCCTGATGATTATGACGACCATAATATGGTCGTAACAAACGGTGCACATTTTTCACAAAGCACGAAATTTGATAATAAATTGCAATAACTTGTAATCGTTGCTCGTTTGTAAGACTTTCCATGATTAAATGGCAGAGTATACTGGAAACTTTTCACTTTGACAAATGACGTTTGAACACCATTACTAACCAGTGCTGCCAACCTGAAAAACTTATCTCCTATTTATGAATGTATTTATTGCATACGTTTTTTAATTTATTATGTTCAAATGGTGGAAAGTTTTGTTATAATTTTTCTAACTGTATTTTTGAATTATCTTTTATCTTGTTTGGTAGTTTTATTGTATTGAAATCATTCAAATCTTCTGTTTTCATTTTTACTCTATCTATTACTACGTCATTGTTTGTTGTGTTCATAACTCTTACATATTAGTTTGCTTTATTGACTATTGTGTTATAAATTTTCCTGCTTTTAATTCATGATTTAGTACTAGTACATCCTCTGCTGTGTTTTCTATCTCAACTTTGCGTATTAATTTTGATCTGGCTGGTAATATTAATTGGTTATTGATTGTTGGTGTATTGTGGAGTGCTATTGCAATTTTGCTTGAGAAATTATAAGGCCTAAGAACTAACCAATCCTGATCTTGTTTGTCATCTAATATGCAGTTGTATTTTCGTATGAAGTCTAGTCCAATGATTCCTTCTGATTGATCTGACCGATGATTTATTCACTACGTGGAAGTTGTGTTTAATTAGAATATTTTGCGTTATAAGGTCAAATTCAACTATTCATTGCGTTGCTATTGTATCCGAACAAATCCAATTGATTTTGTGGTTCAAGCATTGTTAAGTCATTCTGTTGGTATACTATTATGTTTATACCCTGTACCAAAAATAGTAAAGGGTATATTAAAGTTGTGCAAATGTAAGTAACAGGCAAAAGGAAAAGTGGCAGACCCCGTAAAGAATATATATTCTTGATCAGCATCGAAAGCCAAATCGATCTAGCCATGTCCGTCTGTCTGTCTATCAGTATGAACAAACGGATCTTGGAAACGGTTAGACCTAAAACCACCAAATTTGGCACGAAGACTCTATTAATCCATAGGCATAACGAGTTTATTTCTTTTTGCGATAGTCAACCTATAACTTATAGCTGCCATAAAAACGATCGAATGAAAAACCACATTTACTGAGAAAAACTTTTTTGTTTATAATAATATCGTCACCAAATTTTCGATTTAATAGTTGTTGCTAATGCCAAATCACTTATCTTAATATTATCTATATCGGTTTACTATATCATATAGCTCCCATAGCTACTTTTACTAAGAAAAAAAAAATTTTTTTTCTTCAGATATCCTTACATAATGAATAAAAAATATTAAAGCAACAAAAAAATATAATCAGTTTTCGATCGATAGCCACTGCCTTTCTAATTTATTATTGATATATCGGCGCCCGTATTTACAAAGAATGTTGACGTTTCGTTGTTGCTTGTGCGAACCTTGATGAAACTACTTAATTAAGATTGATGTCGAATTGATTCCTCTATAATGTATACTTCTGTAATTATGTCCTCGATGATTATTTTCTTGGTACACGTTTGTTCTTAAATGTAGAACTGCATACTATATTATTACTGCTGTTTACAAATTTTTAAGCATCTGTCATATTTTTAAAGTCTCTGGCCTTATTATTATTTTTACTATTTCGTGGCTGCAATTTGTTTTCATTGCTTTTACTACTGGTTGCATGCTCGCTGGCTTTTTCTACTGCCAGTCCGTTAAAAATGTAAGCTTTTTTCAATGGTTTATTAATTTTTTCTATTTCTTAATAATATGCATTAGCAGATTTGCCACCCAGTTTAATATTCACAATTTTTGCTGTTAAGGTTTTTATAGATTCTCCTTTTATTGAGCTCTCATTGCTTATTTGGTCACGAGTATGGCGTGTCAATTTTGCGTTTAACGTTTGATTTCCTTTATTTTTTGAATTGATTTCTATAGTTTTTTTTTTCTAAAACTGATTTTTCTTCATCCATTTAAATTTCTCTATGGGCAATTAAAATTGCATTTTTTTCTGTCTCTCAGTTGCAGTTGCTCGTTGGTTAAACCACAGAGACTGTACGGTTTTCATCGAAGGCAACCAAAGAGAAGATGGCAGTGGCTCATAGTTGATCATCGCTTGCGCTCTTTACGCTCTTACGTTTCTAAGCTTAACTACTTTTGTCCTCACTTTCCTTTCTATCATTCGCTGAGTAAAATTCTCTCTCTCTCAATTCAGTTATCACGGTTTCTATATGTTGCATATCTATATTTGATCTATTATTTTCTTTCTATCATACCCTGAGTAAAATTCTCTCTCTCAATTCAGTTATCACGGTTTCTATATGTTACATATCTATATTTGATCCGTTTACAATTTTTTCTTAGTAACTTTGTACATATATGAATTAGTTAGTGCAAAGGCAACACACAGCAAATGCAGACGCATTCCAATGTAAAATAAATTATAGAAATAAACAGCAAAATTGAACATTCAGCAATCAGTGAATTTATTGTATAAATTAAAGAAATAAACTGCAAAATTGAACAATTAGCGTGAATTTATTGTATAAATTAAAGAAATAAGCTGCAAAATTTAACTTTTTGCGATCAGTGAATTTATTCTACAAACTAAAGAAATAAACTACGAAATTGAACATTTAACAATCAGTGACTTTAATTTATAAATTAAAGAAATTTAACAATCAGTGACTTTGTGCTAAAGGCCCTCAGAGCTGCAAGCGGCTCATCTTTGTCAACGACACAAACATTTTTGGCGCCCAACGTGGGGCATTCATAAACATTCATCAATTTAGTAGTTGTTAAATTGAACGAGCAAATAATTACATGTCATAAAGGAATCTGTGCCTACATTTGTGTTCTTAAGTCAAATAAAAGAAATCAATAAATACTTATAGTGAAACAAATCTTAATATAACAAAAAAAAAAAAAAAAACCAATAACTCAGGAAGCAAGTTAAATTGAAATTTAACAAGTATAAAACAACATACAATTAATCCAAGAAGAAGAAGGCAGCAGACAAAGTTCATCAACCTGCGAACGAAGGAAGTGAAAACCGATAATAACCCGCTACATCTTCCCCGAAGGAAAACGATTGGTGAGTGATTGTAAAGTTTATATATGTAACTAGCTGACCCGGCAGACCTTGTACTGCCCTTTTTTTTTGACATGAGAATGCAATCCAAAATATCGCTTTATTTTGATTATAATACATAGCGTACCCGTCAGATGTCTTATTTCTAAAGAATTTCTTGTGTAGAAAAAAAATAACTAACTTATTGGAAGTGTATAAGGATGTTGAATATGAGTGAAAAAATCATGTAGCGCTGTGAACGATGAGGGAATGTTGTTTAAAAGTAACAAAACACCAAACATTATTTTTTTTAATTTATTAAAACTAATAATTATTTATATCATTAATTCATTACATAAGATTAATCTCTTAATGCTACAGCGTGAACAATATTTTTTGTTAGCCCGTCTTTAGCTAATACAAATAAACTTGATGGTTTACCCACTTGAGATCATGCAACGTATAATTGTCCGTGTGAAAAACATGGTGTGCTCAAATCTAAGCCACAAACTGACATTGTTTGGCCTTGGGATTTATTAAAAGTCATTGCAAATGCCAATCTAATCGGAAATTGAATACGCTTAAATTGAATTGGCACATCTGTTGGTATAAAAGGTATTCGTGGTATTAATATATTTTCACCTTGAAACTTGCCATTTAAAATGGTTCCTTCGATAACGTTTTTCATTAATTTTTTAATGACTAATCGCGTACCGCTGCACAGCCGTGGCGGGTTCAAATTACGAAGCAAAATAATTGGAGATCCAACCTTCAATTGTAAGTTATGTAGTGGCATGCATGGCAAATCAAGTGTGTTCAAAAACTCTGTTGGAAAATTTACAGCTTCAGTGGCATCGCAAACTGCATATCAACAGATTTATATGATCACCAAGTTTCCTGGCTATAACTGTTGTATCTTGAGATTCAAAATCCGTCGACGTCCACATTTTTTGCTGCTAAAATCGCCCTTTCTGCAAGCCACTCGATGATGTATGTAATTGCGTGTGTACATCGGGAAATATTTGGTTAATGAGAGCGTCTTGCGAATCAATGACTGTGCAGAAATCTTCCGGTAATTTTATGGATCCAGTCTCATCCTTAGTAACTTTTCCATCACCGATATCTAACAGTTGTTTTGAGAATGTTTCAGCAGATGGATCTTGAAGCATTTGGACGCGCATATTTACTTTTAGTTCAACTTTTTCAACATTAGGCCACTGTGGAGATGATTTCAAGCAAACATTGATCTCATCAGCGTACGTTGAACGCAGAATGACGGGAAGTGTTTGTCTGAAATCACCTGAAAGAAATAACAGAGTGCCGCCAAATAATTTGTCATTGTTTTTTATATCTTTCAATGTCCTGTTCAACACCTCAAGCGAATATTTGTGTGCCATAGTGCATTCATCCCAGATGATAATTTTACACAATTTCAACACTGTGGTCATAGACGATTATTTTTTATGTTCCACACTGCGTCTAGGTTGTTTTGTATATTTATTGGCAGCTTAAATACTGAATGAGCTGTTCTGCCTCCATCCAATGAAGTTGCCGCAATGCCTGATGATGCAACGGCCAGCGCGATGCCATTATTTGATCGTATTTCAGCGAGAATTAGCGAAATAAGAAATGTTTTG
>JBAMBQ010000392.1:0-17233 GCA_037044495.1 Stegana nigrithorax | reverse complement strand
AAAAAAAAAAAAACAAATTCTCATCTGTCCACTTTATTGGTAAATTTTCAAAACGTTGGAGAAATTAGTTCTAAACTTAAAAGGTTAATTCTTGATAGCTTTTCTTTTGATGTTAATATTATTGTTTTTGTTGAAACCTGGCTCCGTTCAGAAGTCCTTAACTCAAAAAATTTTAATAGTAGTTTTGTTTCTCTTAGGAGAGACTGGTCTGCGAAAATTGGTGGTGGTATTCTGATTTCTGTTAGATCGTCTCTATGAGCTGATGAAGTACTTACCCGTTTCTCTGATAATATTGAGTTTCTTTGAGTAAAAGTTTCAATTAACAATTGCAATATATTTTTAACTTGTTCCTATATTCCACCTTTGTCTGATGATACAATTTACACTGCTCATGTCGACTCTATAAAATTCATCCACTCTCTTCTCCACACCACTGACTATTTATTAGTCATGGGTGATTTTAATATCCCGCTGGTATTAAATTATTGTCTAGAGCATATAAATTTTATTACTAACTTTATGAATCGTACACTTGACTTAGTTTTTACAGATCGCAGCAACAAATTTTTTATTGCGTAGGTCTAATTCGTTATCTACTTCTGAATATAGTTACCATCCTTCTCTTTAGTTAGAAATTCTTTTGAAGACATCTTCATTGAATTCACCTAGTGGGAAGGCAAGCAAATCTTTTTATTTTAGAAAAACTGATTTTGATAAACTTAACCAGTTTCTTTAAATTACTGATTTTACTATAAATTCCATAGAAGATATCGATGAAGCTGTGTAGTTGTTCAACAAAAATTTAAAAGTTCCTTAAGTTAATGTTTCCCCTGAGTTTTATTTGCCAGCATGGCTTTCCCGTGATTTATTTCGGCTAAAAAAATCGTCGTAAAAATCGTCGGTCTAATAAATTAAAACGTACCGGTTTGGCATTTGATTACGCAAATTATACTATTTCGAGGTGAAATTTCACGTCTTGCTTTAATTCATACTTTATTAAAGTTAAATTGAACATTAAAAGTGATCCTAAATCGTTATTTAATGAATTACATAATTTATAAATTTTATAAATTCAAAACACAGGTCTAAAACTTTTCCCTCCATTATGGTAATTTAGGTAATGTTGAAGGATGTAATAATGTTGATATATCTAACTTCCAGCTTCTTCCAAAATAACTATAGTGATAGTTTTGCCTCACGTAGTTTTTATCAACACCCAAGTACAGGGGCCTCTTACCCGATCAATTGCCCAGTTATTGATGAAAAAATTCTTCTGTTTTATTTATTATCTATTGACCCAACTTTTTCTGTTTGCCCTGACGGTAGTTACCTCTTTCTTTCTGTTTTATCGATTACGACCTTTTCAACTTTAAAAGAAGTGTAATAATAATTTTATTTATCTAAATTGTGATAAATGAAAAATAATGTCTTTCAATCGTAGCAAACATAGGTTGTCTTCCTACTTCTTAAATGGAATTACTTTAGCATGTATTTTTGAATTTGACGACTTAATTGCTTTGAAGAACCCCAAACTTAGCTTTAGTTCTCACATTTTCATGAGTAATAATAAAGCTAGAGGTGTTCTTAGCTTTATTTAGATCCTTATACCACCAAGTTCTTCCTAGGTTCTTCCTATTTTAGAATGTGTTTCATGTATTTAGAATCCCCAACTTACAACACATTCAGACCGTATTGAATTGGTCCAAAAAAAAAATTTTTCCTTTGCGAAGATTAAACTGAAATTCTGCTATTCGTATCCCTTCATACCACTGCCGCTTTAAATTGATTAATCTTCCTACCTTAGCTAGTAGGAGATCCGTGTTAGGCATTCTTTTTCTTCATAACCTGATTAACGGAAAAATCAATTCAAAAAACGTGCCTTCGTATTCAACGAGATCATTTATTTTTTTTCAGTTATAAAGAGTTAGAAAGAGAGTTAAAGTTTATTTATACACAGTTAGAAATTATGCTTGAATTGTGATTATATATGCATATATTGTTATTTTATATTTACATTACTTACATCATTTATTATGTATCTAATTTATTATTTACTACTTTGTTTATATTATGTGATATTTGTTGAATTTTAAAGGATATATAGCAAATTAGGTTCCAAATTAAGTTAATTTTATTGCGGAGAAAGGTCTTTTGAAATTTAAGAATCTCACGCAAATTGTGATTTTGCTGAAAGGTGAGAGGCTTCTATGGCTGCATTATCTGCTGCAAAATTTTCTGGAAGGCGGCTGGCTTGGTGCTTTTAGGGTGGTGGTGAAATTTAAGGTAAATGGGTGGGGGCTTGAGAGAGCAGATAGGGATGTTATAATTGTGAGGGGGTAATGGTTTAATAGGAAGATTTAGTTCTTCGTTAAGAGCTATGGTTTGATGTAGTATCGATGGTAGTCTAGGAAATGATTTTGCTATTGAAATTTTTTTTTTGAGAAGTATGGAGGGATAAGTTTTGCGAAATTAGAATAGGTATGACAACTTTGCAAGAGCTAGTTCACGTTTTAGATTATGAGGAATGATTCCGGTTTCAAGAAGCAGGTTGTTATGAGGCGTGGTTTTAAAGACTCCTAATGCGAGCCTAGGCGCAGAATGGTAAATAGATTTTATTTTATTGCGTTTTGAAGGCGGTGCGTTACCCCGCAGGAATAGGCCGCAGTCAATATTGGACATGACTATTGAGCTGATGATATTGATTAATGTGACGTGGTTGCAGTAATATTTTTTGTTTGCCAAACATTATAAAATTTCTTTTTATATGAGAGAAAGTGCGTCTATATGGTCACGTCATGAGTATCTGTCGTTGAAGACTAAGCCCAGAATTTTTAGTTTGTTTGTATTGTGGAAGGGGTAAGGTTCGGGGAGATTTAGAGTCTGCAGGTTCTTTTCCTGCAGAAATAGATATGTTTGCATTTAGGAAGGAATAGTTGTGCTCCAGAGTTTTGACACCAGCTATGCTTGTCAGTACGGAGGTAATTTAAGTCTAATAGATGAGGGTATTAGTATTGCCAATATTTTTAATAGAACAACAATACGATAGTCATCTGCATACGCAAAAAAGTTAAAACGTTATTTTAGCCCATTCTTATACAGTGGCTTTCTTCAGCGCATCCATGCTGGCATATTTTCTAGTCCTCACCTTGCTCTCTAAAATGGCGCATATGGAAAAATCCATCGGATTTGCATCTGGCGAATTGGAAAGCCATTGTGTGGGCGAAATAATGTTTGGCACATGATTTTTTAACCATTCTTGGTTCACACAAGCTCTATGAGACGATGCAGAGTCTTGTTGGAACGTCTATTGTGTACGACCGAAATGATTGCGTAATCACGGCTATAACGCAGCTTTCAAAACATTTTCCAGATAAAAAAGTCGCAGTGACTACAGGCTCGATTGAAACGATTGGAGAGCGTCCATCGGCGGAAACAGTTGCCCACACCATTATTTGAGATGAAAAATTACTTTGTGTGGCCATTCGTAGGCTCACATTTTTGTATGTGCATTCAGTTAAGTAAACACAATCATTTTGAGAGTTTATAAACTGCTCTATTGGGAAATTTTTTCTCATCAGAGAACATAATGTTTGGTAATGCGCCATATTACCAAGTGTAACAACTCTTTCGAGTCTAGCCTCTTTTTTTTTGCTTTGGTGTAAGATCATGTGCCTTTTGGAAGTTATAAGGCTTTACTTTGAGCCCATTTTGAAGTATGCGCCGAATGCTTCGCTGGGATATTTTCAATTCTTTGGCCATTTGATTACCACTACGACGTGGATTTCATTGAAGTCAAGCCTTCACTTTCCAAACCATTTCAGGTGATGTTGCTGTTATTTTTCGTCCACCAAAATTGCGTTTGGGGATGCTGCCTGTATCATTATAACGATTAATGGTGCGAGACACTAACATTTTATTCACATTGAGATGGCTGAGGTCACGAACAACAGCTGATTGTGATTTTCCACTTAAATTTAACGCAATCACACTTTTACGTTTAAATTCCAATTTGAATATCTTTTGTTCTATAAAACTTAAACGTATATGCTTTTGGTAGCTTGTAAACAATATAGTCATCTGTCATTTGTGAGAATTTGACCATAGGTTGGTAACACTAGTTGTTCGTTGGTTAGGAAGTTTTGTTGGTTATTGGAGTTGATACATTGTATTGAAAAGTTAGAGTTGGTGCCACAAAATGATCTTATTTGGGACCATATGTTGGATGAGGATGAGGAAGGGTTGATTTTTAGATGAATTTATCTAGAGATAGCTATTTTGCAATTTTGGTTCCTCTTTTGAATAAGTCCTGGGCTCTTGTAAAGTATATATTGTTGTTGATATTGATTGATTGCCTTAGTATATACCAGAGATGATATCTGTTGGTTTTTAGTGTCTGTAATTTGTCATTCCAACAGGGAACTGTATGGCTTTTATTTGGGTTAACGCTTGTTTGGGGGATGGATAATTTGTTAATGTTTGTGATGACTGGGAATTGATTTGATTGTTCTTTTAAAGCGGAGGTGAACGCATCCCAATTTGTGTAGTCAGTTTCGAATTTGGGGGTATGCTTAGGAATAAGGTTTGATGAAGGATATAGTATTGTAGTAATAGGGAAATGGTCACTGCCGTGGAGGATCAATTTGCCAAGATGATTGAGTGGCTAATGAGGGGGAAGCTAGGGTAAGGTCAACGTGGGTGAAGGTGTGATAGGTACTGAAGTGAGTCGGTGAGCCGTCGTTAAGGATTATTAAGTCTGATTGGTTAGTAAATTTGAAGATCGTGTTGCTTTATTAGACTGGTTTTAGTTGTTGGTTTAACCGATTAAACACTGTAATTATGTAAATTGAGCCATATCAAATTTTTAGGAAAAGCTTAGGAGTTGTACAGGGTTCGCAAGTGCCAATTACGTAGAATAAATGTAAAAAAATATATTTTTGCCGTCTCTTTTCTGCTGATAACAGTCGGCAGATTCCACAATTCTCTTTGCTTGTTGAAATGTAAGATTAGGTGTTGTTAATATTACTTAGGTTTGTGTGATGTAACTTTAAGATTTTTTGTTTTAGGGTTTAGTGAGGTAGACGAATTAGTATTGTTATTAGTTTTTCTATCTGAAGTGAATGTGAGTTTTAAACCTGGTGATGGTTGCGATATATATGTAGTATTGGTGATATCCATTGGTTTTGGTGATGAGTCGGGCATCTCGTAGGTGACGATAATTCAATCGGCACTATTGGCAGATGTAGTGGATGGCTTGTGTGATGTGTTGTTGCAGGCTTTCTTTGCAGAATTTGGTGATGTTGCTGAGTTTCTGGTGGAAGGTTATAATGATGTAATTTGCTGTATTTGTTTTGATGCAATTCTGTTGCTGGTAAGTGCACTGGCGTAAAGAGCGTGTATGTTGCATTTTCGCTGTTGCTATAGTATGGTAGCAGTTTGGTGGTCGACTTTGTCAATGGTTTTATTGCCATGAGTTTTTTTGTTCTTGATGAATGCTGAGCAGTTCCATTGACTGTGCGTTGACTTTGCTTCAATGCTGTGTTTTCAGTTAATGCATGATTTCGACTTACTGCATGATTCACCATCTGTAGAGTGCGCAATTTGTGAGCAATTTTGACATTTTTTATCGCTCTTGCATGTGATTGTTGGATGGCCAAATCGTAGGCAGTTTTTGCAACGAAGTGGCAGTGAAAGGTATGGTCGCACATTCACTTTTTCATAGCCGATCATTAGTTTTTCTGGT
The DNA here is from genome assembly GCA_037044495.1 of Stegana nigrithorax. NCBI lineage: Eukaryota > Metazoa > Arthropoda > Insecta > Diptera > Drosophilidae > Stegana > Stegana nigrithorax. The sequence goes on along the minus strand of JBAMBQ010000392.1, from coordinate 11,493 downwards.
AAGATGAAAGATGAAAGTGTTGAAGGTAATAATGATGAGTCCAGTTTCTGGTTGAGAGTTATCTGTTTTTTTGATAATTTTATGTACTTGGGTGACCTGTTGCGGTTTGAGTTCGTTGAGTATGGTGACTTCATCGTTGTTGCGTAGTTCGTTGGAGTATATTACGCCTTTTGAGAAATTAAAAGTTTTGCGTTCTATGTCAAAAAGTTTTTAATTTGAGTGTTTTTATTTTTGCTTGTATGTTGTTTTTATTTAGGTTTATCGGCTGAAATCCGGCCTAGTATTTCTATCCCAGTATTTGTCCCAGTATTCAGCCGAAATTTTCATCCGAAATTATCAAAAAATATTTTATAATACGTTTTAAGCAGCGTGTTGGAGGCATGCGCTGTAGCGCGATCGGTCGAGCGACGGCGAGAGTTTTTTTTAATTTCTACACACTGCCTGTTCGGTGGCTTGAAACCTGCTGTCGAAAAGAATTTCTTATTTAATTTTTAATAACATTCCTTATTTTAATTTATTTACTTATTAGTATATTTTATGTATGTATAAATAATATATTGTAGTAAAGTTTTCTGCATGGAATATCAAGAAAACGGCTATATTAGATATATTAGCTGTATAATGTAATTAAAATTTGAACAAAGCATCAATTAGAGTTTAATAATTGCTTGTAATTTGTTTTTGTAGGTAACAGTTTTGACACTAGGATTGCATTCCAAAACAGACCTCAGGGTCATGTTTTATAGAGTTGTCGACCTTCTGCATGGACATTCTCTTTCATGTACACACTCACCAACAGAGTGATGATATATGATTCGATTTTCCGTCTTTCTAAATGTCTCTCAATTTCTTATTACGTTTCTCAATTCCTCAATGACCATGTTTTTACCCCTAAGGGAAAAACTGTACTCTTTTTTATCAAAAGTGTACCAGCCCTAGTTATTGTGCATTCTTCTACTTCACTACCGCTTGTGTAATCAATGACTTTTTCGATTACAAAAGGTGTCACGTTGTTGAAGTTTTTGTTTTCATCATCTCTTGTGATAACTATATAACTGTCAGTGGTGTTGACATTTAGTTAGTTGTGTTTTAATATTTAAACTTTTGTAGTTGGTATTTTTATTGTTTGTTGTTGGTTATAGTGATTTGTTCTATGTACAGTTGGTGGTTTCACTATTACCTCTCTTACTGCATGATCCCTTTTATGTTATGTGTTTTGTTATTAGTCTCATCATTTATTTTCTAACATAGTCTCCTCTCACTTTCTTAAATCTTTTCGTACTCGTAGATTTAATGGAATTAGATAGAATAAGATACTTATTTTAATTTTTACTATATATAGTTGTATTCATTTTAATCTAGTTTATTTAATTTTATTAATTAGTTCTGTTTTTAATCCATAAGTAAAAAATTGTCAAGTAAATAAAGCAGCTGTTGACCATAAAATCGTTGCTATGGAACAGACACTAGGTCTGGTTTTGCATGTCATCTTGCTTGCTTGGTAAAAAACGACAAAGAAAACAAAACGAAAAACGATCAGAAATGAAACCTACTACTCCACTACAATCAGACAGATATAACAAAATAATTATGAACGTATCAAAATAATCTGGATACCTGGGCACCGCGGCAATCACAGTAAATGAAACAGCAGATAAGGCTGTAAAAGGCGCGTCCCACCTTCCTCTCATTATTAACCTCAACCATAATCTATCCGACATCCTCGAATTCCAAAACAACACTTATATATAACAAAAAAAAATCCAATTGGGACCTCAACAATTATTATTATAAATCAACCAACCCAAACAAGAACTATCTAAACAACTTCTACAATCACAAATTCAACACTTCAATCTCTCGCTCCCGCTTCTCCAAGATAATCCAACTCAGACTCGGACACACTCTTCTCACTCACAACCATCTTTTTGAAAAATGCTCACCCATCTGTCAATACTGCAATTCAAACCAACATACCACACTCATTCACATCCTTACATCCTGTAGCTTCTTCAATAATCTCAGATCACAATTCATTCCATATCATCAATGCCAGTAGACACCCTATCAACAACAGATAATTTTAAAACCATGATCGAGGTCCTACAAAAAGCTAACATCGTCCACATTCTCAAAAACCCTTCTAAATTAAAATTATACAACATTCCCATTATTTATACGTATATTCCTCTAATTTAAAATAAATTAATAATACTACTATTACATTCATATGTATAAGCCATCTGCTTCTGAAATCCGTAGCGAAATTGGTCTTTTGGAATTATTTCGATTACACATTTGGTGTTTTAAATTCCGTATAGATTTGTTATCGATATCCTTTGCTTCCAACCAGCTAATTCGGTTTTTGGTTGAAAACATAAAAAAGTGTGTGTGTGTGTGTGTATGTATGCAGTAAATTAATAATAAAAAATGTGAAACAAGTCTTGATTTATCTCACGATATGGACACAAGTGTAACTCCTACTGTGAAATAATTTTACTTATTTTGCAATACTCCTTTAGTGACATAAAAATGCACTTACAAAAACAAGGACACGCAACGTGCCGTTAGTCAATTATTGAAACTTCAAAGTCGCGTGATTAAGCCATTGTAACAACAACTACAACAATATACGCACCAATGAACGAGTGCGCCCGCGGCGCAGGCGATGATGACTGGCAGTTGCTCAAACCAAGCAAAGCAGATTCACCGAAAACATTAAAAAAAAAATATTACGCGGCCATACCGAAAGCGAGACCCCCTCCACATCATTAATTAAACTCCAAGCAAGGGGAAACCGATTCTCTATACTAAGCGATGACGACCCAAATACTTCAGACGATGACATGATTGATGCGTCTCCCGAAACGGCAGTAAAAGGGCCTTCGAAGCCGCCATTGATTTTTATACCAGCTATTGGGGATTTAATTAAAATGTTAAATTGCCTTGCCAAGATCATCAGCAAAGACAAATACAGGTATAAGGCGGGCAATGATGGGCAAATTCGCTTAATGTGCCAAAACGTCGATTCTTATCGCAAGGTTGTGGCCTATTTGGATTCTAAAGACCGCAGATGCACCTAACAATTGTAGGAATACAGGCCATATAAGATTGCCATCAAAGGAATACATTCGTCAACAAAATCAGCGAATTGCTAACTCAAGGAAATAGCGTTAGAAATATCACGAACGAACGCAGCAAACAAGGAGACAGGCTGCCAATGAATATTTTCTTCGCGGACCTCAAGCCTAAGGCGAACATCAAACAAGTCTTCGAAATAAAAACACTATACGGAGGAATTGTAAAAATTAAGCTACCAATATGTTTTTTTTCATCCAATGCCATCGTTGCCAAAACTTTGGCCATACTATGCACTACTGCAGGTATCCCTACAGATGCGTCAAGTGTGGCATGGACCACCCCTCAGCCGACTGCATCAAAACATGCGATTTGCCTGCCAAGTGCATGAATTACTACATAATCACACGGCAAAAGGGTGTCGTATATACCATAAACGTGTCGTATATACCAGGAGCTCGCACAAAAAAACTGTAACTAAGCTCACAGCAATTATGTAACTTTCCTATACCACCTCCAGGCCAACAATACACAACTTCTACGATCAAACCAACACCCATAGTAATCACTATAGCAAAGCAAGTCATAGCGTTTCCTACGACGCAAACAGTATCACAAACAAGAAACTTCCCAAAGAGCGTCTCGAATCACTCACCCAAACACTTATCACAATGGTGGGCAAGCTAATGAACAAACTATACAACTAAGCACACGTTTAGCCATTTGGATCGCCAACGGCCTCAATAATCATAAACTAGAAGTGGAAGGCTTTCTATCTAGTCATAACATAAACATTCTCATTGTGTCCGAAACACACTTTAATCATCACTCTTACTTTAACATTTCGGGCTATGATTCAATAACGGCAAACCTTCCAAAAGACAGAGCCAGGGCTGGTGCAGCTATTCTAGTAAAATCTACAATTAAATATGACGCCCTAGAACCTACTATAACACCTTCAATTCAAGCTGCCTCGATCTTGACCAAGTTAAACAACGAAAACATCACTATCACCACAATAAACCTTCCTCCACGGCATGCTTTTTCACACGAAGACTTTTCTGAGTTCTTTTAAAGTCAAGACTTCAAGTTTCTAGTTAGCGGCGACTTCAACGGCAAGCACCCCTTGTGGGAATTAAGACTAGCAAATCCCAAGGATAGAACTTTACACAGATGCATCCAAAGCTAAAATTACAACACTCTGTCGTCAGGCAGGCCAACATACTGGCTGTCAGACCCTCAAAAGATACCAGACTTAATCGGCTTCGCAGTTTTCTTTGGCATTCCATCAAGGTTACTCAATATATATGATAGTGATGATTTTAGCTCGGACCACTCGGCTATGCTATGCTAACGGAGACAGTACAAAAGAGCAGTCATCTGTTCAACAAAAAGATAAATGTTTCACAATTCCAAAGGCAAATAAACAATACATTAAACTTAAACATGGAAATTAGCAATGTGCAAGATATTGACGATACAGATGAGCTTTTCTCCATCAAACATAGATACTGCCTGTAGTGTACCTCTTACAGCTGAGATTTCTGCCCTTATATAACATAAGAGGCACTAAAAAGAAGATACAAGCTAAGCCGAAATCCTCAGGTGACAACCGAGCTCAACAGAGCCAAAAAAGATTTGACTCGCAAACTACTAACAGAGAAAAAACGAAAGCATTGGTAACTTCCTCGCTGCCGTTGATCCCAATCTACATGGCGAGCACTGCTTATGGAAAGCGACAAAATATATTAAGCACCCCAGCCGCAGAATACTTCCAGTGAAGGATAATCAAGGCAGATGGTGTATAACTGACAGCAACCAGACAGAAGTTTTTGCGGAGCATTTAGAAAAAACTCTCCAACCTTTCACATTCGCCTCAGAATCCGAAACTCAAGCCAGGATATGACTGACTAAACGCAAAAGTGATAAAAGCGTTTCCCTTCAAAGGTATACTCTTTCTAACTCTCATATTCAACAGCATGGTAAGACTCCAACATTTCCCCTCACAATGGAAATGTCCGAAGGTCATTCTACTGCTCAAGCCCGGTAAACCCGATGATCTTCTCGAAAATATTCGAAAGAATATTTTTTCGCAGAATGTTACCACTGCTGGACAAAGGTGGAGTCATCCCCTCATACCAACTTGGCTTTCGTAAAAGTCACGGGACACCCGAACAATGTCACAAAATTGTGGAAGTCATACTCAATACATTCGAAAAAAAAAACTACTGCGCTGGAGCCTTTCTTGATGTAGAACAGGCCTTCGACCGTGTCTGACATGAAAAGCCACTCTTTAAAATAAAAAAGTTGCTTCCCCCTCCATACTACCTAACAATAAAGAGTCTCTTAAGCCATCGTCACTTCAAAATAGGAAACCAGCAGTCTTGTATTAGAAGCATCAAAGCAGGGATCCCGCAAGGTATCGTCCTAGGTCCTGTCTTGTACACAATATACACCTCAGATCTGCCTATATCTAACAACAACAACACTCTTATAGCAACATAGGCGGTCGACACAGCCATCCTACCATCAGCTGCAACCGCAGCAGAGGCACCCCCAACAACTCAAATATTGAAATCATACAACGGTTCCAATCTCTTGCAAAGCGCCAAATAGCAGACGCACCATGTTACGTAAGGAAAACCATGCACATGTCACTTGAGCCGACATAACTGGTAGAATCGTTGACAGCATTGCCAAAAATAATGGCTTGCGCTGGTCGTGTCCCGACTGCCGCACTTCAGAGATTAATTTTTCCAAATTTGTAATGAATTCGCGTAGTGCGTTTTTAAAATTAGTTATGGATTATAAACAGATTGGTAAAAAACTTGAAGTTTATGAAGGAGGAGTACTTCCTAAACGGAAGAAGGCCAAATCTTTTAAAACAAAAGTACCCCCTACAATAGTTATTAGTGCTGATGACAGCCCAAATACTCCCAGTAGCTGAAATCAGAATAGTGACCAGGTGTATTCAACTCCTATGTCAGTTTCTCCTACAGTTTCTTTGCAGCGGCAGTTCATACTGGTGTTTTAATCCTGATATTGTGCCAACTATACAGCCTTCTGTCATAATTTCACCTAAGCCTTTAGTTGTCGTTACTGTCACTAATGCTATCTTTGTCCATTTCTAATCCTATTATTAATAAATTTAAGTGTGCCCATAAGTGATCTATTTCTTCCTTTAAAATTATAGTTCCGGTCGATTATTTCGCCGAATTGCTTAAGCCCGAATTTCGGCTAAGTAATTGTATTGTGCATGAATTTGATTACAAAGATCGGAATAAAGCACCACCTATTGTAGCTAATTTAGTTCCGTTACCAAAAAACGCAATAAGTGCTGCCAAACAGAAAAAAAAGTAGTCAATTCTCAGCTGTAAACTTTGTTGGTATCATTTCAAAACGTTAGAGGAATTACTTCTTAACATAAAAGGTTATTTCTTGATAGCTTTTCTTTTGATTCAGATATTATTGTTTTCGTTGAAACCTGGCTCCGTCCAGAAGCCCTTACCTCAGATATTTTTAATTAGAGTTTTGTTACTTTTAGGAGAGAGCGGCCTGCAAGAATCGGTGGTGGTCTGATTTCTGTTGGATCGGTCTAATCCGTTATCTACCCCTGAAGATAGTTACCACCCTACTCTTCAGCTAGAAATTCTTTTATCATCTTCATTGAATTCACCTATTGGGAAAGCTAGTAAATCTTTTTGTTTTGAAAAAATTGATTTTGATAAACTTAACCAGTTTCTTTTTAATACGGATTGGTCTACTTTAAATTCCGTGGTTGATATCGATGAAGCTGTGCTGTGCTGTGTTACTAAAATTGCTCAATAAGTGCGTTCCTAAAGTTGAGATTTTCCCTGAGTCTAATAGACCAGCATAGTTTTCCCGCGATTTAATTCGGTGAAAAATCATAAAAATCATCTTTTTAATAAATTTAAACGAACCAGTTTGGCACTTGATTACGCAAATTATACTGTCTCGTGGTATTATTTTAATCACGCGAATAAATCGTGCAATAATTCTTACTTAATTAACGTTAAATTAAATATTAAATGAGATCCTAAATCGTTTAACAATTTTATAAATTCAAACCGCAGATCTAATACTTTACTAATGAAGCTAGGTAATGCTAAGGGATGTAATAATGTTGATATTTCTAATTTATTTTCTAGCTTCTCTCAAAACAACTCTAGTGATAATTTTGTCTCACGTAGTTTTTATCCCGACCCAAGTACAGGGGTGTCATACCCGATCAATTGCCCAGTTATTGATGAAAAAATGCTTCTGTCCCATTTATTAGCTATTAAACCCACTTTTCCTGTCGGCCCTGACGGTATTCCAGTATGCATTATAAAGTACTGTGCTAGCGATTTATATCTTCCTCTTAGTAAATTGTTTAATTTATCGGTTACGACCTTTTCATTTCCTATGGTATGGAAAGAATCTAACATTTTGTCCTCTCCACAAAAAAAGTATAGGTATAAGGGATAAGTATAAGGGATATCCCAAACTACGTTATTTAAGACGAGGTCCCAAAAAGTTTTATTTAATGACTATGTTTCTGAAAATATTAATGTCTATTCTGATGTCCCACAAGGTAGCCACTTAACATTTTTATAAATGACCTTCCATCGGTTATTAAGCATTCTCATGGGCTTATGTTTGCTGATGATATAAAACTATACTTTACATCTGGATTCCTCTCTGCATCATCAGAGTCTACTTCAAGAGGACCTCGATCAACTGTTGCAAAGTGGTGTAACGACAATTTTCTCTACCTAAATTGTGAAAAGTGTAATGTAATGTCTTTTACTCGCGGCAAACAAAGGTGATATTATTACTCCTTAAATGGTTTTACTTTAGCACGTGTTTATGAATTTAACGACTTAGGAGTTTTGATGAGCCCGAAACTTAACTTTAGTTCTCACATTCTCATGAGTACTAATAAAGCTAGAGGTGTTCTTGGTTTTATTAATAGATGGCCTAAAGAATTTAATGATCCTTATACCACCAAGCAGCGTTTTACTTCTTTTGTTCGTCCGATTTTAGAATATGCTTCATGTATTTGGAATCTCCAACTCACAATATATTCTAACCGTATTGAATCTGTCCAAAAACAATTTTTGCTTTTTGCGTTGCGTGAATTAAACTGGAACTGATTAATCATCATAACCTGATAAACGGAAATATAAATTCGCCTTATCTCCTCGGGAAAGTAAATTTTAACTTGCCTTCGCGTTCAACAACATATTGTTTGCCCATTAGACTAAACACTGCACGATCATCTTTCTTACCGCATTATCCCTTTTATTTTACGTTTTTGGCTTATTACTCCAACTATCATATATTTTCTAACATAGCCTCCTCTTCCTCTTTAAAATCTCTTCTTACTCGTAGATTTAATGAAATTAGATAGAATTAGATTCTTAGTTTTAATTTTTACTATGTATATTTGTATTAATTTTAATTTAGTTTTTAATTTTTTTAATTAATTTTTATAATCTTCTAGTGATAATAATCTTTGTTAAGTAGATAAAGCAGCTTTTGACCATTATCGGTCATACCTGTGGAACCGACACTAGGTCTGGTTTCGTAAGTCCTTTTGTTTGGTAGTGCGCTGCCACAACGTCTGCGAAAAAAAAAATTTCAAAAGTCAAAGCCAAATAGAATATTTGGCACTAAACATGCAATTTGTGAAAATGATTGTGTGCAAAATACATATGTTAAATAATGGTTGAATTATTATGTTCATATGGAACAAAAGTTTGGCTCGCATTTCACTGAACTGCCATAGAATTGAAACACCAGTTTGTTTGACTAGTAGAAGAGTGCTAAAAGCACTTCAATAAAAAAATTGCAGGCTGACCACGCAAAGTATGAATAAAAAAAAAAACACAGTAACAAACGATTGTCTCATGTCACATTAACGCAAGTGGCACATTGTAATCTGCGAGAGGCAAAAAAATAATTAAATGAATTAAAAATCATCAGTATTGTGCCTGGGTGCCAGTCGTATTTAGACAAGGGGAACAAATACATGCGGGGAGAGAAGTGTCAATTGCAGACGAATAAGAAATTGACCGAAAACACATCCGACTATCTTAAGCAGTATGAGCGTAAGCAGCACATTTGAATTAGAAAAAGGGACAGAGAGAACAAGCAAACCGAAGTCAGGCAAGCCGCTGAGTTTTCGCTTCGTCTCTTACCTAAAACTTAACAGTGGTCGTAATAGAGCTCTGGTACACTATCAATGTATAAGTTGTCTCTGGTTTTAAATTCAGCAAACAACGAAAAGTATTGTGCACATCAAAAACAACATTGAATGGTAAATAACAGCCAATAAATAAAAATTGTTGTGACGCTGTTAAGTCTCGCTGTTGCGAATAATAACCAGAGCGAGACTCGGGGAAGCTGTTGTGTCGCTGTTAGGTAGCTGTTGCTAACAGAAATTCGATATCGAGGGCATAGACATAAAACTATGTTAACACAAAAACTCAATAACTGCCAAAGTCGCCTCTACGTTAACAAACCAAAACCACAAATACCCAAATGAATACGATGAGTACAATGAATGTTTTTATTTTTTTATTCGTTTCTTTTGAATTCGGTTCGTTTTTGCTTCCGAACGTTAGCTATGGAGCGCTCTTTCTCTTTCGTATTAGAACTCGATGGTATTTTTATCTGGTTAGCAAAAGTAAGTACGACATACAACGATACTTAGTTGTGCCTGGATGCATCTGTGCAGCTATCTAGTACATATTAAATATGCCTTCAAATAAATTTTTTGGTAGTAACAAGTGTATTGTAAAAAAATTTCTTTTCATTTGTGTACTAGTTATTGAAGAAAATGCAGTTGTATATTTTGACATAGTTGTATGTCTAGGCTGTCGATTACGAACGTCTGTTAAGCGGCCCTTTAACAGCGACACTTAGCGGCTTAACAGCATTAAACAGCGGCCCAACAGCTTTTCCAATTCTCGCTCTGTGGTTGTTGTTCGCATCAGCAAGTCTTAACATCGGCATAACAGTTTTTTGTCTATTTGATTCAATCAGAGACAACTTATAAATAGATACTGCACCAGAGTACGACCACTGTTAAGTTTTAGAATTAGGTGCGGCCGGGCAGGGTAAAAAACGAAGCGAAAAATGGGCGTCTTGCCTGACTTTGCTTTGCTTGTTCTCTTTTTGACCCTTTTCCTCATTCAAATGTGTTGTCATACCTACGATAGGCGTTTTGTTTTCATTTGCTTTTCCCTCTCGCACGCCACAATGTGCTACTTGCACTAATATGACATGATACAATCGTTTGTTACTGTTTTTTTTTTGTGTGTGTGCTTTTCGTGAGTTGTGTTACTTCCCTTAAGCTTGTTGCGTCGAACTGCGATGGTGCGATACGAGATTTTCAAATTTTTTGGCTATGCTTGTGTAGGTCAAGTAGTTGGTCGCTATATCAAATGGAAATTATGTTAAAATCATTCATTTAGAAGAAGACATAAATAAGCCGTATCAAGCATCAATTAAAATATGTGGCAACCTAGCTGCGAACCGCGCGTTGAAGAAGACATAAATGAAGCGAATAGTAAAAGACCAAAGTTAATCCTCCACCAACTATTCATACCTTGGGTAGTTAGCCTGCAATTTCCTTATTGAATTGTTTTTAGCACTCCTCTACAAACCAAACTAACTGGTTTTTCGATTCAACTGCAGTTCAGTTGAATGCCTGCTCAACATATGAACTGGATAATTACACTATATTTTAATAAACGTATTTTGCACACAATCATTTTCACAAATAATGCATGATAAGTCCAAAATATTCTAATTGACTTTGACTTTTTTCATTCACACAACCAAAGCGTGAAGAAGCAGTGTTGAGAATTTGTATGCCCGTAACAATGAAGAAGCCTATATTCCACAGTAATCAAAAAAAAATTTACTAGCTTGAGAATTGAAACAGACAAATTCTTTTCTGCATGCACACAAAAAAACACGTGTATTTCAAACGGTAGGTCGATAAACGACTTTTCATACCAGGTACTCATAAAAAACAGAATGAAATGCCCGTAACAATTATGAAGAAGCAGAATATTTTCTCAAAACGAAGAAATATGAGCTAGCTTGGCAATTCAAACATCTAAAATGATTAAAACGCACACACAAACACGTGTATTTCAGGCAGTACCGACAACCAGCGTCATTTCATACCAGAAACTCATAAAATGTAGCAAGCAATAGTATTGTCTGCAGCAAGAAATTTGCACACTCGTCTACTTCAACAACAACTACATTCTTGAAATGCGAACATAATGGCAGTTGCCACCAAAAAAACTTATATCAGAGAATATGTATACTAAGAAGACGCATCTCATACAAACTGCTTGCAAAATTGAAATGACAAAATCAGGCAACGGCGGGCAG
>JBAMBQ010000359.1:0-10487 GCA_037044495.1 Stegana nigrithorax | reverse complement strand
GATCAATTATGTGCTACTGCCATGTTCTCTTTGATTAGCTTCTCTTTGTTTGGCTTCGATGAAAACCGAAGGAAACACATTATCAGAAGTTCTTGACATCAGCAGCAAACCACCGACCTTCTTGCCTTAGGAAATTTTAAATTAAGAAAATGTTGCTCAAATAATTCTGACATACATAATGGCCTTCCAGACACTGAATGGGAATCTCTTCTCAAATTTGACGACGGTAGCAACATAACAAAGGCAATTGGTCTTGTTTGGGATCCAATTAAGGATATGTTGCTATTCTCTTTCACTCCGCAGATCAACACTGGCAAGCATACTAAGCGTTCCGTATTGGCAACAATAGCCCGATTTTGTAATCCACTTGAAATCATCGGCCCAGCACTAACCAGAGCAAAAATTGTCCTGCAAGGCATGTGGAAAAACAAATTCCGCTTTGTATTACAAACAGATGCAGCACTTGAAATACACGCTTTCTGCTACGCAAGCATCGAAGCATATGGTGCTTGTATTTACGCTCGCTCCTGCAAAAATGACAAGGTTAATGTTTAACTACTATGTTCAAAGTCATGCGTCGCACCACTAAAATCTCTAACAGTACCCAAATTAGAACTGTGTGTCTTCAAATGAAAAATTTTTGATTGTCCCTTACATTGTTAGTCTGACTCCTCAGTTGTTTTATCCTGGCTGCAAGAAGAATCCTGAAAATTTAATGTATTCGTCACAAATCGCGTCTGCGATATTCAACAACTCACTAGTGGAATGCAGTGGCATTACATACCTACTGCAATTAACCCAGCTGATATGTTATTAAAAGGAGCTTCACCAACTGAATTATTCAATTCATCACTTTGGTCAAATGGCCCCGACTTTTTGAAAGGATCAAGGAGTATTTGGCCTAAGCACGGCATCCCTAAGCACAGTTTGCCAGAAGTTCGGCAAAAAATATTACTCTCTTCGTCGGTTCGTGCAGATTCATCACTCGAATTTAAATATATTAATGTATTTTCAATGATGCAGCGCATATTTGGATATGTACACAAATTTATCACTTCTGCGAAATCATCATCACTTACATCGGAAAACATTCAACGTGGCACTCATTTGCTAATTCGTATAGTCCAAAGGGCGAGTCTTTTGCAGGATTATAAATCTTTATTGGCAAATAATTGTATAGATTCGTCAAGCAGCCTAGCATTATTATTCCCTTTTTTGGACGCTGAAGGACTCATTCGTGTAAGCGGTCGCCTAAAAACTCCGCACTTAGCTTTGAAGCTCGTCACCCGATTGTTCTATCAAGAAAACATCCTTTAACATTCGCCATTATTACACATTTTCATCGAAAAATTCTACATGCAGGACCACAATCCTTGGTAGCATCAATTCAATTGCAATACTGGCCCATAGGAGGCAGAAAAACTGTTGCACAAGCCCTACATAAATGCATAATTTGCTGTCGATCGAAGCCTCGATTTGTTAAGCACATTATGGCTGATTTGCCAAAGAATCGCATCCAGGCTTCTCGTGCGTTTTCAGTTACTGGTGTGGACTACTGCGGCCCGTTCTATTACAAGCCCGAAACACGCAACAAGGCTTCGCAAAAATGCTACGTCAGCGTGTTTATATGTTTTGCAACAAAGGCCATATGGATGGAATTAGTTAAAGACTTGTTAACTGCGTTCCTTGCTGCTCTCAAATGATTCGTCGCTGCGCGAGGGAAGCCTTACTGCATTTAGTCGGACAACGCCACTAGCTTTACAGGAGTCAAGAACGAATTGGAGGATCTGCGAAACGTATTCCTCAGTCAGAAAAATCGCAGCGAAATTTATGCATACTGCCTCAGAGAAGGTTTCGATTGGCATGTTATGTGAATCTGCGGTGCAGATGGCCAAGCATCATTTTTATCGCGCCGTTGGGTCATCTCTTCTTGGTTTTGATGAGCTGTGCACTTTAATTTGCCAAATTTCTGCGATAAGAAATTCACGTCCAATTGTACAGCTTTCAGAAAATCCTGATGACCTCGATGTTCTAACTCCTGGTAATTTCCTCATTGGCGGTCCTCTTACACAACAGGCCAAACCTGATCTTACCTCGCCCAACTACAATCGGCTTGACCGTTGGCAACGTGCTACCTACCTGCAGCAGGTCTTCTGGAAGCAATGGAGTAACGAGTACCTTACTCTTCTTCAGCAGCGCGGAAAGTGACGAACTTCTCAACACAACTTAATATATCCAAAACTGAACATATTTTTTTGTTGCTTTAATATTTTGTATTCATTATGTAAGGATATCTTTTTTTTTTTTTTTTTTTTTTATTATTGATTAGGTGTTAATCAGCATATCATATTGTGCTATGAGACGCCTGGTGTACTTGTAAATCGCCAGTTTTTGAACGTGTTTACCAAAAAGAGTTTCTAGGATTAAACATAATTAATATTAAATAACAAATAAAAATAACAAGGGCTGAAGCCAGATTCTATAATAGATGTCCAAAGTGCCGTCGTTTTAGTCTCCTTATAGGGACTGTGTTGGCGAGGGGTCTGGCCAACCGGTTCTTATGGTTTAACAAACGGTCATTGTATCTGCTGGAGAAAAAGCAGACTTGGTCCCCAACTGTAGTTAAATTAAGGTCTCGATGCAGGATAGAGCCGCGAACATACCAGTCGCAGCCAGTGATTAGGCGCAAGGCTTTATTCTGCATGGTCTGCAGCCGTTTGCGGTTCGTAGCTGCTGCGATACCCCAGATTTGGATACCGTACCGCCAAGTAGGCGCAACCACCTGTTGGTAGATTGTCCGTTTGTTGCGAAGTGGGAGTTTGGCGGGTTATGGGAATCTGCGGTGAAGATGGCCAAGCATCATTTTTATCGCGCTGTTGGGTCATCTATTCTTGGTTTTGATGAGCTGCTGAGTTGAAGGCTCGGTTCCTTCAAAGGGGGAAGGATGTTCGGAACAGCAGTCATAAATCTCTTTTACTTCTATTTTTCATTTATTTTCTCTTCCTTTTGCTATGCCCTTAGTGGCAAATAATAATACAATTAATAATTCTCTTTCTTGCCCTGTGCGGAACTAAACTAGAAAGGCAGGGATATAGTCGGGCGTAACCGACTATAGAAGACCATGTACTCAATCCAAAACTGAACATATTTTTTTGTTGCTTTAATATTTTGTATTCATTATGTAAGGATATCTTAAGAAAAAAAATTGTTTTTTTTATGAAAAAGCCATTTTTCGGCCGATTGTTCCTATGGTAGCTATATGTTAAAGTAAACCGATATTTACAAAATTCGAGAATATGATTAAATATTACTTAAAATCATCATATCTTTTATCTAATTTGGTAACGATATCTTAATAAAGAAAAAAGTTTTTCTAAGTTAATGTTGTTTATTGGTCAATCCTTCCTATGACAGCTATATGATATAGTAAAACGATATATATAATATTGAGATATGTAATTAGACATTAGCTAAATTCTATAAACAAAATTTGGTGAACATATCTTAAACAACAAAAG
This sequence comes from Stegana nigrithorax, assembly GCA_037044495.1. NCBI lineage: Eukaryota > Metazoa > Arthropoda > Insecta > Diptera > Drosophilidae > Stegana > Stegana nigrithorax. The sequence goes on along the minus strand of JBAMBQ010000359.1, from coordinate 6,969 downwards.
GGTTGTTGTTACTAAATGTGGGTTTTCATCCGATCGTTCCTATGGCAGCTATATGTTGTAGGTCGAATTTAGAAAAAAAAAAAAACTTGTTATGCCTATGGACTGGGAGAGTCTTCGTGCAAAATTTGGTGGTTGTAGGTCTTACCGTTTCCGAGATCCGTATGTTCATACGGACAGACGGACAGACAGACAGATAGAGAGACATCTCATCGGCATGGTTAATGCCTATTTTTTAAAAAAGCGGCATCTGACCCAATCGGAAAGGTTTTGGTTCACTAAAATCGAAGACCTGCAGCGTGCATTGACCTTCCGGATCAAACATAACTCTGGTAACGATTCTGCTCTATCGAGCCGCATACCTGCCACATCGGCGCCCGAGTTCCACCATACAGCAAGCCAAGGCGTCAAATGGCAGCTGGTTACGAAGAAAAAAGTTCAACCGAAAACAAAACCTACGCGGATAGACGTAATCATAGTCAAGGTGTCCAGCGAGAAATCTTTCGCCGACATACTGAAAACGGACAGAAGTGACCCTGATTTGCAGAAGCTTGGCAATGGTGTCAAGGCCATTAGGAAGACAGCAACTGGTGATCTACTGATTAGAATGGCCAAGGCGGCCGATTCGAATACCGAGTCTCTTCAACAGGGGTGCACAGGCCGTCAAATATACAGAGATGTCGCTTATTGAGATTTGCCACCTAGACGTCATTACGATGTCATGTGAAGTAGTCGAAGCTCTCCAAGCTCATATCGAGAACAACCAGTTCCCGCCAGACGCGAAGGTCATCATGAGGAAGGCGTACAGAGCAACTCAAATCGCCACAGTTATGTTGCCAGCTACCCTCGCTGCGAAACTCGTCCAGGCGGGTAGAGTACGTGTCGGTTGGGTAAACTGCCGGATCAGGCGTGTGCTTCAAGTGCCTTGAGTTTGGACACCTAGCAAGGCAATGCCCCAGTACTTACGACCAGTCAGTGGCTGGCTTCAAGTGCGGCCTACCGGGACATATGGCAAAGTCATGCCCCAGGACCCCTAAATGTATCGTGTGCACACGTAAAGGAGCTATAGACGCGGCGAACTCTACGGGCTGTTTTAAGTGCCCGTTGCACCGGGAAGCGGTCAAAAAGGCCCACCATAGATGATATACGTTTTTTCTAGTTCTCCCCGCGAAGCAATGCTTTACGGCAGTAACGTGGGGAGTAACTATAGCTCCATTATTGTTATTGTTTTCTGTTATTTTTGAAATAAAAAAACAAAAAGAAAAAAAAAAAAAAAGAAAAAAAAAAAACAGGCAGACAGACATGTCTAGATAGACTCGTCTTTCGACGCTGATCAAGAATATATATACTATATGGGGTCTGTCATGCCTCCATCTTGCCGTTACAAACATTTGCACAACTTTAATATACCCTTTACTATATTTTGGTACAGGTAATTATTACCATTTTTTGGTACAGGGTATTAAAATTAATTCAAATTTAAATATATAAATTTTGTATATTCAAAATAAATGAAAATAACAGATATGATTGCCACCAGGAAACAAACACGTCAACACATTAACTTATGTACCCATTAGCGCTGGCTCACTCAAGTGCCATCGTCTTGCAGTACTTTTGATGGTCGCATTGCAAACTCGAGACCGTTTACGACGTGGCATGTGCGGGGCGAAGTATAAAGTTAGGTTAAAATAATAAGTTAGTTTAGTTTTATGTAAGAATCGAAACAAAACACTAGCCAGAAATAAAATATCGAACTCCTCGCCAATAGGCCGTATAATTGCATCATTTCATTCAGTGAATCAGCAAAACGCTCTTCATTCCGAATAACGCAATGCCAGCCAGCCAGCGACGATAACCATCAATCAGTGTAATCAGCCAGCCAGCAACTTGCCATCGATCACCCCAAAACACTTAATTGACGCCCAACATGGATTAACAACCCCGATAGGAACCTAGGATACCGCCTAAGTGATATAAAAGCATGTAAGTGGTCTTGTGATTTCTTAAAACGATGTTAGGAAAATTCAAAATTTTAAGTAAAGAAAAAAAAATGTATATATACATAAATAAATATAACTGGTTGAAGAATATGAATCTGACAACGATAATTATTTAGGGAATGATCCCGGCTGTCGTTCATCGAGCAGGAGCAGGCTGGCAGAACTTTGAAAGCAGCCAAGAATTACGTCAAGCCCGTAAAGGAGCTCAAAGGCGTAGTCTCGGTTGACTACCCATTTACCGTGACTTCAATCCATGGTTCTAACAAGATTCAACAGAAATGTCTAATGAACATATTTGGAAGTAAGAGCCCGTTCTTTTTGTTAGATTCGCTCACATTGTTGATGGTATTATAGGTTTCGACTTGCTAACGCGGGTAGGAGCAACCCTCAACTTTCCTCAACCTCAAGTTAACTACGATACGGTCTCCAAGCCTCTAAAGTTCCCTAACTGCGAGAACATCAATTTCACTAACGTGGATGACATACCAGTTCCGGAATCGATGAGAAAGTTGTTCCAGCGTATGATCCTAAAACGCATTAAGGCCTTCACAAAATCTGATGAAGCCCACCCTATAATAATCCAACCTGGATAGTGGACAAAAAAGGCCACGACGAGTTGGGTAATAAGAACAAGCGCTTGGTCATAGACTTTAGGAAGCTTAGTGAGCGAAGTATTGATGACAAATACCTTATGCCAAGTTGTCCTGTGATTCTAGCGAATCTGGGAAAAGCCAAGTATTTCACCACTCTGGATTCAAAATCGTTCGTGAAAAAACGTTCTTCTCCGTCAACGGCGGCAAATATGAGTTTTGCCGACTGCCCTTTGGCCTAAAAAATGCCAGTAGCATTATTCAAAGAGCAATTGACGACCTTCTGCGGGAGCAGATAGGCAAGTCATGCTACGTTTACGTCGACGACGTCATAATTTTTTCAGAAAATGAAAAAGACCGCGTGAATTACATTGATTGGGTTTTAAAAAACCTGTGTTTAACATGTTTAATATGAAGGTGTCCAGAAAAAAGACACAATTTTTTAAAGAAAGTGTAGAATACCTCGGGTTCGTAGTAACCAGGGGAGGGGCAATGACAGACCCCGAAAAGGTAAAGGCAATACAGGAATATGTCGAACCAGAAAACCTATTCGCTCTCAAGTCGTTTTTGGGGCTGGCCAGATTTTATAGGTTGTTTGTTAAAGACTTTGCTTCAAAAGTCGTTCGACCAACTGACGGACGCGTCCATGCACGGAATAGGCGCCGTTCTATCACAAGAAGATTACAATGATATCCTGAGCACTAAAGGATGCAGAGCCTCAATACGTATCAAACGAAAGAGAGTTGCTAGCCCTTGTATGGGCGCTAGGGAAGCTCCAGCAATTTCTCTATGATACCAGGGATATTAACATCTATACCGACCACAAACCTTTAATGTTTGCAGTTTGTGACAGGAACCCAGATTAAAAGGTGGAAAGAAGGCCACAGTCCATAGCAAATTGTCGCTATCCTAAGCTATTGAAACAACCGGAAAACCGCTTAATTGTATCCATAACCGAATAGTTCTAGAAGAAGCAGTTTTCCCCTGCGTCGGAGATTCTTTCTGTTTGGCTCTAAAACGCGTCATGAAATCCACTTTACAGACAGGATAACGTTGATTGACGAACTAAAGTAAGAGGTGCAACCGGACGTGGTGAATGTCATCCATTGTAGCCTGCCTGTCCTAGCTAGTTTTCAGCACGAAAAGAGTCTGCCAGCCACAAAATTTTGGCATTGAAAACATATGGTGATAGACATTGCGGACAAAAACGAGCAAAGAGAAATAGTCACGGCCGAACTCAACTGCGGCCACAGGGCAACACAGGAGAACGCCATACAAATATTACAAGACTATTACTTTCCTAAAATAACCAAGTTGGCTACTAAATTGGTTGCAAGTTTCAAAACCTGCACGAGAGCCAAGTACGACCGCCATCCAAAGAAGCAAGAGTTAGGGGAGACGCCAATCCCATCGCACATAGGCGAATTGTAGCACATAGATATTTTCTCTACCGATAAGAAGTAATTCCCAACCTGTGTAGACAAATTTTCAAAATTCGCATTAGTGCAACCCATCCTATCTCGATCGACAGGACGTGAAATTGCCCAATATCCTGTTGATGAACCTATTCCCTGAGGCTAGGACCATTTATTGTGATAATGAGGCATCATTCAAATCCGAAACTGTCAGGACGTTGTTGAAAAATCAGTGGACGTGGACGTGGTAAATGCGTACGATCCTTCCGTTACGGGCAAAAAGCCAACAGAGGTGTTTAACGGATCAGATGAGGAACTCAGAAGCCACATTAAAAGTTAAATTGAAACGGCACAGAAGTTACAGCTAGAAAGAAATAATTCAGCTTTGAAAAACAGAGTGTTCGAGGTAGTGGAAGGGGTTTTAGTAAAGTCAAATAGAAGACTAGGTAATAAACTTACCCCTTTGAACTCAGAAGAAAAGATTGCAGCAGACTTAGGAACAGCTATTCTCATAAGGTTGTGGGCTGCAAGTAACCTCAATAATAAATATTCATTTCACTATAAGTCGAATTTAGTTTTGTTTCTGCTGCTCACGCGTATATCTGCCGGATTGACGAACAATTCCCATGCCATATACACCAACCAGGGAAGAACTGAATAAATAAACAAGCACTTGTGCCATGCAATTGTATTCAGGCTGAACGGCCCTCTGTAACTCTCGGTCTAGTCATCTGCCGGCTGTTAACGAAAGAGAGGACGGCATATTTTCGGTACGTTCCTGGACAACCACGAGCATGCTGCTGGAGTTTCGTTGCAAACAAATTGTTGCAAAAACATATCCTTGAATTCGCCCCATTGCGCTTTTACCTGCATTTATTTCTTTGAACAGACGGGGATGCTGCGTTTCCGAAAGTGTGCACAAACGATCGTCGGAAATGGCTCGGTTTGAAGATGTTCCCATTTCTGATGTCGGAGCAGTAGACTCAAAATCTACTCGCACTTGAGCTTCTGATCGGTTTTCGTAGGCACTGACATTCTTATTATCGTTTAATGACTTCGCGATTGCAGCTTCAATTTCTGACTGACTTGAATTTCGTAACTATACTCGCACAATACCACACACAGAATTGATATGCGTCTTCTTGGCGTCACTCAGTTACACACCATATTTCTAACGAATTGTCGTGCCGAGACTACGCAGAACAGACAAATCTGCTGGGCTTGCAAAACCGCGTGTTTGTTTTAAACAGAAGACACAAATAGTGGTATGGTACATTTCTTACTTACTATAAAGAGTAGAGTGTTTCCCTTCGGGATAAACACAAAGGATCAATTAATATTGTCATTTAGGTGTAATGATAGCAAATTAAAACTAATGTTACTAAACGTAACAAACTAGCATTTAAATAACTTATGTAATTAAACGTAACTAACTAGCATTTAAATTACTAATAACTAATAATCTGGCAACATTATCGGACCAGCGGTTCGATATTTGTAGATAAGCGGTAAGACGGCCATCTGATCAGAAAGTTCAGAAAAGCGTCCTAACGGTCTTGCCTAATAAATGAATTCACTTAGAGGCGCTTCTTATCAGCGCATCCTCGCCTCTTATCGGCACTCAGTTATTTAATTAACGCCTAGCTGCAAGTACAGCTGTGGCGCAGAAATGATACTATAACTATTAATTAATAAACAAATACACTGCTTTTATTTGGCTATAAAAACAATAAACTGATTGTTTCACATATTACATGGCGATCCTGCCTATGAATATGGAAAAATAAATAAAGTAAAAAAAAAAATATATATCATAACACGTGCACGCAAAATTGCAACCAGAGAATATATATACTAAGAAGGCGCATTTCATACAAAATCAGGCAGCGGCGGGCAGCGTGTGTTGGAAGTCAAACTGCTGTACTGCCATCTTTCGAGCAGCACATGCATAGCAAAGGAAAGAAACACAAACATAAAAAGCAGAAAATATTCATTTAGTTTCTGACAACAGTGAGTTAAGGAAAAATTATAGCAATTTGACTTCCAACACACGCTGCCCGCCGAGATGAGATGCGCCTTCTTAGTATACATATTCTCTGGTGCAACACACTGACCAAAACCAGCGAATTTCAAAACCGCATAAGGTCATCAGCTAAACCAGCTCGGTCATCAGCTCAAACTCAATATAGATGAGTATAAAAATAGACAACAATCTGTTAAAAAAAAACGATTAAGAGGAGCTGAAAAAGAAGCTCAACTGACGAAAATACCAGAGACGCCGAAACCACCAAAGCGAAGAGGAGGAAAACTGGCGAATTTAAGAAGAAATCGAGCGATACTGAGGAATTCACTGAAGGAGACCACCAACTACAACACAAAGGAGGACATCCAGCAGGAAATAAAAGGACTGGAAAATCAACTGAATGAACACAGAAACGAGCAACAAAAGAGAGCAGCCCAACTCAGAAGAACACTCTATGGGGAAAAAACTTTTTCGCTGTGTCTGGTTGCGGTCGTGTGTAGCTTGTGCTCTAACAACTTTTTCATGTTTATTAATACATTGGTGCTTTTAATAGTGTAACTGGTGTTAACTTGAATAAAAAACTAATTATTTTTTCATATATTGGTGTTCTTGCGGAATAATACTGTTTTGGTTGGTAATTTGCTAAAACTTTTATTTTGTTAAATTTACTTAGTGCGTTCAGGTGTATTGTTTGTTCTTGTAAGCTAACTGTGATCAGCTGTTTTCAAGTCGCCCTACACGTAATTGTTGCATAAGTGAGTGACCGTATTAAACTATTATTGATATATTTTTCGTAGAGACTTTCTTTAAAAAATTTAATTTTCTCTTTTTATTTCCTATTTTATTTTTTATTTTTTTTATTTAACAGTTTATTTTAAAATTGCCTGTTGTTATGTTAAATGCAAAAAAGTCACTGGAAGAAAATGCAGTGACCGTGGCCT
>JBAMBQ010000352.1:0-14627 GCA_037044495.1 Stegana nigrithorax | reverse complement strand
ATTCGCATTCTGTGAGCTCGTGATAACTTGTATACGTGAGCCACATGAAATGTTATGTGAGCGAAATCTACTCTCTCGTTAGTTTGCTTCTTATTTCATAGATGAATAAATTATATATTCGCTCACGAATCAGTACAATCGGTAAAGCATTTTTTATCTCTCTCTTACTCATGCGTGGAAATAATTCTCTACGATGTAGACGACCACGCACAAGACAATGCGCATTGTTTTGTGCGTCGCCCCCCTTCGTCTCTCAAGCTTCATGCATTTGGATTCTGTTACCTTTTTTTCGTAATTATACCTCGCTAAAAAAAGTTTCACTTCGAAAACAAGTTCACATAATCCAGATAGGCCTTGTTCACTCTTTACAACCGGCTGTATAAAAATTTATTGGTCATTTTTTTTTTCACTCTTCTGGATGTTCATATAATCGGGCGTTCATATAATCAAGCGGCTACTGTATTACAATACGATTGATTTTCGGACGTATGTGCAATTAAATGTTACTAAGCTATCGTTTGAGCAAAAAGCCATTTACGATCAAATAATGCAAGCTTCTTAAATTCGCCAGGAGAAACTGATAAAACTTTTCTGATTAGATTGCTGCTTGCAACAATTCGATGCTAAAATGGCAAGCCTTAGCTCTTGAGTCGTCCCGAATAGCAACAACATTGCTACCAGGTGGAAGAACTGCTCGTTCTGCTTTGAAATTGCCATTAAACATCCAATCCACTGCAACTCCCACGTGCAACATTTCCAAAGCATCCAGTATGGGAAAAGTGTTACAGAAATGTTAACTTATTGTTTGGGATGAATGTGCAATGGCATACAAAAATCACTCGAGGCTCTTGATCGATCATTGCAAGATTTGCTTGGGAACAATAGACCATTTGGGAACGCATTAACATTGCTTTCAGGAGATTTCAGGCAAACTTTACCTGTATGCCCTGAATCCACGCCAGCTGACGAATTAAATGCTTGCCTGAAATACTTTACATTATGACGATACGAAAAGATGTTGAAGTTATTTACATATATGCATGTCCAGCTGCAAAACGATAGATCAGCTGAGATATTCAATTGCTGCAAATTGGAAACGGAAATGTGGCCGTTGATTTGACTTGAGTACGAATTTCACTGCCTCAAAACTTCTGTAATTTTGTGACGTCAAAAGAAGAATTGGTTGCAAATGTTTTGACATAGTAATGTCTTACTTCTCGGGATAGAATTTTTGTTAATTCATGTGATCACAGAGACTGTTAATCATATAGAGGCCATATCTCATACAAGTTGAAATTTTTGTTCGTGGGCGCCTATAAAGGCGCCCAGAATTCATTTGGGAGAACCATAGTGCTTTGCTACTCTGACTTTACATTTTCGTTTGATTGGATTGGCTTAGCTCATATAAGTTTTTTTGGTGGCAATTGCCATTTGGTTCACATTTCAAGAATGTAGTTGATGTTGAAGTGGACGAGTGTACAAATTTCTTGCTGCAGACAATCTTACTGCTTGCTACATTTTATGAGTGCCTGGTATGAAAAGTCGCTAGTCGACGGTACCGTCTGAAATACATGAGTTTGTGTGTGCGTGCATAAAAGAATTTGTCATGATTTTAGAAGTTTCAATTGTCCAGCTATTTAATGCTTCTTGATTTTTATAAAATATTGACTCTGCTTCTTCATTGTTACGTGCATATAAATTATCAACGCTGCTTCTTCACACTTTGGTTGCGGGCATGAAAAAAGTCAAAGCCAATTAGAATATTTTGCACTAACCATGCATTATTTGTGAAAATAATTGTATGCACAATACATTTATTAAAATATGTTGCAATTATTCAGTTCATATGGAACAAATGTTGAGCCGGTATTCTGAACTATAGTTGAACCGAAACGCCAGTTCGTTTGACTTGTAGAGGAGTGCTAAAACACTTCAATAAGGTAATTGCAGGCTGACTACACAAAGTATGAATAGTTGGTGGAAGATTAATTTTATATATAATTTTATATAATATGAATGAATGATTTTAACATAATTTCCATTTGATATGCATAGCGACCAACTACTTGACCTACACGTGCATAGCCAAAAAATTTTAAAACGCACATCGGCGCAACAACTAAGCGCATTGCGCATGCACACACTTGGCGCAGTCCACAAGTGCCTTTAGCAATTGTAATATGGATCTGTTTTCCCACATATTGTCTTGCTAAATATAAAGCTTCAAACAACAACAGTAATATACCATCCCAACTATTATATACATATTAAATAAAAAAATTCATAGCACAACGCATTATTTGCGTGTAATATTTTCCAATAATTTTAATATCGTACCAGGCGATCATAATTGCAAAAAAGCAGAATCAGCCAGCAACGAAAATCATCAGAGCAATTTTGGGTTTCATAGCATTTAGGCAAAGGGAACAAGCATAAGGGAAGTAACACAACACACGAAAAGCGCACACAAAAAACACACAGTAAAAAACGATTGCCTCATGTCACATTAATGCAAGTAGCACATTGTGACGTGCGAGAGGGAGAAACAAATGAAATGCGATCGCATTTAGGCAAGGGGGACAAATATATGCGGGGAAAGAACGATCAATTGCTAAGGAATTAGACACTGACCGAAAACAAACGACTACCGTAGGCAGTGTGAGCGTAAGCAGCACATTTAAATGAGGAAAAGAGACAAAAGGAGAGCAAGCAAAGCGAAGTCAGACAAGACGCCCAGTTTTCGCTTCGTCTTTTACCCTGCCCGGCGGGACCTAGTTTGAAAACTTAACAGTGGTCGTAACATTGCTCTGGTGCAGTATCTATTTATAAGTTGTCTCTGATGTGATCAACAGAGTGACTTACAGCTATACAACCACTCACTCTGTGGTTGTTGTTCGCAACAACCGGACATAACAGCGGTTCAATAGTTTTTGTGCATTTGCCATTCAATGTTGTTTTTGTTGCGTATAATACGTTTCGTTGTTTGCTGAACAAACAGCCGAAGAATATTCTTTTCTGCTTGCACTTATTGTCTTGTTGCTATTTCTCTAACTTCGTTGATTTTGTCTGCTTGCTTTGTGGTTGTTGTTGTTTATGTTGGTCTTGTATCATTTCATTTGCTTTTGGTTTTAATATACGTGTATTAACAATTTTATGCAACATGTAATGTAAACGTGCGTTAAAAGAAGAAGGAATATATCAGAGTATATGAATTATTTAGTTCCTTCTTTTTTTGACAATGAGCGCTATATAAAAAAATTAAAGAAAATTCGATTTGTCCATAAGGCACACACGAAAAACCGCAGCAGGAAAAATATATATATAAAAATTTAAATATTAAAATTAAAAAATTACTGCCGTACACCTTTGCTGTCCGTTATTACATTAAATTTTAGACATTACTATGTTCCAATGTTACTGCTTGGATAGCAGTAACATCGACCAGTTTACTGGGGTTTCGGTTTGGGTTTTTTTTCTTACTAATCTTATGGACTTATTGAATGACCTGTTATAGACAGATAGTTTGAATTTATTTGTGTCTACATTGTTTACTATTTTCCTCGTCCTTTTAACGATTTGGTTGATGGTTCTTCTGTGTTTTCCTAGTTCTATAAATGTCATATTTCCTAATCAAATTTTCAATTATCAAATTTAATTAGATTTTTATTTAAAAAGTGAAATCTTATGTGAATTACAATTATGTGTAATTTTTGAATTAAAATTTTTTTTGCAATTATAAGGCCTTCGCTTATTTAATTTATAATTTGATTTTTGTTTTCATTAGTGAAAAATTTCGGTTATTCCCAACATTCAAACCAATTATAAGAATAATGATTGGCTGAGTGAACGAGCTATTCTTGCTGCCAAGAACAAAGATTTCTACGAAGAAAATGAATGAATGAAGCGGTTCATTTTTCAACATAATTTTTGAGTTCAGTCGATCTGTCAGGATTTCCACACCACGTAATGCATTTTAAAATCGGCCTGCCAATTATCATCTTGCGAAATATGAACCAGCCAAAACTTTACAACGACGCGCAGTTTGCAGTTAAAAAATTTATGGCCAACGTCGTAGAAGCTTCAATCTAAACAGGACCTTTGAAAGGTGAAGGTGCCCTGATTCCTTGCATTCTTTTGGTTCTAACGGAAACAATATTCAAATTAAAGAGATTGCAATTCCCAATTCGATTGACGTTTCCAATGCCGTTTCCATTTTATTTGGATCTTGCGACAGATCGCTTTTCACATGGATAATTATATGTTGCGTGAGTTGGTAAACCAGACAATCTGTTTATCTACACAGACAAAGATCAACAAAAAATATACAAAAAATATAAGCATTTTCAAATTAAAAACTATTGATGTGAAGTTTAGAGTTAACGTAAAATTTACATCTAAATCTAACCGGTTAAATACATAATAAAGCTGTTGCAAGGCTCGGTATTTCAGTGGTAAGTTCATTGACCAGCGTATAAGAGAGCTTGTGCTCAAACCTTGTGTCGGACATATTTTGAGTTGGTTTCTTATTTTTTGTTTTTAAACAAAGTATACTTCGCATATAATCCAAGTATACTTCTAGTATACTTCTTTCATACTTCGTTCGTACTTCTTTCGTACTACATTTTTTTTTTATTTAGCATTTCTATCAATTAGCGAAGTATAGAACAACAACGACAAATAGACAAACCAGAGTTATAACAATGCTGTCAAACGAACGAGTGTAACTTCAATAGCCTAGCGGGTGAACAACGAACTTGCGATCTGGAGGACTCGTTCAAAACACAGCACAGACTGGTGACGTCACGCCAACATAAAATTGTTGTCACAACAAAATAACAATAAGAGCAACAAGCTAGTATAGTATGCAGTAACAACAACAACTTCTTTATAAAACAAGCTACTATAGTAACTGCTACTGATTTTAAAGAATAATAATATATAAGCTCAGCACAAACCACCACAGGTTATCGGTTGCATCACGGTTAGTTTGGATAACACAGAGTTGCACGATCCTTTTTTGAGTCTGACTGACTGAAAAAGTTGGCTAAGACGCTAATGCATAGGGGAGCGGTCAGCTGACCAAAGTAGCTGGGTACTGGGCAAACTTGTCTTAATACAAGCCATGTCAAGATGTAACTTAACACACGCAAAGTCTCTTAAGCAAGTCATGGTGCCAAGGAGTAACTTGTCCTACGCAACTTCTCTTAAGCAAGTCGTGGTGCTATGGAGTAACTTGATTTTGCGGTTACTGGTTGTTTTGCTACTTGGTAACGGATGATTCAACACGAGCTCGCATCCTCGAAGAAGACATCGACCATATGGAACAAGCCACTTAGAATAATCATCATTTACCTTAGTATATACATATATATATTGAAATAAAATACGTGTATTAATTAAAACATGGTATAGACCAAAAACGTAGTTTATCATTATAATAGAATATACGATCTCCCTCGTTAACTAGCGATTTCTACCTGTAACAATAATTTAGTAATCCTACCTAATGAATTCTTGGCTATTATTTGTACTTAGTTTTAAGACAACCAAACAACAAGGAAACAAAAAATAAAGAGGAAAATATATATTCACCTGATTACCGCGTTTTTTCATTTCACATAGAACACAGTAGCTCACCTTAACCAGAGAAAAAAAATTTTTCTGTACGAACTCTGGCACAACTAACCTTGGCAGAACTGGTTCATCACAGGATATTAATTAGATAAAGCAGCTATTGAACAATATTGGTTAAAGTTGCCGAAGAGCCACTAAGCATGTGCTTAGCCACACACACATATTTTTTTTCTCTTTTATTTTATTTTTTTTTCTATTTTACCAGACTGCGCCACAACAACGCGTGGCGGGTACAGCTATTATACTAAAAAGAAAATGTGTTTACGAAAATCCACTTAGAAATTGAAATAAAAAAAAAATATATAAATATATATATATATACATGTATATATATTTTTAACATCATTATTCAATGTAATTTAATAAGTTCTAGAAGAATTGTCTTTTTTTGTTTTATACTTTTTTTTCTTATATAATTTACACATATTTACAATCATTGACTTTTCTCGAACTAAAAACGATTTATTTAAAAATTATTTACATAGTATATAAATACTGGATATTAAAAGAACATTAAAATATTTGACTTATATCGAAATGCGATTGTTACGCAGACAAATTATAGCTAATGGAAGCATCCTAAGTACTTAAAATTATATTTTTTAACAAATAAGACAATCTCAATATTACAATTAATTAAATATCCAATTTCGAAATAATTGACAAATGTATGATTTAAATTTTTTTTTTTACCATTTTTCTATATCCATTACTTAACCCATTGGGTTGTACAGAAAGTTCGTAGAGTTTTCATATTTTCTTGTATTTAACAACGATTTGTTTGGCAAAGTGTATATATTCATTTGATAGAGCTCTTTCTGATGTATAAAACTGTGTTTTCGGTTTTTTTGGATAGTTTAATTATTCATTTGTCAGGCTCAGAATGAACTACCCAGGACACCTGGGTGACACCTGCTTGTCTTCGCTTTTCAAAAAGCTGCCGAATCCGAATGCAACATATGCAACCTGTATGGAGAAGGAGTCTTAGGAGCGTCTTCTGCACAAAAATGGTTGTCGAACCAAATGAGGGGTGGTACCTTTGACGGCAAAGAAGACCTCAAAAACTGACTCAACAACTTCTACGACACCAAACAGGGTGATTTTTGGAGGAACGTCAACAACAAATTGGTCGAGAGGTGGGCCGAGGTCATGAACAGCAACGGAGAATACAGCATTGATTAATTTATTGTTATAATTATTGTTTTTTGTGCAAATAAATATTTGTCATAAAAACTCTACGAACTTTCTGCACAACCTAATATTTCGTTTTGTGAAAGGTGTTATTGATTTATAATAGAGGTATGTTACGCTTGCTCGGGCTCAGTATTTATAGGAACATGAGAAGACCGACTACCGGGTGTATTCCACCATTGCACTTCTGTTTTCCCAAAAATTATGAAGAGTAAATTTCCAATGAAGTATGCGAAAGCAGCGAAGAAGAACACAATGCGCCAGTCGCCTACGGATGTCTAAAATTGGAAGAATTGTATAGTTATTTGAAGAATAAACTTTTTTTGGCCTTACATACCGTATCTGTAACAATTAATCCAACTGCAAGTGGTGCAATTGCACTCATTACATTAGCGGCGCCATTAGTAATGCCCATCAAAGTGCCGGCATAGTTGGGCGAAAGGTCGATATGATTGACTTGGAAGCCGAGATATGTGGCGGCACTTATACCAACTGTAACCGTGAGCAATGCAACAGCAATTGTGCTGTTTTCTTTGGGCACGAATGCTAAAGCGATAAGGGAACACCCTGGAATCCAATGGCCAATTGTGTTGAAAAACTTTCGATTGAATGAGAGCGACATATGCTGCCCTTCTGCTAGCACGTTAGACAGCCAAACGAAGAAGAAACTTAGTATTAGCATCACCATGTAAGGCAACGAAGAGAGTAATGCACTGCTTTTTATATCAATGCCGTAGATATTTTTCATATAGCTGGGTATCTGGGTAAGTAAAGTCCAGAAACCCCACATGTGGGTACAGTGTACAACAATTAGTGAAAGAAATGGCGGTGAACGGAATATCGCACACCAGGGCGTAGAAGTGTTAGCACTTGATTTTGGTTGGTTATGTACCTGTCCCAGCGAAGTTTCAATGAATTTTAACTCCTCTGATGAAATCAGTTTACTGTCTTCGGGTGAGTTTGCGGCGAATATGAACCAAAATACAGCCCAAACAAAACACATTAAACCAGATATGTAAAATATACCAGGCCAGCCTAGTAGCGAGCCTGCTATAAAACCGCTCGTTGCTAGCATTATTACCGTGCCAAATTGTGATCCTGAATAGCAAAGTGTGCCGAGTTTACCACGTTCTTCGGGTGGCGCCCATTTTGCCAGCAACACATGCGTTGCCGGATGTATCGAACCTGCAATGTTTCAAGGTATGAATTGATATTTTTTTATATTCTTGAAAAAAAAAATGCTACACATATTTAAAAAAATATTAACCTTGTGTTAAACCTTCCAAAACTCGTACAAAGCACAGTAATTTCCATCCACCCATTGTTACTGCCAAAGGGGTGAGGAGTGTCAGTATGGCACAGAGCAGTACACCAACAAGCAGCAATGTTTTAGCTCCGTATTTTTGGGCTATAGTACCGCCAGGAATTTGCATCATGATGTAGCCCCAAAAGAAACTACTCAAAATGTATGATTTTTGGTTTTCTGACCAATTGTAAGTCTGCAGTATAAAATAACATATGGTTAGCAAAATTTTGAAATTTTTAATGGTTGAATTCTTACCTCGTAATTAAACCACTTGTCGAAATCTGGTCGCAATGGCTCGCCCTCACTAACGAATTGTGAGGAGTTCGTATCAGTCATAGCCACCAGCGCAACGCTGAGATTAACTCGTAGCGCATACGCTAATGAGAGGCAGAAGAAGCATAGTATGCATTGTATATGGCGCATTCCAAGAAATCGCTCTATAAAACACACAAACAAAAACCTAGTTTATAAGATAAAGAGTACTTTTCTGTACAAATATGCACACACATATGTACTTATGTAGGGAAGTATATCAACATCATTATTAATTGGTAATCGGATTAAAAAATAGTTAAATTTGTTTTCCTACGAAAATCAACTTTTTTCCTAATTGGTATAATTGTCTACGTTATTTCTTTGCTATTGTCTCATGGTTTTTGATGTGTTAACATCTTTACGCTCAGAGGGGGTAAAAATCTCGTTTCAAAATACAATTACAAAACGGAGTAAAACGAAATCGGTGAAAATGTATTGGTGCAAAAATTAAGTTTAGATCTAAATACATGCTAATGCTAAGCTACGTGCAGTTGCAATGCTTGTTGGCTCAGTGTGTAAAGGCACTAACTAGCATAAATGAGTACCCCGATTCAAATCTTGTGGTGAAAATTTTTTCAGTTGATTTTCTATTTTTGATGTCTATAAGCTGGACTATGGGCTGAAATCCGCCCCAGTATTTGTCCCAGTATTCAGCCGAAATTTTCACCCGAAATTATCAAAAAATATTTCATAATATGTTTTAAGCATCGCGTTGTAAGCATGCGCTGCAGCGCAATCGGTGGAGCGCGGCGAAGATTTTTTTTAATTTCTACATTCTGCCTGTTTGGTGGTTTGAAACCTGCTATCGGAGAGGATTTCCTTTTTTATTTTTACATTTTTTAATAATATTCCTTATATTAATTTGTTTACTTATTAGTATATATTCTTTTATATAGATTTTTTTTAATTGCGGTTGAAAATGCTTAAACGCGACACAGGCAAGCCAACTGCCTGCAGCTCATACATATAAGATGGCGGCGCTGTAATGAGAACGCAAGATAACTATAATGATAGTGTTCCGATTTCTGTAACACCTTGGCGTCACCTTCTATTTATTACACTATGATTTGTGGTAATGTTTTTTGCATGGAATATCAAGGAAAGGGTTATATTAGTTATATTATCTGTATAATGTAATGAAAATTTGAAGAAGGTATCAATTCGAATTTGATATTTGCTTGTAATTTTTTTTTGTAGGCAATATTTTTCACACTAGGGTTGCATTCCAAAACAGATCACGGTGTCATGTGTTTTAAAGTTGTCTACCTTCTGCATGGACATTCCCTTTCATTCACTCACTCGGTGAGTGAATGATATATGCTTAGCTTGATCTTACTATGCTCAAAAATCATACCGGTTGGGCGGCTTCAGAAATTAGCGTAGTGGCAGAGAATATGTATATTAAGAACACGCATGACCCCGTTGAAAAATTTGTACGTGGGTCCTGGGCCCAGGACCCTACCGTAAGATGGCACGGGGCCAGGACTCCACCGTAAGAGGGCATATATTTTTTTCGGTGGTAGTTGCATGTGTGTGTGATGATTGTCTTTATATACAAAGCGTTTTTATACCCTGTACCACAAAATGGTAAAGGGTATATTAAAGTTGTGCAAATTTATGTAACGGCAAGAAGGAGGCGTGGTAGATCCCATAAAGTATATATATTCTTGATCAGCGTCGAAAGACTAGTCGATCTAGCCATGTCCGTCTGTCCATATGAACGGAAGACTCTCCCAACCCATAGGCATAACAAGTTTATTTTTTTTTGTGATATGCGACTTATTACATATAGCTTCCATAGGAACGATCGGATGAAACCCCACATTTAGTAACAACAACCCCTTTGTTTTTTAAGATATGTTCACCAAATTTTGGATTTAATAATTTTAGCTATTGTCTAACTACATATCTTAATATTATATACATCGGTTTATTATATCATATAGCTGTCATAGGAACGATCGGCCAAAAAACAACATTTACTGAGAAAAACTTTTTTGTTTATTAGGATATCGTTACCAAAATTTAGATTTAATGATTTTAAATAATATCCAATTACATTCCTGAATATAATTAATATCGGTTTACTATAACATATAGCTGCCATAGGAAGGATCTGCCGAAAAACTACATTTACTCAGAAAAACTTTTTTGTTTATTAAGATATCGTTACCAAATATTACATTTGATGATTTTAAATAATATCTAATAAATTTTAGATTTAATGATTATAAGTAATATCCAATCATATTATCGAATATTATAAATATCGGCTTTCTATAACGTATAGCTACCATATGAACAATCGGTCGAAAAATGGCTTTTACTAAAAAAAAAATGTTTTTTCTTAAGATATCCTTACATAATGAATACAAAATATTAAAGTAATAAAAAAATATATTCAGTTTTGGATTTGGTAAAGGGTTTTCTATAGTCGGTTACGCCCGACTATAGCCCTGCCTCTCTAGTTTTGATTGTATTTGTTGAGCTAGCCGATTACGCATATTTATTGCTAATTTTTTTCTAGTTTTCATGTGTGTCCGATTGCCATTTTTATAGCAATCCAAGAATGATGTTGTTGTTGATTTTGGTGCGCAAATTTCTTGCTGCAGACAATTCTTTGGCTTGCTAAATTTTATGAGTGCCTGCTACGAAAAGTCGCTGTTTGACTTCCGTAAGTCGCTGTTTGTACCGTCTGAATTACACGTGTTTGTGTGTGCATGCAGAAAAGAATTTTAGAAGTTTGAATTGCCAAGCTAGCTCATATTTCTTCGTTTTGAGAAAATATTCTGCTTCTTCTTAATTGTTACGGGCAACTAATTCTGCTTTTTATGTGTGCTTGGTATGAAAAGTCGTTCATCGACTTTAATGTTTGAAATACACGTGTTTGTGTATGCATGCAGAAAAGAATTTGTCATGATTTTGAAATTTTTTGCTTTGTGTTGCTGCACAAAGTCCTAGGCATTTCATTCTGCTTTTCATGCGTGCCTGGTAAAAAAAAGACAGTCGAATTGAATTTATATATGTATGCATTCGAACAGCAACACCTGCAGTATGTGTATACACACACACTAATAAGTTAATTTATCATGATTTTAGAAGTTTCAATTGTCTAGCTATTTTATTTTTCTCTCTTTTTATAAAATATTGGCTCTGCTTCTTTATTGTTACGGGCATATATTTTCTAAAAGCTGCTTCTTCACGCTTTGGCTGTGTGCATGAAAAAAGTCAAAGCCAATTAGAATTAAGTAATGCACGCAGTAATTACGCATTATTGCTGGAAATTATTGCATGCAAAATACATTTTTTGAATAATGGTTATATTATTCAGTTCATATAAAACATTGAACTGGCGATCATCGAAACACCATACCGTTCAGATTGTAGTGGAGTGCGCAAAATATTAAATGAAGACATTTTAAGCCGGCTACGCCAAAAAGGAATATTTGGTGGACTACTTATTTTGTTTTGTTGTTCTTTTACGGTCATCAGCTGTTCACTGAGCAAGGACTGCCAACTGTTCACATCATTTAGCAGGTTGGCAACCTGTTTTTGACAAGGAACTGCCAGCCCGCGCAATTTACATCTTTTTAAGTTATGTCTACACAGGACGTACAATCAGGTGCGCCAATGGTCACTGACGATTCTCAGGAAACTGACTCTTGACGAGCAGTCAGCCTAAATGAAAGATGCAAGATGCACTTAAAAAGAAGAACGCAAAGTTCCCCGGTGTTAGCAAAGAAACGCATAGTTACAGCAAATGCTCAAGATAGCAATGAATCGGCACCAAACCCTATTCCAATCAATCGCTTTGCTTCACTCGCGATACCTGACGAACCGGGCCCCAGTGAGCCAGCACCCGAAGCAAGAGAACCCAAGCCGCCTCCACTCTTCATACTGGTAGTGAAGGACATCAACTCAATGACTAAAGACTTCAACGACTGCATCGGCCAAGATGCGTATATCTATAAACCAGGGACGGAGATTTAAGGGTTATGATTAATACGACCTATCGTAGAATGGTAAATCTCCTTGATAGCACCAAAAGGCTCTACCACACTTACCAGCTGAAGGAAGCACGAGCTTTCAGGGTCGAATTTAAAAACCTTCACCTTACAGCACAATTCGACCGCATTAAGATTGAGCTCGAAAACAAGAACCATAAAGAGCGACAGGTCATTCGCGCCCGTAGTCGCATAACCGAACAGCCAATTCCATTGTTCTTTGTAGACCTTGAACCTCAAGCTAATAACAAAGAAGTATATGAAATCAAGAAGCTATGCGGTGCACTAGTAAACATTGAACCGCCCAAAAAGTTCGACGAGCTGGTGCAATGTCACAGGTGCCAAGAATTTGGGCACACTAAGGGCTATTGTGAAAAGCCATTTAGATGTGTGAAATGTGCACAGGAACACGAATCAAAATCGTGCACAAAAGTAAAAGAAGCACCGGCAACCTGTGCTCACTGTGGAGAGCCCCATACTGCCTCATACAAAGGTTGTGTTGTGTACCAAGAGATGCTCAAGAGATCCCAGCCAACCCGTACCAAAGCCAGAGAAATTTCTTATGGCTATACCACTTTCAACTCCAGTTACAGCAATCATACACTAGTTACACCGTCGTCGTTACCACAGGGACAGAGCTATGCTGATGTCGCCAGAGGAAACACAGCCAGTAACAAATACAACACCAGCTACTTACACAAAGAATGCAACCAAAACTCCATTCCGAATCCAAGCAGCAATGATAACGCCAATAGCAAGTTCGACAAAATGTTACTGCTAATAGAAAAGCAAATGGAACGTTTCGACAGAATGTCTGATCAAATATGCACGTTAGTTAACCTCGTCACGTCACTGCTAAACAACCATGCATCCAAGCCTTAAAGTAGTCCTATGGAACGCTAACGGAGCCTGGCAGCAGATGCTGGAGCTAGAACACGTCATCAAGTCAAGAAATGTGGACATTGTCCTACTTTCGGAGACTCACTTCACCGACCGTTCACACTTAAAAATACGAGGATATAATATAGTAAAAACAAACCATCTCCAGGGCACAGCCCGTGGTGGGGCAGCAATTATCATCAAAAACAATAATTAATTCACTTCATGCAATATTAAATTCACAAAGCTAAAAACGAGACTAGCCGACTTGAGGAACGACGCTATTGAGGACTTCCTGCTAAAACCTGAATGCAACCTATGGAGCGTCACAAAATACCTCAAACGACCAGCGCGACGTATTATTCCCATAAAAACACCTGTGAGAGACTGGTGTCACAACAACCAGGAAAAAGCTGACGCATTCGCTGAGCACTTACAACAACAGTTCACACCGTACTCGCTTTGCAGCAGCATACAAGAATCAACAATTGATCGCGGAATAAGTTCACAAATTGCAAATTATTGATTTTTATTATCAAAATGCGTGCTCTGTTAAGAAAGTTCACTTTCACTTTTTTACCGAAAAGTTGTGTTCAGCGACGAAGCTCATTTTTGGCTCAATGGGTACGTAAATAAGCAGAATTGTTGATTTTGGAGTGAATATCAGCCAGAAGCATTGCAAGAGCTACCAATGCATCCAGAAAAAGTCACAGTTTGGTGCGGTTTATGGGCTGGTGGCATCATTGGACCGTACTTCTTCAAAGATGATGCGAATCGTAACGTAACTGTGAATGGTGAGCGCTACCGTGAGATGATATCCAACTTTTTTTTGCCCAAAATGCAAGAGCTTGACTTGCATGACATGTGGTTTCAACAAGACGGTGCCACATGCCACACAGCACGCGCAACAATGGACTTATTGAGAGGCGAGTTCGGTGAACATTTTATTTCACGTTCGGGACCGGTCAATTGGCCGCCTAGATCGTGCGATTTAACGCCTTTAGACAATTTTTTGTGGGGCTATGTTAAAGCTCATGCCTATACAGACAAGCCCGCTTCAATTGACGCATTGGAAGACAACATTGAAGCATTTATTCGTGAGATACCGGCCGAAATGTTGGAAAGAGTATGTCAAAATTGGACTAAGCGGATGGACCATTTGAGGCGCAGTCAAGGTCAACATTTGCATGAAATAATCTTCAAACATTAAATTACATGGACCGTACTATCGATTCAAATAAAGATTTCATGAATTTTTCTGAATTTTATGTGTTTTTTTTTTGAAAAACTTTCCTATA
>JBAMBQ010000344.1:0-13952 GCA_037044495.1 Stegana nigrithorax | reverse complement strand
AAACTTACATTGGAAGATATGCCACTACAACTGTTGCTGCAAAAAAATGAGGTGAAGAATAAAGCTCTTCAAATAAACTAAACTCTTCTGAAAGATATCGATTTGGTGGTAACATTTATAACGAAACCAAAATAGCAAACAAATATAACTCAATACTGTAAACAATAAAACTTAATAATAAATTCGAACTACCCGAAAACCATGTGGTTCAAATTTCTGAGCGTCTACTGTACTGCCAAAAGCTATTTCAATTTAAAAATTTTGTTTTCCTTTAAAAAAGAAGAAATCAAAAAAAATACGTTGAATTTGAAGAACCAAAAATTTAAACCAAATTGGAATTACAAAAATACAAATGCAATATGAAAAAAAATCACAGATAAACACCAGTAGACCGGTGCAAGTACATAAGGGGAATTCACAAAGTTGGGAGAATCGGATACTTTTGCCGAACTCCCTTTTTGTATTGGGTGTATCGACGGAACCGAGATTACATTAGCAGAGTCGCCTGTTGAAAACCACACGCTATACTTCTCCAGTAGAAAGCGCAAGTAGTTTGCGACTACAAACGAGAAATTCGACACGTCGTTTCTCTTTTAAAAAATGTTTTAAATTTGCTATTTTTCATTTTGACATAGTAATGTCTATCTTCTGTATGTTGAAATTTCTAGTGTAAAAATCGACATATCCGTACCGACATGTCAGCGACATAGATGTCGTTTTGATGTAAAAATCTACATTTTCGATCAGACACGTCAGCGTCATAGATGTCGTCATTGTGTACTGCACAGAGTGAATGCAAGCACTAATGGTCGTCTCGGACTGTTCGGTTGCTTGTGCATTGAGCGAAGAAAGTAAAGAACATATGCTTGCCTTACATTTCAACATTCATACCATACGCCACACACAAGCAAACGCCACTCGAATAAGCAGCGACCGAATTCGTAAAGCAGAGCCAGTGGTCATTCGGGTGCAAAAGGTTTAGTTTTTTTCGAACCGCCAAGCCTGTCGGTCGTTTACCACTGCAGCGGCAGCCTTCGCTGAGCGTAAGGCCGTTTGTTTATGTGCGTACGACCATTAGTGCTGAGATTAAGAGCAGCGACGATCATGCTAGTTTCACTTCAACCGTGAATTGCACACTATTTCTTTTTTTTTTTTTAATAAACACTTTATTATCGCTGGAGTACAAAACTTATTTTTTATACGTAAGTGCTAATCATTAGTGGAATCGGCTTACTTTTTAAAATTAGAATTGTTTTTATTGATATATTAACATTTTACACATTTTTAAAGAAATTGGAGATTTTGAATTGCTTCTTTGGCAAATTATTTTGAATCACTTAGTTCATATATAGCTGTTGTCGGCTTATAATTTTCCAAAGCCCATTGTATATGCATATTTTTATCAATCTTATAGCATCGTCAACTTTAATATTGTTTTCTTCATGATGCAACTTGTGATTCACGCAAATAATTGAATTTATGGAATCTCCACTTAAAAATTTTTTCAAAATCTCTAATTTTTGAGAAATAGTTGGCTTTAAAATACGTTGAATTTTTCCCATAATAAGAGGTGAATTTACGCAACAAATGACAGGAATAAACTAAAAAAATTGAGATCAAAATCATCCAAAATGGTTAATATACCAAAAGAAATACTTTTTTACCGGTTTGCGACGTGTGGACGAGAATTGTCGTGCAGCAAAATAACTTTGTCATGTCTTTCGCTGTATTCCGACCGTTTTTCTTTTAATGCACAGCTCAAACGAATCAACTGCAGTCGGTAGCGATCCCCAGTTATGGTTTCATTTGATTTCAGGAGTTGGTAATAAATCACTCCCCTCTGATCCCACCAAATACAGAGCAGAAGCTTGGATTCACGAATGTTCTGCCTCGCCACTGATGTTGATGGATGACCGGGCTTTACCCATGACTTTCTGCGCTTGGGATTGTCATAATGGATCCATTTTTCATCACCAGTGACCTCGTAAACTTCCACCAGAATCCGATGACTTCCGGCAGCGGTTTTACCCATATGAAAATAATGGAGCAAAACTTCCCGCAAAAACACTTTATTTAGCACAAATTTTGACATTTTTTATTAATCACAAAGTGTTGTTGTTTACGTTTTTAAAATAAAATAATAATGGCGATGACACCTGACATCAGCTGGTTTACGATAAATAAATTACAATCGGTACGAAAGGAATACAGTACTACCTACGCCATCTTTTATAAAACGCTGCGAATTAATTCCAAGACCTAATATTAAAACAGGACCGCTGTATTTCAAAAATAAAACTCAACGACTGAGTAAAAGTACGCTACAAAAATAAAGTGAATATTAAATGAGCGAAACAAAAATATCCAAGTTAGCTCTATTCACAAAAGTTTTCACAAATGTGTAACAAAAAAAATTTTAACTTATGTATAAAATATTTAAGAAAAATACTCCATATGAAAAGTTAAAGTATATTCACAATACTGATAATAATGATCATAATTCAAAAGACTGTCCTCTGAAAAACTTACTCCGTTTATTAGTAAATGAACAAAGTAAGAACTAACATTTCAAAGGAAGTTCAATTACAGAATACTTTATTTGAAACAAATCAACCAAATCCTACGAAAAAGTTTCCAAAAAAAGACATTGAAAACTAACAGCCCCCAACCAAATTTCTACAAGGAGAAATAAAATGAACCACCGTTTCCACCCACAACAAGGTGCAACCATACGTCAACTGCAGTATCATCACAAAATTTAGCTTCGATTAGAATAGAAATAGCATACTTTCAGCAAAGGTTACCGGCAGTAACTGGGCAGGAATCAGTCACAGAATATGTTACTCAAACTATAGACGAAATCGCTTTAAATCTTTAATTGAATTTTCTGGAAAAAACTATGCTTATGTTAGCTGGAAAGAAGCCGCAAATAATTGTGTGAGTCTTTATACTCCTGATAGTCGAAGATATTTTGCTGCCTTAACAATCCTCAGAAACAAAATAACAAACCAAGCAAATGGCACACTAACCTATCACGGAACAGTTTTACATTTCGGCACAATATGCTTTATTGATCGCCTACTGATTTACCAAACGCTCTTGCCAAAGCTCAAGAGCTAGAATCAAATAATCTCAGGGCTAGGTTTTCTTTTCAATATAACTCCAACAAAGCAAATAATACCAATAGTAACAATAATCACATCAATAATGTTCCAAACAATTTTACATAAAGGAAGTAATCATAACCCAGGATTACCTAAACCCGAACCTATGGAAGTAGATCCTTCTGTACAATATCAAAATAAACAATACCAATAAAAACTAGAAAGGCAGGGCTATAGTCGGGCGTAACCGACTATAGAAAGCCCTGTACCGAAGCCAAAACTTAATATATTTTTTTATTGCTTTAATATTTTGTATTCATTATGTAAGGATATCTCAAGAAAATAAAATTTTTTTTTTTGTAAAAGCCATTTTTCGGCCGATCGTTCCTATGGCATCTATATGTTTACTTAGAATCAATAAATCCAAAATTTGGTAACGATATCTTAATAAACAAAAAAGTTTTTCTCAGTAAATGTTGTTTTTCGGCCGATCCTTCCTATGGCAGCTATGTACATGTTATAGTAAACGGATATTTATAATATTCGGGAATATTATTGGATATTACTTAGAATTGGTAAATCCAAAATTTGATAACGATTGCTTAATATACAAAAAAGTTTTTCTCATTAAATGTTCTTTTTTGGCCGATCGTTCCTATGGCAGCTATATGATATAGTGAATCGATATACATAGTTTTTAGATATATGATATGTGATCAAGAATATATATACTTTGAGGGGTCTGCCACGCCTCCTTCTGCCTGTTACATACATTTGCACAACTATAATATACCCTTTACCATTTTTTGGTACAGAGTATAAAAAATTATTATAATAATGATAAACAAAATAATATAAAGCATAATCGCGATACTAATAGCGGTAATAGTACTCAACCTCAACCCAAAACTCAAAAGTAAACAACATTAATGAAGATCATTTTTTAGGCCAACCACTAGACTCCCATATATTTACCGATGGGACGCAAAATTATATAAAAAAGCTACATCAAAGCAGGCATATATAATAACAAAAATGAATCTATATATATAAAAGAAAGTCATGTTAGTTTGACTTTTTATAAGTCAAGAACGGCTAAGCCGATTTTTATAATTTTTGATTTCTTAGATTTGTCTCTGCCTTGGCTTACAGAATAAGTATAAGTATATATATAAAAATAGGAATCGGTTACTAAATCGGTTGATAAATGAGAGTGTAATCACTGCTTATACATTTCGTTTCACTGCTTTTAGATTTCATAATAAATTCCGTAATAAAACACACATATAATGACACAAAAAATAAAGCTCCCTTATGCTCTTTTGGTTGAGTGAGCTCGAATTAAATGAGCAAAGCTTACGCTCTTTTACTTTGCATGCGCTCTGAGTAATTTTTTCATTGCTGTGTAATATTGTTTGTGTACATTGGGAAATATTTGGTTAGTGAGAGCATCTTGCGAATCAACGATTGTGCAAAAATCGTCCTGTAATTTTATGGATCCAATCTCATCCTTAGTAACTTTTCCATCACCGATATCTAACAGTTGTTTTGAGAATGTTTCAGCAGATGGATCTTGAAGCATTTGGAAGTGCATATTTACTTTTAGTTAAACTTTTTCAACATTACGCCATAGTGGCGATGATTTCAAGTAAGCATTGATCTCATCAGCGTACGTTGAACGCGGAATGACGGGAAGTGTTTGTATGAAATCACCTGAAAGAAGTAACAGAGTGCCGCCAAATAATTTGTCATTGTTTTTTATATCTTTCAATGTCCTATTCAACGCCTCAAGCGAATATTTGTGTGCCATAGTGCATTCATCCCAGATGATAAATTTACACTGTTTCAACACTGTGGCCATAGATGATTGTTTTTTTATGTTGCACACTGCGTCTGGGTTGTTTTGAATATTTAGTGGCAGCTTAAATACTGAATGAGCTGTTCTGCCTCCATCCAATAAAGTTGCCGCAATGCCAGATGATGCAACGGCCAACGCGATACCATTATTTAATCGTATTTCAGGGAGAAAAAAAAAAGAAAAAAGAATCCACCTTGTCCTGCCGAAACTGGGAGCATAATGCGGTCATAAATGTTCCTTTGTTCCTCATTCATTAGTGGAACATTACGAGTAACCATAGCTGCCATTTCTACCATATTGTATTGAAGTTCACGATTCATGTCAGTATTTAATAAATCAAATGCACTTCGATTTGGCAAAGGCATACCGAAATGACTGAGTGGCAAGTTGGCAATAATAATGCAAAGATCCTCAATAGCAATCAATGCTTCTTTGTACATAGCATCACTGAATGATATCGTTAGATCGTTGCAACGTGTGCAATGTTGATACAGTATATCATCAGTCATCGAATCTTTGTGATTATTCCATAATGTTTCTATTCGGGCCGGGAAACATGTAGTTAATACTATAGCAAATAGTAGACGAATTTGTTTTGCTGTACAGTTCAATGCTGCTTCAGCAAGCATACATTCCCACTGGTTGTCGTCTTCCATCAAGCCAAGTGCAAGGCATGCATCTTTATACGTTAGATGCTGATGTCCATCGACTTTACGTATATCTTGAAATGACAATGGGCCGGTGACCTTAACCAACAACAATCAAATATAAAAGCACACAGTCTGGTCTGCCTTGGATTGACTGTAAATACTCGCCCCAATGCGTTTGATTTGAATAAACCGGGATATGCATCAACCGGTGTGCCTTACTTGCCATTGGTGTCCATTTTTTTGCTTGAGCCCACGTGAAATAGTGTGGTACTTCTGAGTAAAGTAATGTCCGTGAAAAGGCACCAAAAGCATCCGCTCGATTACACAATTTAAAAAATTCGGTGTATAGTTTTTGGTGTATTTATAGCTCGGTCAATCGCTGTCTCGTTCGTAAAATATACGCGCTGGCCGTTTTCAAGATGGACGGATGAATGTATAACAGTTGGAACCCGTTCATGAATTGGGAAACCAAAGATACGCCGAACATCTTCATTGGAGCTGATGTACCGGCCAATTTGGTACAGCGTTATTTCATCGTTGTTATTCACTCGAAATACCGCCATATCACTGCCTTTATTCACATACTTGCAAATATATTTGATGCTCTTCACTGAACTACAAAACTCTACATTAATATGAGCTTGAAATGTTGGAATGCTTAGTAGAGGTGAATATGGCACCACCCAACGATTGTCAATGTCAATGTCGATATAGTTGATATTTTTAATAAATGATTCTCCGCCATTATCGGAATTTCTTCGACGATATATTGGATATCCGTCAACATTTGTGATCGTATCGTTGGTGCAATTTTTAAGAAACCCTTTGGTACATTTTCCATCTACCATACACGGCGATAAACAATTGAAATTACCGCATGGGCCATGAATCTTGTTAGCTGTAACAATATCAAACAGCAATTGATCAGTAGACGGATTTGGAATTTCCGCAGAAATTACACTATCGATTTCTTCAGGACGTATATTGTTGATTAACCAAATCAAAATGTGTGCATGAGGTAATCCCCGCCATTCAACCGAATACATCCAGCCACGTGTAGGACCAAATACATGTAATTTCGTAATGAAACTTATTAAGGACTTTAACTTTTGTCTGAATACACGTGCTGTAATGTCATGACGATTTTTTATTGCATTTTGGCCAGGCAATAGCAAAGATATAATCTCAGCTGTTGTTGATTATATCGCAAGTATCGTAGTCGTTCACTCTCTATTTTCACGTACATGTCGACCATGAATTGTAGACAAAGCTCACGATATCGTAGAATGATGTTGTCGTGACCGCGTGTAATCATGAACTGATACGCATAATAATCCTTCGCATTAACGTTCTTGTTTGTTTCGGCTCCTTTAATAATATATATTAATAAATATAATAATAAATAAATAATAAAAATATAATTGTAAATAATTTATAAATAATGATAAATCATTAATAAATAAAATTGAAATTAATTAAAATTAGTTTAGTTTGATAAATCTTTGATGATCAAGCCCACAATGAATGAAGTACCTGTTGCGGGATCCCGTTGTTTAATATTTATGCAATATACAACTTGTCCTTTCCAGAAAATTAGCGGATATTGGAGAGCGTCATATGAACGATGTGTGTCAGCAATGAACTGGAGATTATTATTTCTTCTACGAATAACAATTTCTCGTGTAGTTGTTCGATCGCCAACCATGATTCCAGCAACGTCGTCAACAACAGGTGCATTGAATCTACGAATATACTCTCCGACAAGTGTTTTATCAGGACTGATGACAATAGCGTTATTATCATTTTGTAATTTAGGCAAGTGTGATTTGAATATTTTCAATAATTCATTGTGCTCATTCAATAGAGCGTCCAGCTCGCCAACGATGCGTTTGGCCAAAAATGAATTGAGGTGATTGTAATCACAACGTGCGTCCACGCGTGCATATTCGCCGCCCATAAAAAAGATTTGCAAAAACTTAAGCGTTTCGTTTGGCATTGGCAGCAATGAGCCCACTTTATGATAAATTTGACCTTAGACTTTACGCGTTGAATTGAATTGTTGACCATATACAGTATTATTTTTAACTTTTTCTGTTGCTCCGAATGATGTCATTTGGAAACATGAATTGAATGTCCGAATTGATTTCAGGAACACGCTAGATTCTGGATTCGTGCCATACAGTAAACCCTTCAATGGTTCAGGTGGTGTCTCAATTACAGGTAGTTGCACCTTTCCTGATGAGTAACACATCCCGGCTGGCTAATTTTTGAGTTTAAAAGCATTACAATGCAGGCATTCCTTGCCATAGCACCAATTATGCCTTTTGAATGAGCATAATTTTATTGGTCGTCTTTGTTCTCTTCTTCATTTCGCTCAGCTCTTGCATCTTCTGATTCTATTTGATGCAATCGCGCCATGCTCTCACGTGCATCAGTATTGTCTTGCTGGATTTGTTCTGCGTTTCTTATGGCTCTTGCATTCTGCATGGCTGTAGCGTTACGTGTTTTACGGCCCAAAGAAGCCCCTCTACGTCGTGTTGGCATTGTTCGCTGTAAATTTTACAAAATGCATGGAGTGAGCGGGTAAAGATACAGAGCGGCTAATGGGTTTTTTACCCTTTTTACCTTAATGCTTTTTTGATTGATTTTAATATTTACCTTTGATCATTACAGCATTTTTATTATTTTAAATTTGTTTCATACGCCAAAAAAGTATAACTTCTAACGCATGACCATAAGTACACACACATTTTTTTTATTTAACATACATTTCACAATATTTTCCCTTTAGAATAATACAGTAGAAATAATTTTAATATTAATAAATATTATCAATAATTACAACACTGCAGACTTATAATAAATTTATTTTAGAATTACACAGAAATGATAAAATGATAATTGTAAACGTCACTACTGCGATCGATGTACAAACAATAATAATGGCCGAAATTTTCCCGAAAATTTATGGGTTTATTTACTATCTTTTATTTTTGGTTTATCGCAGTTTTTTTTTAAATTTATTAGTCTAATTGGTAATTTTAAGAACACGTGTGAAAAAGCCAAGCAGAAAAGTCAAAGTAAAGTGAGGGAAAAAATTTAAGAAGAAGAAGTGGCGTCCTCTCCAGTGTTGTCAATTATTGCCCTAGCCATTGTTGACAACGTTAGATCTGCCAATCTGAGTTGCCACATATTTGTAGATTTAATAATTGTTAGTACTACATGTCGACTAACTACAACAATCCTAAAAAACACGTTTAACTATATATACGATTAGGATATGTCTTGTGTTAGTGCTTTTGTGCAGAGTGCGTGTGCAGTGGGTGTACAGTCGCTACAGTAATGCTATTTAAAAGTAGGGGTTAGTGGGAGGAGGGTGAAAATTAAGGATTGAATATAATTTTTAATACCACACCATAAAAAAATAACCGAAAAAAAATTTCTTGGAAAAATAAAAAAAAATTTTTTTTTGGGGTGAGCCACCCTTAACACTTAGGGGTATAAAAATTAGTTATAAACCTATTCTCAGACCTACTGAATATACATATAAAATTTCATCAAAATCAGTCAAGCCGTTTCGGAGGAGTATAAACACTAAAACTGTGACACGAGATTTTTATATATATATATATTGCTGTTGTCGCAGCACACGCATATAGAATTTCATATTAAGAGACTCCTTAACAATGTAATTAATATGCTTTTAATATTTATTTTTGTACATATGTATGTATATTGAAGTATTTAATTTTGAGTAAAATTATCTAAATAAAAAGCTGAATTGAATTTATGTAACATTTTTTTGTTCTGAGACGGTACGAAGTTCGCTGGGTCTACTATATCTTCTAAATAATAATAAAACTGAAACGATATTTCTGATTGCATCTTTATGTGAAAAAGAGGGCAGTACAACGTCTGCCGGATCAGCTAGTTAATAATAAAAAAAGGGTAAATACAATAAACGGATATACTATTATTATCACAACGTACATATTTTCGGACAGAAACATCTTTTCTATGAAATAAACAGTTAAGAAGCTGACCTTTTGATAGGATACTTCTTAAAAAAATTTTACGCATCCATTGATATCGAAAAAGGGATATTAAAATATAATGGAGGTGAAGAAAAAATTTTAGACACTCGTGTATAACAAATACTTTGAATAAGGAAAAATGAGGAGAAAATATTTCCAAAGAAAAGAAACACACTACTAAGATTAAAAAGTGAAAAAAGGGAAAACCTCAAGTAAAAAAGTAAGAACAGGTTAAAAGTATTGTTAGGGAACGTGAAAGTTCACCAATAATAAAAGCAACTACAAACCCAGTTAAGGATATGGTGGCATGGGATCGAGACAGTTCATCCTTACTAATCAAGCGACTTATGGTATGAATTGGGAACGTGACAGTTCACCAAATACAATTTCATTAACCAAACAAGATACTCATAAACAAAGTAAAAGTATTGCTAGGGAATGTAGTAGTTCACCAGAAAATAAGGCAAATACAAATACTAATCGATCAAGTTTTGATACAGCATGGGAACCTAATAATTTACCAAACCAAAGTGCAAGCGTTTACCAAATAGATCCCATAGATAAAATGGAAAATCATAAAAAAAAGGATTCGGCTAAAAGAATTAATTAAATTAAGTCTCAAAAATCCATTCAAAAATTAACATTGGGATACCTTTTCGTACAGACTTAAAAATAGACATCAGGACTGAATCCGACATTCTTATATGGAGCCGATAACCCTCCTAAACATAGACTTTAAAAAAAACTATAAAAAATTAAATGATAAAACTATCCCTGATAGGTACCCAATTACGGATACCAGTATAACGCTATCTAATCTTGGCTCACTCATTGACAATCAAACTCAACATTCCATCCTAAGTAGCGAAAGTTTCATTATAGAAAAAGCTAAAAAACCACTGAAAATGTTTAAGCAACAAATAGTGTTGTTAAAAAACAATTTTATTATACATGAGACAATTAAAAATTTTGGCAAAGTACGCCAACTGATTGAATACGATACTGTTGAAAATTTGCTTACTATATTAAAAGAATATCTAATACTTCTGAAGATTTATATGAGATCAAACGACCTCTAAAAGAAACCTTTAATATAAAGTTTTTATATACAAAAATCTTTCCAATAGTTGTTATTAATGTTCTTGGAAGTAGAGAAACGCTACCCATATGTCTCGAGGGGTCAGGTTGGTCGGATTGATTGGACAACGGAACAGATGTTGGATGTCGTGTGGCAACTGTGCACATCCAGGGCATATGTCCGGAATTGAGGCATCGATGCGGGCGCGGTAGCTATTGGAGATGTGACAGTACCCCGATCTAAGTTGGGATTCTAGTATTAACACAAACTTCATGTTTTGCTAATTTTGTAAAATGGTGCCGCAGTGAGAAACTTCACCTTCTCCCCTGCCCAAAATGTGTTAGTTGTCAGTTTGTTGTAGTTGTTCTCTATTGTTTTTGTTTCTCTTGGTTTTTCTTACTGGTTCATATTTTTTTTGCTTTTGATCTAATCCCATCCTAGTTCCTGTCCCTCTCTCTCACTATTTACCAGTGCGACTCATGCTTTTGACCAGCTACCTAGAGCACAGCATGAATGCACACTAAGTCCTCTAGTGACCGCTCATGCGTCGACTCCGTCATCCCCACCAATACATTACTCGTCGCCATTGGCATTGGTGATCTCTAGCCAATGACGGCGTGCTTATCTGTCCAATGAGTCGTCCATTTTGTTTTGTTTGTTTTTTTTGTGACATTCACATGGTTAGGATCGGGGAAAATAAATTAAGACCAGCTACATCGCCAACAAATACCACGTTGTGCGTAAATACGAATACATATAATAATAATAATTTAATACATATATATATTTTCTTTTAATAATAATACGTACTATTAGCTACATAAGCATTACAGCATGGCCCCAACATGGAGCCACAAAGCAAGTAGGCTTGTAACAATACCCGCAAGTCTAACACTTCTGGCATAGCTGTAGCTGCGCTAAGCGCACCGGCAGACTCGAATCGAAAAGTCGCTTGCAAAAGTCACTTCCTGGACTTTAGCGGCTGCAGTTCATATTATCTTGGACTGGCCGACCGGAAGGGACCGACCAGCAACGACTCATGGACGGAACACCGATGCTCACAGCTGCGCTACAATCACATAATAAACTACTACCTGGTCGCTCCACGACTAGCTCTAATCTTTGTTCTATATATCTGTCATTTTCATTTACTCCAGTTGAAGCGGACATCGGCTGCTTGGCAGTAGCAGACTACTATTAGCTCAAAGCATTACACCCCGGCTAAAGCCTAAATTACATTATTGCGCTTTCGCATCTGACTGCGCACTGCAGCATCTGCCGAGAACATGTACATACTGTCAAAAACTACACCTAGGATCTTGGGGTTCCGGGTAGTTGAGGTCTTAGTGTCGCCAATCTGTATGGGCTGGGTTAGTGAGACATCTTTCGTCCGTGATGTGAAGATGGACGCTGACGATTCATCAACGGACAAATTAAGGTTTCTTCTGGAGAAGAAGTCAGCCACTGCGTCAAGATATGCATTGATATTGGTGCACCCAGGACTGCTGGGTCCGGACCCGACGCAAGAACTGTGCAATCATCTGCATATGTGACGACCCTGACTCCCGGGGGTGGTATGGAGAGTTTAGCCATGTATAGATTAAACAGAAGCGGCGGCAACACGAAGCCCTGGAGTACTCCCTGTTTCACTTTCCTTGTTTTGAGTAGCGGACAGACAGGAAACCCATGCGCTTCCCAGGTTCCTGAGCATTAGCATGGATATGCCAACAAGCCCAAGAGCCTTAGAAAGTTTGGCGATTTTTACGATGTTGCGTCACGTCACGTCCTCTACAGAAAACAGCGGTCTGCTGAATTTATTGGCGCACTTCACAGGACCAAGGAGCGTTAACGATTTTACATTGTATCTTTGATTGTTGGCGCTGTATTATAACTCAATTACTCTTTGACAGTCCCCCATAGTTGGAGACGATAAGTCCATATTGGTTTTATCATTGCTTTATAAATCATTATTTTATTGACTGTTGAACAGCTAATAAAGTTGTTTGTATTTCATGTTTATTTCGTCTCTTTTTTTAATTATATATTGCTTTCAATTTAGTTTACTGTCTATGTGGAGGCCTAGATATATGTGATGTGTATAGTGTATATAGTAAAGGTCCAAGTATGTTGCTTTGAGGGATTCTAGCTGTAATTTTGCGCAGGCTAGATGTGGAGTCATTGAATTTCACGTAGAATTGTCGGTCTGTGATATAGTTTCTAAGTATGTTATAATAATGTTTTGAAAACATATTTCTTATTTTGTGCAGTAGCGCTCTGTGCCAGACTTTGTCGAAGGCTTTTTCTACGTCTAAAAATACTCAAATACAGAATTTTTTGCTATCAAGATCAGTCATTAGTTTGTTTGTGGCTCGATGTATTTGTTGAATGGTCGAATGTTTGTTTCGAAAACCAAAGCCTGGTATAAGTTTTTTGTTTTCCAATATTAGCTTTAGTTTGTCAAGAAGCAACTTTTCAAAAATGCCTCTCATTATTGGTAAAAGGCTGATGTATCTGTATGACGCTGTTTTAGTTGCGTCTTTCCCCGGCTTAGGTATAGCCACTATTTCGGCGATTTTCCATAAATTAGGGAAATAGTGGGTTCTAAATATTGCATTATAGATATTGCGCAAGTACATAATCGCTTATGTTGGTAGTTGCTTCAATATTATTCCTGTTATTTTGTCATATCCAAAATTCTTATTTTTTTAATTAGTTTTTTAATTAGTTTTATTTTTTGTGCCTGGTCTTCTTGCCTTTTGGGTAATGGTATTTTCCTGTTGTTGGGATGTCCTTCGGAGAAGATGTCTTCGTAAAAATCTACCAAGGTCGCAGCTATGCCTTCATTGGTTTTGGCTCAATTTCTATTAGTTATTCTTAGTGTAGGCTAGTGATGCGTCTTATTAAGCAGTTTTTTTTTTGTCGCTTTCCAGAACGAAAAATTTGATATGGGTGTTATTCGAGTTAGATAATTTGTGACTTGCTTATTTTCAATTATCTTCAAATGGTTTTTTAGATTTTTGGTTGCTCTGTTGGTGTTGCTTCTGTCGGATTCGCCCCTTCTTTCGCCATTTTGACGCAAATTTTCCCCCTTTTTCCTTCGTTTTTCCCCTATTTTTGTCACTACTTTTTCTCCTAATTTTTCGGCCCTTTCTGCTTCCCCTTTTCATCACAAATTTTCCCCCATTTTCCTCCCTTTTTCCCTCATTTTTCCCCCTATTTTTTATTAAT
>JBAMBQ010000334.1:0-12069 GCA_037044495.1 Stegana nigrithorax | reverse complement strand
TTTCAACTTGTATGAGATGCGGCCTCTATATGATTAACAGTCTCTGTGCTGTTGCGAACAACAACCTCAGAGCGAGTTGTTGTGTAGCTGTTGTACCGCTGTTGATCGCCGCGAGAGTCGCTGATAAACTTTCGTTTAAAAGAGTTTCATAGTTTGCATAGACATAAAACTATGTCGAAAAAAATAAAAATGCTTTTATGTTCAGCAAACAGCGAAAAGTATTGTTCACAACAAAAACAACATTGAATGGCAAATAACATTTATAAAATCAAAATTAGCATCAGCAAATAGGCAAAAACTGTTGTGACGCTGTTGTCTCCCTGCTGCGAACAACAATCACAAAGCGAGACTCAGGGAAGCTGTTGTGTAGCTGTTGTATCGCTGTTAGTCGCTGTTTGTCACAGTTGGGACGCTGTTAACAGAGATTCGTTAACGAGAGCTTAGGCACAAACCTATGTTAAAAACCGTTGAAAATGAACTACTATTCGACATGAACATTGCGCAAAAGATAACAAGGAGCTAAAGGAACGACTGAAAAAAAGAGAAAAACAGAACAAAAAAGAACAATTGAACACAAGAGACTTACTGAACAAAAAAGAACAAGGAACGAACATGTTCACTTGTTCAGTGTAAAAAGCAACTCGTCTTTGTTCACTCACTCATGAGCTACCCAACACTAACACAGAAATTGTATAATAGTGCTGGAGAAACATCGATGTTTACCAACATCGATATTTCGGGTATGTTTGGTATTTTTTCCCACATTTTACATATTTAGCAGACTTGCCATCCGTGGACTTATTAAAAAAGTTACAGACTGCTCAGCTTCCATATTTTGCCCGCTTACTAGGGATTTCTTCACTGTCTAACTTAATAGAGTTCGCATTATTGCAGTCTACTTACAAAAACATATATTCAATGATGAAAATATAGAGCCACACAAATAAGACTGCAACTGCAAGATTATAATTACATTTGCCAATCGAATTTTTCAAAAACTTCTCCATTTCCAAGCATTGCCACCACCAATATCCTTTTAAAAAATTATATTTTTTATTTGTTAATTAGCTTTATTATTTAAAAACGCATTTATAGCTTTTTACTTAGCTAGCTTTTTCCGTGTTCTTTTATCAGTGATGTGAAATTAGAGAAAAAACATCGATAATCGAAAAAAACTTCGATTATCGAAAAAAATTTAGGAACATCGATATATCGATATTACATCAATGTTTCGTCCAGCCCTATTGTATAAGTATAATTGTATAAAGTGTGTGAATTGCGCAATTAAAGCTTTTAACAAAAAGCAAAATGATGGAAGAATATAATCAGTTCTCATCAAAGTTAGACCATCAGGTCGACGTAGTAGGCGTCGACGTTGGAGAAAATGCTAAGTCGAAAGCCGTAAATACGTCGATGAAAATTGGGCATAACATTCCAGACGCTTCAATAGGGAAGCCAAATGGCATAAGCGGCAAGAAAAAGTCTACTCGTAAAAAGCGCTCACTTAACTGGGAGGAAGCCGAAAGAGTATATAAAGAAATAAGTGAACATACATAGCAATAAAAGAAATAATTACATTCTTGGTTATTTAGGAATTGCTACTTGAAGTCATCAAGCAAAAAGTGGAAATTGTCGAAAACCGCAACGTTGACAAAAAAAGTATTAGGTCAAAACGATTAGCTTGGCAACATATAAATAAACAGTAAGTATTTTATTATACCCTGTACTAAAAAATGGTAAAGGGTATATTAAAGTTGTGCAAATGTATGTAACAGGCAGAAGGAGGCGTGGCAGACCCCATAAAGTATATACATTCTTGATCAGCATCAAAAGACGAGTCGATCTAGTCATGATCTCGGAAACGGTTAGACCTACAATTACCAAATTTGGCACGAAGACTCTTCTAAGCCATAGACATAACGAGTTTATTTATTTTTTCGATATTCAACCTAAAACATAGCTGCCATAGGAACGATCGGCCGAAAAGCCACATGTCCTAACCAAAACCCTTTTGTTTCTTAAGATATCTTCACAAAATTTTTGATTTAATCGTTTTAACTAATACCCAATCACATATCTAAATATTATGTATATCGGTTCACTATATTATATAGCTGCCATAGGAAAGATCGGCGGAAAAACAACATTTACTGAGAAAAAAGAACAAAAAAATTTTTTTTCTTGAAAC
Organism: Stegana nigrithorax; assembly: GCA_037044495.1. Classification (NCBI taxonomy): domain Eukaryota; kingdom Metazoa; phylum Arthropoda; class Insecta; order Diptera; family Drosophilidae; genus Stegana; species Stegana nigrithorax. The sequence goes on along the minus strand of JBAMBQ010000334.1, from coordinate 9,881 downwards.
ATCCTTACATAATGAATACAAAATATTAAAGCAACAAAAAAATATATTCAGCTTTGGATTGGGTACAAGGTTTTCTATAGTTGGTTACGCCCGACTATAGCCCTGACTTTCTAGTTCTTATTTGTTAAATTATAACTTTTTAATGAATGTGGCAACTTTTGTAGATTCAATACTCTTAATTTTCGCCACCGTATGCTTGAACAAATTCAAGTACAATGGAGAAGCATGAAAAATATTGCCAAACGGGAGTATCAACTCAAACATCCAAAATCCGCCTCACTTGACATCATCCAGTTAATTGATTTTATGGAGGAGTTTCAAAAAGAGCCAGTTCTAATACGCAGCCAAACTTGCAATTTGACGAGGGCAGCGTCGGCTGCAATAAAAAAAACTTTCCGACAATTTGAGGAGGATGAAGAAATGCCGTTGGCTGCTTTACCAAACTCTACAATTTCAAGCAAATATAGGTTACAAACGTCTACAATGGCAATGCAATCATCACCACCAACAGCTGGTTTCGAATCATTACGTGAGTCTAGCCTACTTTCAGCAACTCCAAGACGTGGTCGTAAGCAGAACAAGCAAAATATTAAAAGCACAAATGATGATAAAACAGGCGAAAAAAAATCTGCTTTGGTGATCACAAATATCCAAACAGCTTGTCGAAATAGTCAACATCAATGCGATGTACGTATCATACATATAATGGGTGATATAATAAGTATCCGCCGTTTTTGTCACTAGTTGAGTTTTGATACACATATATCATACATCACTAATCAGATTGTATCAAAAGAATACGTGTTTGAAAGGTAATCGATTTTTACACAAGTGTACCAAAAAATGGTAAAGTGTATACTCAAGTTGTGCAAATGTATGTAACCCCATAAAGCATATATATTCTTGATCAGCATCAAAAGGCGAGTCGATATAGCCCGTCTGTCCGTCTGAATGAACAAACTGATCTCGCAAACGGTAAGACCTACAATTACCAAATTTGGCACGAAGACTCTCCTAATCCATACACATAACGAGTTTATTTTTTTTTTTTCGATATTCGACCTATAACATAAAGCTGCCATAGAAACGATCGGCCGCAAAAACATTTACTCAGAAAAACTTATTTGTTTATTAAGATATCGTCACAAAATTTTCGATTTGTTGATTTTAAGTAATATCCAATCATTAATGGCTTTACTAAAAAAAAAAAATTTGTTTTTTTTGAGATATCCTTATATTGAGCCAATAAAAAAAAAATATATATTCAGTTTTGGATTGGGTACAGGGTTTTCTATAGTCGGTTACGTCCGACTATAGCCCTACCTTTTTAGTTTTGTTTTTCGTCTTGTATTGCGCAGTAGTTTCTGACATCGATGTTGATTATTTTAAACGGGGCCCCTTAAATCTACTTTCTAACTTATGAGCTGTATCATTGTTTACTAATACTAAGTCTCCTATTTCTAGCCTATTTGCTTTCTTATCATAGTTGAATTTTTGAGTTTTTTGGATCTTTCGATCATTTATACTGCGCGTTTGCGTGCTATTTGCAACCTGTATTTGACTTCTTTGTCATATGCTTCTACATTATACTGTTGGTCTACAGAATTATTTTCTAAGAAGTGTAATGTTGGGAGTTTTCCAAATATTAATTCGAAAAGACAATCATGAACTGGTGATGGAGTAGTATTGTAACAGTAGGTGAAATATTTTATCCATTCGTCCCAATCATCTTTTTTAATGGATATGTATGATCTTATATATATATTCATTGAATTTTCTATGGACTCGTTTGACTGTTCCAAGGGTTTGGTGGTGATATGCAGTCGAGATCATACTTTATATTTTGAGTAGGTCGTATAATTCTTGGAATACTTGGTTTTTATATTAGGTTCCCATATCAGTTCGCTTTCTTCATGGGACCGTAGATATGTATAAGTTTTCGGAACATTGTCGTTGATATTGCTTTTGCATAAATAAATAAAATTGCATATCTTTGAAACAGCATATTCATTACCGTCTCTACATTTCGGTAATGGACCTACTGTGTCAATGAGTACAGTATCGATTGCTTTTGTTGGAGTTGGTGTTATTATTAGGGGTTATTTTCCTTTGCGAGAGGACTTTTCTTTCTTTGACATAATTCACATGATTTTACGTGTTGCGTAACATTTTTAGTCATGTTATGTAAGTAGAAGTATATTTTAATCTTTTTGTATAGGCGATTTACAGCTGGGTGACCACCCGTGATCATCATCTTTAATATTGTTAACTTTTCATCATCATTGTTTATTTTTGTTAGACCGGTCGTGGGCGCTATTTGAACTGTTTTAAGAAGTATATTTCCTTCTACTTTAAATTTTTGTGTCCGGATACTTTTAAATAATATGTCATATAGTGACATTCTGAAAGAAAATAGTCTCTTATTACCAACTATTTTTTCAAGCTGTGAAAAGAATTGTCCTAAGTCAACTATTTCATCTATACTAATTATATAAAATTAAAGACGAAAATTTTGTCACGCTTTCAAACCAAATATACTGAACCGATTTTAATAATTTTTTAAAAAAAAAATCACATTTATTATTTCTAACTGAGTGGCATACTTTTACCTAATTTTGGATTAAATAGTTTTAGCTACTGTCCAATTAAATATCTTAATATTATATATATCGGTTTACTATATCATATAGCTGTCATAAAACTTAACTATCGGCCGAAAAACAACTGAAAAAACTTTTTTGTTTATTAAGATATCACTACCAAATTTTGGATTTAATGATTTAAAATAATATCCAATTATACCCCCGAATATGGTAAATATCGGTTTATTATAACATATAGCTGCCATAGGAACGATCAGTCGAAAAATGGCTTTTACTAAAAAAAATTTTTTGCCTCGTTTCATGTTGGAGGAGGTGTTGATGTGACGATTTTATCAAATGTGCTAGAAATCGACTATCTCTCACTAGTTGTCTTGCACTTTTTTTTAGGTGGATTTGGTGTTTTCGGTATTGCCACTCGATGCATGTCTTTGTTGTTGGCTTGCCTTGCATAGTACTCCTGGATTGTTATGCGCTGAGGTCTTTCCTTCATAATTTACGTTTTACAATTGGTACATCAGCCGCTTATATATTTGGTGCGACCGTTTTGGTACGTGTGCCTCTGTTGCGTTTAATTTTAGCGGTAGCACCTGTAGCCTGTTGATGGGCATCTACGTTGGCGCGTATTTTTTTATTTTGTCGCCACATCCATCGAACAGCGCTACTTGCTCTTAGCGCTGTTTTTGGCATCGGCTGGATGCTTTATTTTTTTCAAAGTTTTAGATTTGCCAGAGCATTAGCAGGATTTATGTATACACTTTTCAATTTTTCTCACTGTTTAACTGGCAGGATCAATACCTGGCATGGCAGAGTCGTCATGTAATAATTAAAAACGCCAAGTAATTATTAAATACTTTCATTAGCTTCGTGTAACTTTGCCAAAGGGTGTTAACCCGGCAAGTGGAGAAATATTTGTTCATTACATCGTGCTTAAGAATTTTATTTTCCTTTTATTTAAATATTGTACTTTAATTAGGCTTTATTCCTTTTATTTAATTTACAAGTATTAATTAGGCTTGGTGCCTGTTATAGAGTTCATACTCTTGAGTTTCTCGATAAATACTAACTTAACTTATAATTCTAACTTAACTTTACACCTTGTCTTGCACATGCCGCGTCGCTGTTGTGGCGGCAAAAGTGCAATTCCCACAAAATGGACCACACAAAGCCCAAGTCGTCCAGCATAAAATATGCTGTGACCGCCGTAAACGACAAACTCTTATAGCGTTTATGGACAAAGGCAACGTACTTGAGTTTGCAATATTCATATTTTTGTGAATTCGTTTATAAATATCATATTTCCTAACCAAAATTTACAATTATCACATTTTAATTACACTATTTATTTTTTTTTTGGTAATACAATGTTTTATGTTGATTACAATTATGTGTGGTTTTTTTTTTTTGGTAATACAATGTTTTATGTTGATTACAATTATGTATGGTTTTTTTTTTTTCGTTTTTTTTTTTATTATACAAGTTTTTTTTTGTCTTCGTCAATTATGAAGTTCTTTTATTCAATAAAAAAAATAGATTCGATATTTATCGGGGATTGGTTCTATTAATATTTTGTGATATTGTTTTTCAGAGATATTTGGCATAAACATTACAATACTTATATTATTATCATGGTAGGCTACGGAGATTCTTATGTTATGTCTTGTTACGCCGTCAAGGCTTATTTCTATTAATTGTTCGTCATCACTATCCATTGTTCCTGTTATTACCTTTAAACTTTTTCTTAAATATTTATTAGTCCTCTTTTGTAAAGTGGAAAACGCAACGTAGTTTTGCCTAAAGTGGTGTTTCAGAATGTTTATATTTTACCTACTTGTTTCGAATGCTGTGATATTTATTATATATAGAATCTTTATATATGTGCTGATTCTGTCTTGATTATTATGTATCCGTTGACATCGTTAATGTCTTGTATTTCCAAATTTGGGAGTTCGACATTAGTAATATTAACTTAATAAGTAGTGTTGTTAGGGGTATCATTTTTGTTTCCTGTAAAAATTATATAACTTATTGTTTGATGCTTCGGAATTTTTTCTGTCTATTAATGTGGTTTTTGTGTCCTGAGTTAGTAATAACATGTTCGTTATCTAATTCATTTACTACAACTTTTCTAAATTTGGCATGATTTTTGCCTCCTCTGACTTCTTTGATGAAGACTGGGCCTTCTTGTATTTAGGGTTCTACCCTGTTTTCATTCAATTTTTCTATTGTTTTTTCCTTTTTAGCTAATATTCTTTCTTTAATACCTGAATATTGGTCATGTGTTATGGCTCCATTTACAAAATCCTGTTGTGGAGTTTATAGTGTTATTATAAAAGACTATTATTTTTCCAACTTTTTCTTCGATGGATTCCTCGTCTTTTTCCGGATCAAGTCTTAGTAATCTAAGGTGTTCGTTGATGGTATTGTGTAATCGTTCTACATCTGCATTTGAGGTATGATTGTTGTTTGATGTATACTGTACTTCGATATCATAAGTTTTTAGAAATGTTTTTAATGGAAGGGCTTTGAAGCCTAATTCATTATCAACTATTAATTTTCTCAAGTTTCCGATTCCTAAATATTGTGTGACGGCTCTTTTAAACTCAATCCATGAGCGATTGTCTATTTTTATTGCTTGAGCGTGTTTCGAGAATTTGTCAATAATTGTGAGAAATAATGATTTATTTTAGAATACGTCCATGTGGACTATTTCTCCTGGTTTGTCTGGTGTTTCCGTTATTTTAAATTTTGTTTTTATTGGTTTGCGATCGTATTTTTCTTTGTTACAGATCTCGCAATTATTTATAAATTGAATAATTCGTTTTCTTAATTTGGAGTTACATATTTGCTCCTTTAGTTGGTTGTAGTTCTCGTTTATTCCTCGGTGATTATTTTTTAAATATTCCTTTTCAATCAATGAAGCTAATTCTTCTTCATCTGTGATATCTTTTAATAATTTCTGACATCTAGTAACTCTTAGTGTCAGTTTGTCTTTATTGAAATATTCTCCAATTGCGTCGTTGAATTCTTCAAAAAGTTCCTCGTCAGTTATTAGTAAAGCGTTGGTTTTTTCGGGATCGAAATTATTTCTTAAAATCGTAATTATGGTGTCCCTGTCAAATATCTTTGCCGCTTTTATTTTTCGATGTGAATTAAATATTTTAAGATTTTGTATTTTTAAATGAACCTGAACTTTTCTTAGATATTATAATTTGTCTGTTATACATGTTGACAGGGTTTTTTGAAATGTTAACTCGACTATCGTTGACGGTGAAATTTATCATGACGCGAGATAGTGGGTCTGCTTTTCCGTCTGAGGAGTTTGGAATTTGCTTCTTTTATGGAGAACAGCCATGTTAATGGTCTATGGTCAGTTTCAATAACGAATTTTCGACCGAATAGGTATTGTTGGATTTACGAGGGTTGCCTTTTATATTTCGGGATTAGAGAACAATAATAAATATTAATCATCGAAAATAGATTTATTGTTTTTCTCCCCAAGGCTACACTTTTGCATGCGTTTGAACCAATTGTCGAAGTACTTTTGCCACTCTGATTGAAGTATCTCCAACACATGCATTCCGAACGCATCAACCGCTTCTTCAGGTGTCGAAAAACGTTGACGTCTCATTTTATTTTTTACGTACGGGAATAAAAAGAAGTCATTCGGTGCCAAGTCAGGACTATACGGCGGATGACTCATCAAATCGATGTTTTGAGTGCTCAAAAATGCAGTTGTTTGAGCCGATGTGTTAGAGCTCGCATTGTCGTGGTGAAGAAAGATCCGTCTTCGGCGGTTGGTTTTCCTGATTTTGGAATTGGAAGACAACTGGCAAACAAATGGTTGTGTACCATTTAGAATTGACTGTTCTGCGTTGTTCTAGTGTTACGGTTGCGACATGTCCAGTTTTTCCGAAAAAACAGGCGACCATTTGCTTGGAAGTGCTTCGTGCGCGAGCAACTTTTGTTGGATTTGGCTCATTTTGAAACACCCATACAATCGACTGCTGTTTACTTTCGGGCTCATACGTGTAAATCCACGATTCATCACCTGACACGATGTCATAGACGTGTTTCGAAGCACCGCGATTGTATTTTTTGAGCATTTCTTTCGACCAATCGACACGAGTCTTTTTTTGAGCGATTGACAAATTATGTGGGATCCAACGCGAATAAATTTTTTTGACGGTCAAATGTTCATGCAATATTGAATGTATGCTGGTCCCACTAATGCCTAAGGTTGTCTCAATCTCACGATAGGTCACATGACGATCAGTTGGCGCACAGCATCAATGGTTTCCGGAACAACAACTGATTTTGGACGACTTAACTGTTGTTGAGTTAATCCACGTCGAAAGTTGTAAAAAATAATCGCACGAAAATTTTCACGCTTTAATTCCATTTTTTGGGCGAGATGAATCTTTTAAGTTGCTGTATACAACACAAATAGCGCTCGTATGTCAAAACGTTCTGAGTACGTATAACCTCAAAAATGTCAAACTTTACGATAGAACTGGCAGTTGCCAGATTGCAACACTAGGGTTGCCCAATCCCGAAATATAAAAGGCAACCCTCGTAATAGTTTTACCTAATGCCCAATCATATATCTAAAAATTATGTAAATCGGGGTATTATATCATATAGCTGTCATAGGAACGATCGGCCGAAAAACAACATTTACTGAGAAAAACTTTTTTGTTTATAAAGATATCGTTAGCAAATTTTGGATTCTACAATTCAAAGCAATATCCAATCATATTCCTGAATATTATAAATATCGGTTTAGGGGAATTTTTCGATACAAGATATTTTCTTTGGGTTAGGTTTGATACCTTCGCCAGTTACGACGTGACCTAAAAATTAATGATTTCTTCTTTTAAAAATAAATAAATAAATATTAAGCTCTACATCCCGGGGTGGGTTTTGGCTGGCTCTCTCGCAGTCACTTGAGTTGTATGCGCTAATTTTATAACAAACTAGCATTTTTACCCGGCGTTGCCCGGGATACATTTATTTTTTCGAAGTATACAATACATTGGAAGATTAAAAAAAAAGAAAAAATTAATTTGAACATTTTTTAATAAATAAAATAAAATGTTTCACATAACAATAACAATGATATAACATAAGCTTTATTAAAGAGAAAAAATAATAAATTTTAATAATTGTAAACTTCCGTAAAGACAACATTTCGAGTTTGATTTGCTTGGCCAGGAATAAGAAAAGTTTGATTCTGTGATGACCCAATTCGTGACAGGGCAACGTACAGCTGACCATGAGAAAACACTTCGTTTCATAAATCTACACCAACAGTATTAAATGTTTGTCCGTGTGACTTATTTATAGTAATGGCAAAACATGATCTCACTGGAAACTGTATTCGTTTAAAACTAAATGGGTAATCGGTTGGTATCATTGGTATCCTCGGGATCATAGTGGTTTCACCTGATGTTTGGCCTGTTAAAATAGTCGCCTCTATAATATTAGGCATGAAGAGAGAGGAGTCTTGTACCATTGCATAATGTGGGTGGCTTAAGGTTACGTAGAAGTATGATTGGTATACCAATTTTAAGATTTAATTCATGTGAAGGTATTCCCGGGGGGTTAAGAGTATTTAGGAATTCTGTTTTGAAGTGAACAACGTCTTCTTGAGTTGTAACTGTGTCGAAAGATGTACATTTTTTGGAGTCTGTTGAAACTCTTTGCAAAACTGCATTGTTAATTTCGTCAGTGGCCGAATTTTTCGAAGTGACGATAGCTCGCTCGCAAAGCCAACTGGAGTGCATATTTGCAATATCTGGATAAACATTGTCAATAAGTTCTTCACTTGTTCTAACACAGATTCCGACAACATCTGACATCGTAATGCAACCATCGTTTGTTATGGAAGTGGAACCATCGCCTATTTTTAGCAGATACTCTGCAAACTGATTAGATTGACAATTGCCATAAAGATGCACTCGCATATTGACAGATAGATTTAGTTATTGTATATGTGGCCAAATTTCCGACTTTTTTAAATACGCGGTAACAATATCAGCGCGTGTACCTTTAGGAACTACAGGCAAAATTTGTCTAAAATCTCCAGTAAATACAAAAGTAACTCCGCCCATTATAGCTTGAGAAGATATTAAATCTTTAAGCTTGGTATTGACGGCATCAATATGAGTCTTGTGTGACATCGTATATTCACCCCATATTATAAGCGATGCTTTCTGAAGAACTTTAGCAGTGGGACTGTTTTTTTTAATTGAGCATGCGGAGGTCTGTCCTGGTTGAAAATTTAGTGGCGGCTTAAAAGTAGAATGAGCTGTTCTGCCTCCGCATAGAAGAGTGGCAACGATGCCTGAAGTAGCGACCGCAACAGCAATTTTGTTTTCGCTTCGAACTTTAGCTAAAATTACTGAAGTGATGAACTTTTTACCTGTTCCTCCAGGTGCATCTACAAAAAAAATATGTCCGGTGTTGTTGTTTACACTGTCAATTATTTTATGGTAAATTATTGTTTGCTCAGCGGTTAATTTTGGTTCGGTTTCCTGTACAAATTGACGTAACTCGTTAGTATTGTAGGTTTCTCACGCATATAGAAAAGATTGGTAAGGCGCGAATTTCCTCTGTCAGGCTCTGGCAAACCGAAATCTTTTAATCGCTTTTCTCCATATGAAAAACCAAATTTTCAATAATAATGAGTCCTTGATTAAAAATGTCGTTACTAAAATCCATACAGGGATCATTACTTAGCTCTCTCGCGTGATGCAGAATATCTTCACAAAAATGTTTACAGAATAAATTCCATAACTCAGGTGGATTGGAAATTTTGCAAAAAATTAGTATGATTGCAAAAAGCTCTCGCATTTTGTGCGCGCTGTCGGAAACACTTGCATCTTCCAATGTACATATCTTCCCAATGAGTATCAGCCTGAAGCAAATGTCTGGCTTGGCAAGCAGCGCGGTAGGTCGGATAAATTTGATTGTCTACACGTTTTAAGTCAGTAAATGATTTTGGACCTCGGACATGATGTAGTAAAAGTCGAAGATAGAAACATTCGGAATAATTAGGATGTTTAGTATATACCCTTCCCAATGCCGAGTCCGTTTTGATGCCGGGATAATTGGGAACATTCTGTCCACGTTTCCTACGTTGCCATTTCTTACTGGTCCAAGTGTAAAATGCCGGTATTTCGTTGTAAAGTAATGTTTCTGCAAAATCGTCTATTGCACAAAGAGCAAAAAAATCAGTTAGGGAGGTTGGTGGTAGTTGCTGTAGTATGCAGCTCCAGA
>JBAMBQ010000329.1:0-20368 GCA_037044495.1 Stegana nigrithorax | reverse complement strand
ATCTACCAATCAAGTTTTATCTAATGATCCTTGGCTTCACATAAATTAATAACTTATTTATAAATATTTCATATATTAACTAGATTCTAACTGGATAGGATTTTATATTAAATATATTTATATATAAAAAAATTAAATTATTATAAATACAATTAATAAATTAATATTATTTTTACTATTTATAATTATTAATTTAAAAATAACCAATTGATATTTAAAAAATTAATTTTCATAAAAATACAATAAACAAAAAAAAAAAAAAAAAACACATGAAAACTATATTATTAGTGAATTGCCTGATAAAAGGGTTACCTTGATAGGGTAAATCATGTAGTTTTCTACCTTCACTATTAAATTATATTTAATAGAATTAAACTATTTCTAAAAGTATCAAAAACTTTTGTGCATCGTACACTAAAATATAAAAAGATAAGCTAATTAAGCTATTGGGCTCATACCCCATCTATAAAGGTTATAATCCTTTTCTTTTTAATTTTTAATAATTCTTCTAAAATTTTATTTGTAATTATTATAATAACAGGATCATTAATTACAATTACTTCTAATTCTTGATTAGGAGCTTGAATAGGTTTAGAAATTAATTTATTATCTTTTATCCCCTTAATAAGAGATAATAATAATTTAATATCAACAGAAGCCTCATTAAAATATTTTTTAGTTCAAGCAATAGCCTCAACAGTATTATTATTTGCTGTTATTTTAATAATAATAAAAAATAATATTAATTATGAAATTAATTATTCATTATATATTACTATAATTATTTTATCTTCCTTATTACTAAAAAGAGGAGCTGCTCCTTTTCATTTTTGATTTCCTAATATTATAGAAGGATTATCTTGAATAAATTGTTTACTATTAATAACCTGACAAAAAGTTGCACCTTTAATATTGATTTCTCATGTTAATGTGAAAATTATATTATTTATAAGTATTATTATTTCTGTAATAATTGGAAGACTTGGAGGTTTAAATCAATCTTCTTTACGAAAATTAATAGCATTCTCTTCTATTAATCATTTAGGATGAATATTAATAGCCTTAAATTCTAATGAAAATATTTGATTAATTTATTTTTTAATATATTCTTTTTTATCATTTATTTTAACATTTATATTCAATAATTTTAAAATTTTTCATTTTAATCAAATATTTTCATTATTTTTTAATTCAAAAATTTTAAAATTTATTTTATTTATGAATTTTTTATCTTTAGGTGGATTACCTCCATTTTTCAGGATTTTTACCTAAATGACTAGTAATTCAACAACTTTCTATAGAAAATCAATATTTTATACTTATAATTCTTGTAATATCTACTTTAATTACATTATTTTTTTATTTACGAATTTGTTATTCAGCATTTATACTAAATTATTATGAAAATAATTGATTAATGAATATACAAATAAAAAATATAAATTATAATTTATATTTAATTATATCATTTTTTTCAATTTTTGGATTAATTTTAATTTCTATTTTATATTTTATGCTTTAAAGGTTTTAAGTTAAATAAACTAATAGCCTTCAAAGCTATAAATATAGAAATATCCTTTAAGCCTTAGTAATTTATTACTCCTTTAGAATTGCAGTCTAATATCATTGTTGAATATAAAGCCTATGATTAAGAAGAAATTATCTTATAAATAGATTTACAATCTATTGCCTATTATCAGCCACTTAATCGCAACAATGATTATTTTCAACTAATCACAAAGATATTGGAACTTTATATTTCATTTTCGGTGCTTGAGCTGGAATAGTAGGAACTTCTTTAAGAATTTTAATTCGAGCTGAATTAGGTCACCCAGGACTTTAATTGGAGATGATCAAATTTATAATGTAATTGTTACTGCTCATGCATTTATTATAATTTTTTTTATAGTAATACCTATTATAATTGGAGGATTGGGAAATTGACTTGTTCCTTTAATATTAGGAGCTCCAGATATAGCTTTCCCACGAATAAATAATATAAGATTTTGATTACTACCTCCTGCTTTAACATTATTATTAGTAAGAAGTATGGTCGAAAACGGAGCTGGTACAGGATGAACTGTTTACCCCCCACTATCTTCAGGAATTGCCCATGGAGGAGCTTCAGTAGATTTAGCAATTTTTTCTCTTCATTTAGCTGGAATTTCTTCTATTCTAGGAGCAGTAAATTTTATTACTACTGTAATTAATATACGTGCATCAGGAATTTCTCTAGATCGAATGCCTTTATTTGTATGATCTGTAGTTATTACTGCTTTACTTTTATTATTATCTCTACCTGTATTAGCTGGAGCTATTACTATATTATTAACAGATCGAAATCTAAATACTTCATTTTTTGATCCCGCTGGAGGAGGAGACCCTATTTTATATCAACATTTATTTTGATTTTTTGGTCACCCAGAAGTATATATTTTAATTTTACCTGGATTTGGTATAATTTCTCATATTATTAGTCAAGAATCAGGAAAAAAAGAAACTTTTGGATCTCTAGGAATAATGTTGCCATCGAAAGCACTGCACTACTTCATTTGTCTTTCTTGGCGGTTCTATGTTGACTATAGTGTTTCCAATGTGTTTTAGTTTATAACGGGTGATTTTTTAGCTATTATCTTTTTGGCAATACTGGTTTAAACAGCTGACGCACGTTTCGTGTTTTGTTTCACTGCCAAACATCTTCAATTTGGTCTATAATTTAACCATGAATCGTCTTACAAACGAACAACGCTAGCAAATTATTGTTCTGTGTTCAGCGACGAAGCTCATTTTTGGCTCAATGGGTACGTAAATAAGCAGATTTGTCGGTTTTGGGGTGAATATCAGCCAGAAGCATTGCAAGAGCTACCAATGCATCCAGAAAAAGTCACAGTTTGGTTCGGTTTATGGGCTGGTGGCATCATTGGACCGTACTTCTTCAAAGATGATGCGAATCGTAATGTAACTGTGAATGGTGAGCGCTACCGTGAGATGATATCCAACTTTTTTTTGCCCAAAATGCAAGAGCTTGACTTGCATGACATGTGGTTTCAACAAGACGGTGCCACATGCTACACAGCACGTGCAACAATGGACTTATTGAGAGGCGAGTTCGGTAAACATTTTATTTCACGTCTTTAGACTATTTGTTGTGGGGCTATGTTAAAGCTCATGTCTATACAGACAAGCCCGCTTCAAGTAACGCATTGGAAGACAACATTGAAGCATTTATTCGGGAGATACCGGCCGAAATGTTGGAAAGAGTATGCGAAAATTGGACTAAGCGGATGGACCATTTGAGGCGCAGTCAAGGTCAACATTTGCATGAAATAATCTTCAAACATTAAATTATATGGACCGTACTATCGATTCAAATAAAGATTTCATGCATTTTTCTGAATTTTATTTGTTTTTTTTTTTTTGAAAAACTTTCCTATAGCTTTTAAAAAATCACCCTATAGATTTCCGTGTTTTTGTTGTCCGGCTCAAGATGAATAAAAAACATGTGCAGCGGTTCTTTGGAAATTCTACTTCGAATATTATTAACACTTTATTATATATATATTAACTTTATAGCCAAGTACCTCTAGCGCAGTTTGTATTTGTAAGCATGGAATAGATGAATGCAAATTCTTTACAACTACTGTAAATGTTCGCTCTTGTCTAAAGTGAACCGTATGGAACCTTACTTTATCATTTTTTAAAATTTTAACAAGTGACTTATAGCTTTCGACTGTCTTGACCATAATCCTAATATACCCGTCTCTTTGAGTCCTATAGCTAAATTCCTCCTTATTTATTTTAGAAGTGAGGTAGGTAAGCGAATCATTTATGTTGTTAACGTTAGACAAGAACGTTGGCGGTGGCTTGGCATCTTCAGTGTTCACTACTGTCTGCTTAGCAATAACATCATCATGCAGCGTTATCAGTTTCTTTGTTATTATCGTAGCTTACGCTTTGCATATCATCACTCAGCGCTGTAGTAATAGTTTTTGCGTGTTGTTCCAGTGACTTCCAGTGCCGTTATCTTTCGAGTGACTTCTGGTGACGTTGAAATTTTTCTCTTTTGTGAAGGCTTTTGCCAAGCCATAACGGTATCGTCGTCATCATCGTCGCACATGGTGCAACAAAGTTTACGTACAATACTGTTATTTTTTGTAGATATACGAATTTTACACACAGCGAATTGAGGAAAACAGAACTTATCGCGATCGCAGTCGGATAGAGAATGAAGAAAAATTTAAAATAAAAACAGTAAAATCTACAATATAAATTTAAATTTATCAACATATGTCAAAACTAGATCAGCACTTAACAACGTGATATCAACATTTCTAGTTGATACAGTTGCGGATATTTCTATAATTAAAAACGGACAAGAAATAAACACTACAGTAAACATTTCAGAAACTACAAGCCTTCACGGCATAGGAAAAGGTTTAACGAAAACCATAGGAAAAGTCGTAACCGATTTAAGACTTGAAAATCTCCTAGTAAAACATGAATTTCATGTAGTTAGTGACGATTTTCCTATTCCTTAGACGGAGTACTCGGACTTGATTTTGTGAAAAAATACAACTGTATATTAGATTATCACAAAGATCAAGACTGGTTAATTCTAAGACCAGACGACTACTATGAAGATATTGCAATACCAATGCAAAATTCACCATGCATTAACGCAATAACGATACCGGCAAGATCTGAAGTAATCAGACAAATAAGTAGTAATTAGCCCGGTGCCAAGGTGCAAGGTAATTTCAAATCAAACAATACAAAATGGAATAATCAATAACGACTAGCAACAATACGTTCGTTAGAATTGTAAACTCCATAATTACGAACGCAATTATACAACACACACAGTTAAAAACTGAAATCTTTAGCGGCTATAATGATATGAGTATGAATACCACGAGTGATAACAGCCTTAACCTGCAAAAAACGTCCGAAAAATGTCCTGACTTCATTAAGCCAGAATTATTAAAACTATGTACAGAATACATCGACGGAGTCGCTTTAAAAACCGATAAAATAACAATTAATAATTTCTATAAGCAAAAGTTACGTCTAAAAAGTGACGAACAAACGTAAATAAAGAATTATTGAATACCTCACACGCACAAAGAGGAAATAAGAAGATAGGTCAATAAATTGCAAAAAGATGGCATAGTAGAACCATCAGCTTCTGAGTACAACAGTCCAATACTGTTAGTACCAAAAAATCACTACCAGGTAGCAGTCAAAAAGGTAGACTATAGAAGCATAAACAAAAAACTGATTGCAGATAAATTTCCGTTACCAAGAATAGATGACATTCTTGATCAACTATTCAGAGCTAAATATTGCTCTTGCCTTGACTTAACGTCAGGTTTTCACCAAATAGAATTAGAGGAAAACTCAAGAGAATTAACGTCTTTTTCATCAGATAATGGTTTATTTCATTTTAAACGTCTACCTTATGGCATAAAAATCGCACCGAATTCATTCCAAAGAATGATGACAATAGCTTTCGCTGGATTATCCCCAACTCAAGCATTTCTCTAAATAGGCGAATTAGTAGTTAGTAAATGTACCAATAAAGGCATTCTTCCAGACGATAGCAAATTCAAAATATTCTAGACTATCCACAACTCAAAAATTTCGATAAAACAAAGAGATTCGTTGCATTCTGTAACTATTACAGACGTTTCGTTCTAAATTTTGCGGAACACTCCAGGGTACTCACGAAATTCTGCAAGAAAATTGCAACATTTGAGTGGACCAATGAATGCGAAAACGCATTCCAATATTTGAAACAGGCACTTCTAAGCCCTAATATCCTGCAATATCCAGACTTCTCAAAACAATTTTGTATCATCGCTGATGCTAGTAAATACGCGTATGGTGCTGTACTTAGCCAAGAGTACAAAGGGATAAAACTCCCTATAGCATATGCCTCATGGTCATTTACAAAATGTAAGAGCATTAAATCTACTATAGACCAAGAATTATCAGCCATCCATTGGGCCATAACTCACTTCAAGCCATATATATTCGGCAATAAATTCTTAGTAAAAACAGACCACCGACCACTGTCTTACCTCTTCGCTATGAAAAACCCATCGTCAAAATTAACACGAATGAGGTTAGATCTAGAAGAATATGATTTTACTGTTGAGTACCTGAGGGGCAAAAAAAAATTACGCAGCAGGTGCATTATCGCGCATAGAATTCTACCTACATCATGATCCGACACAAACGACATAAAGCTCGAACTGAATGAATTAGGACACGAAGTAATGAACATTCATAATATCCAACACAAATCAACGAAGGTGCTCCTTCCGATATTTTTCATAGAACTTAAAACTTAATCAAAATAATTACTACACTTCTACCGAACCACCCCATTCTAAATAACAAAAATGGCCATTGAAATTGAAAATAATAGTGTGGAACGCCAACGGCTTAACCCACCATATTCTTGAAATTAAAACATATTTAAAAGACAATCTTATTGACATCGCACTTATTTCAGAAACTCATCTGACTAACAAGCATCATACCAAAATACATGGTTACAAAATATTAACAACTAATCACCCAGACGGATCAGGCCACGGAGGAGCAGCAATCATAATAGAAAACAACATTAAATAAACAGAACTAAACCACTACAAACTAAATTACATTCAGTCATCAATAATTGAAGTATGTGACACCATCGGGCATATCAACATAGCTGCACTTTACAGTCCACCAAAGCATAAAAAATCTACTGACCAATATCTACAGTATTTTAAAAATCTTGCTGCTTCTCCGTGGCCTGATCCGTCCGTTGATAATATTTCGTAACCATGTATTTTTCTATGATGCTTGTTAGTTAGATGAGTTTCTGATATAGTGCAATGTCAATAAGATTATCTGTTAAAAATGGTTTAAGTTCAAGAATATGGCGGGTTTGGCCGTTTCCGTTCCAGACTATTATTCTAAGTTCACTGGCCATGTTGATTGTTTAGAATAGTTTGGTTTGGTAGAAGTGTGGTTATTAATTTAATTAAGTTCTTTACTTGTGAGATTAAGTATTTTACAATAGTTTTTAGCTCTTGCATGTCTTTGGATTGTGTTATGATCTCTTGTTTATTTTCTTGTGGTTTTTCGATGATTTTTCATTTGTTGATTAATGGTGTAGTGCGTTCTGGTGAGTCGGAAATGGGTTGGTGAAAGGTAGGTTGCTTACGTTTGATTATTTAGGCATAGTTTTCTTCTGGTTGTATTGGTGTGTTTTCAATTTTGTTTGTCGGTTCATTGATTTGTGTGTTGAGGTTTTTCTCCCTTAGCTGAGGAAATCGTTGTATTTTTAGTGTTTTATAAATTTCGCATCCTTTGTAATTAGCAGTGTGGTTTCCGCGCAGAATGCACATTTGGGTTGTCCGTTTTCTGATTTTAGTTTGCATGCTATTGTTTTGTGTTTGCCTGCGCACTTAACGCATATTGGGTCTCTAGTAGAAAATTTTTTGTGTGACCGTATTTTTGGCACTTTGTACATTGAGAGTATTTCCTTTTGTCAAATTTGATCTTGGTTTGCAAAATGTATGTTATGTTATAAATGTCCGAATTATTTCTGTTACTTTTACCTTCGTTGATTTGTGTTAGATATTATGAATATTATTCATCATATTAATGTCCTAATTCATTTAGTTCGAGTTTTATGTCGTCTTTGTTGGTTTCAGGGTGTAGGTGTCTTAATACTACTTTAAAGCCTCTTTTGGTTTGAATGAGTAGTATTTTGTTCAAATCACGATTAAGCTTTGGAAGTGAAAGGACGCATGCGCGGCATGACGGCCGAACCATTCCAATGACAAAGTAATAAGAAGTGACAAATAGTGTTTCCCTAGCCTATTGGCAGACATTCATGGGCTGAGGCGATAAAAAATCAAACTACAGCTAAGCAAACCTTTTAAACGAAACGCAAAAGAACTCTGCCCCTGACCCCCGTAAGCAGCCCAAAACTTAGCCAGAGCGCTAAAACTAACATTTCGTCAGCCAGCACAGGCAAATACACAAACCGCTATGCTGCGCTCGCAAGCATTGAAGACTACATGGAACTATATTCCGATACACAACAACCGACAACAAGTGCTGCTGCTGTAAACAGCCAACCTATTATCACCAAAACCAACGACGACGACAACGATCTCAACCGCAAGAAATCATCCCCCAAGCCACCGCCCATAGTCCTATCGGACATCCACGACCTCAATGATATGATTGCCCAATTGGAAAAAGTGGTCGACCTAGACAAGATCGAGGTCAGATCATCTCAAGGACAGGTAGTCCGCCTGTACCCAAAAGACCCCGTCACTTACAGGGCGATAGTTCGCAAACTAGACGAGTTTCCATAGCTACCAACTCAAAGAAAACAAACCAAACAATAAGGAAATCCACTCAATTCATGCGTTATGCAGACAACGGGTGGCAATAGAACCCACGAGGAAGTCTACCGATATAGCTTAATGCCATAGATGCCAACAATATGACCACACAGCTCGCTACTGCCACAAGTCAACTGCACGGCGATGACCTCTCATGCGACCCCGGCCCTACGACTGCAATCACCCGACTGTGCTCACCAACAGTCGGCACGTTTCGGACCAGCCACAAGGTATACCGGCCTGTTAGCCAAAATTAAAGCATCGCTAAAGGCGCCCCTACTTCCATCTACTACGCTCCTACCTGGAGGGCCGCCGCTTCAATGTCAAAGTGCGCGGAGCAACATCAGCCACCTTCGCAGTGCAAGCAGGAGTTCCACAGGGCAGCGTCCTGGGACCTATCCTGTACTCCATCTACACAGCAGATCTCCTCTCCAGAAGAACAACCCACGGACACTGTTCCGCCGAAGATGCTTCTTGCGTCATTTGCCGACGACGTATGCATTTTCAATTTCTCACGGTGCAAATACGAGGCTGCTGACGGCCTACAGGATTACCTACAAGTCTTCGAAGCTTGGGCAAAAAAATGGAACATTAAGCTTAATGCCACTAAGTGCACAAATGTATGTTACACTCAGAAGAGAGGAACCCCGCCGGCACTCTACCTCGGCGGAGTTGCTTTGCGCCAGGCCAACAAGGCTGAGTACTTGGGGGACTCGTGGGCACCTGCCGCAACAAGCTTAACAAGCTATCCTGGCTCCTCAACAGCAGGAGCAAACTCTCACTCCGTAATAAGAGAACAAACTCTTACTCCGTAATAAGGTGGTCGCGCCTACTTGGCGGTACAGAATACAAATCTGGGGTATAGCAGCAGCAACGAACCACAAACGGCTCCATGCAGAACAAAGCCTTGCGCCTAATTACTGGTTGCGACTAGTACGTTCGGGGCTCTACCCTGCACCGTGACCTAAATCTGGCCACCGTCGAGGACCAAGTCTGTTTTTTCTCCAGCAGATACAACGACCGTCTGCAAAACCACAAGAACCGGCTGGCTAGATCTCTGGTTACATCAGTCCCCATAAGGAGGCTTGAACGAAGACACTTTGGACATCTAATCTAGAGACTGGTCTTCGATTGTTGTTAAATCGATGTTAATTGTTATTTAATGTTAAATTGTAACTGATTGTTAAATTGTTATTTAATGTTAAATTGTTACTTAATGTGAACTTGTTATTTAATGTTAACGAAGTCTAAACTAAGAAACCCTTTTGCAACACAAAACTGGCGAATGTATAACTATTTTACACCAGATAATAGCATAGCACACTCATAGCACAAACTGAGTGCTGATTAACGCCTAAAAAACAATAATAATAATAATAAAGAGATATGACTATTAAAAAAAGTATTTTGTGTCTTTTTTACGAAGTAATGCTATGATTTCACGGTAGTATTTCGGTTCTGTAGTTTGGATCTTTACTTCATTGTTTGGCAGGCTTTCAGTGTGAAGTTTTTGTCAACAATTTGTTTAAGTGTGCTTGTGAGTCCGTTTATGTTTTCTGCATGTTGTACGTATATTGGGGGGGTTTGTTGATTTTTTGTGTGTTAATTTTTTGGGATGTTATTTGAGTTTCTGTGACACTGTGCGATTCTTTGGTGTTTGTGTTGTCGGTTTGATCTTCTGTTGTTGCTAATATTTCTGTTTGATGACTCAGTTGGTTTGCTTAGCCAGTACTGTTGTAAAGTTTTTTGTGTTGAGTTTTGTATTGTTGTTTGTGTTTTTGCGAAATTTTCCTGTTTTTGTTCTTTACTGCTATTTCGTTGTTAAGTTGTTTTTTATGTGATGTCTCTATTTCTCTTAATTGTTTTTGTTGTATAATTTTGATGAATATTTTCAATGTTTACATTTTCTACCTGGATTTTTGGTGATGTTATTGTACAGTTAAACTATTGTGTACGTTGATGTTGACGTAGCGGATGATGCTATTGTTGTAGAGAAGCCACTTTGAGTTGCAGTGGTTGTTGATGATGTTGATGTCGGTGGTTGAAAAGTTGTTGGAGTTGCGCATTACGCGCTCCAAGTTAATAAGTTTGTCGGCGTTGGACACGTTATGGTGGGTGAGCAAGATCGCGCTCTCTCTTCATTTACAGAGAGGGACGAATGGTTATTGGTGAACGTTTGGTGAAGTAACCGATGTTGTTATTGTTTGATAGCCTTCGCTCGTTAAAGTGAGCGTTAGAAATTGTTAATAGTGCAGAATGCGATAAAAATAGAGTCACTGTCTCATGTATTTTGCACGTTTATTGTGTGCTAATTGGTTTTTAAGCACAGGACGATTGCGTCCGATCACATTTACATTTGGAAGAGAACGACTTCGAAATTAAAGATCCAAAAGAAACGTGAACAAATTAAAATAAAATTTAGACAACTTTATTGGCTTCTCTCAAAAAATTCCGCCCTTTCTACAGACAACAAATTACTGATTTACAATAGTATACTCGTACAATCATGGGGCACTGCAAAGCAGACAAACAAACATCTTATACAAAGGCAACAGTCAAAGTCCTAAGAACTTTCATCAACGCAGAATGGTACATCAGAGACGACGACATCCAGCGTGACACTGGAGTTCCAACAGTGAACGACGAAGTGGTGATTGGAGTAGAAACCATTAAACAAAGTTAGCGTCTCACACAAACAAAGACATCAACAACCTTCCGATTGTCAAACTATCACACACAAGAAGATTAAAAAGGATAAGACCTGTGAACCTTGTGTTACTATAGGGTGATTTTTTAAAAGCTATAGGAAAGTTTTAAAAAAAAAAACACATAAAATTCAGAAAAATGCATGGAATCTTTATTTGAATCGATAGTACGGTCCATATAATTTAATGTTTGAAGATTATTTCATGCAAATGTTGACCTTGACTGCGCCTCAAATGGTCCATCCGCTTAGTCCAATTTTCGCATACTCTTTTCAACATTTCGGCCGGTATCTCACGAATAAATGCTTCAATGTTGTCTTCCAATGCGTCAATTGAAGCGGGCTTGTCTATATAGACATGAGCTTTAACATATCCCAAAAAAAAATAGTCTAAAGGCGTTAAATCGCACGATCTAGGCGGCCAATTGACCGGTCCCAAACGTGAAATAAAATGTTCACCGAACTCGCCTCTCAATAAGTCCATTATTGCACGTGCTGTGTGGCATGTGGCACCGTCTTGTTGAAACCACATGTCATGCAAGTCAAGCTCTTGCATTTTGGGCAAAAAAAAGTTGGATATCATCTCATGGTAGCGCTCACCATTCACAGTTACATTACGATTCGCATCATCTTTGAAGAAGTACGGTCCAATGATGCCACCAGCCCATAAACCGAACCAAACTGTGACTTTTTCTGGATGCATTGGTAGCTCTTGCAATGCTTCTGGCTGATATTCACTCCAAAATCAACAATTCTGCTTATTTACGTACCCATTGAGCCAAAGATGAGCTTTGTCGCTGAACACAAGAAGCGCGCGATGAACTTTCTTAACAGAGCACGCATTTTGATAATAAAATTCAATAATTTGCAAGCGTTGTTCGTTTTTAAGATTCATGGTTAAATTATAGACCAAATTGAAGATGTTTGACAGTGAAACAAAACACGAAACGTGCGTCAGCTGTTTAAACCAGTATTGCCAAAAAGATAATAGCTAAAAAATCACTCTTTATAAATAAATATATAAATTAATAAAAATTTTGTTAAATGTTATAAATTGTTAGTCACTGTTATAAATTGTTATTCAATGTTTTACCTAAATATTAAGTGACATGCTATCATCCCGCTCATTATCCGAATCATGTATATATTATCGGCTTCAATAGATAGAAACTATAAAAACTTTTAGGGAAATAAAAAAAATATAAAGACCATTCATTAAACTTTCTATGTTTTGCTCAGTATTGACTGAACATCCTGGAAAGTGTGTGTCAAGAAGGAGTTCTCTGTGACACTTTGCTAGTTGTAGTGAACTTGCCGTCCGCTTTCTGTTGTAGCTCCCAATTTTGGGAGCTACCCGCCAGCATTTTGCGGAGGCTGGAGGACTCAGATACTTCCTCCACTTCTTCGCAGAAGGATCTCAAAGATTGGCTCTGTGCAGTTCGCGTATATTTTTTGTAAACGTGCAGAGATTCTTTGTGTCTTGTCTTCTTCTAGGCGAGTGTATTTTACCCTGTTGAAAGCCTGTCTGCTGCTTTCCCGAAGCTTGCTCAGCTCTCCTGACCACCACCGAGGTTTGGGTTCGCCCCTCGGTTTTCTTAGCGGACAAAGCTGTGTTAAGGGTTGCCGTAACCGATTTTACTTATGTTTCCAGCTTATTCACATTAGTTGGAGTAGTGAATGGCTGGATGTCTAGAGTGTTTCCCACTAAGTTCACATACTTGTCCCAGTCTGATATTTCACCACCGGCCTCTAGGCTGATAGTGACTTGGTCGGCATCGCTGTAATTAGAAAGCATGCAAACATTTAGCGCCCTTCTTACTAGTACATACGCTCTGCGTTTACCTTGGTTGCGCACGTACAACACCTTGAAGTTATTAGTCCTGAGCCCACCCACAAAACCATGTACAACGGTTCCTGTATCAGGACAATTTGTTATCCGCTACTGGCTAAGCGGAGTATAAAATTGGCGGACGCAATCTTCGAATGATGGATTTTAATGTGGAGTACCCGGAACATCGTTACCGATCTCCACCTCCACCATAGTCTTTTCAGCATCTTCGTCCGACGCCAGCAACTCCTCTTCATCCTTTAGAGTAGCTAGCGCCACCCCTTTCCTTGGCGTTGTCGCCATGGCAGAGGTACCCTGTGTTTCCCCAACCGTGGAGGAGGATGCACCTGGATCTTTATTATCCTGTGGCACTCCATCCTTCTTGTAGATTTTCATCGTTACTAATGAAAGTCCATAGCTTACGACACCATTAGATCTAGATAGAGGCACACCTTTTGGTTCCTCCACCTTAGTGACTTCCAAGGTCGATGTTGGTAACTCGGGGTTGTATACCCTGATGATTTCTAGCAACATCTTCAGGTCTGATTGCTCGGCTAGTTTCTATGCCCTGTCCTCCTTTGCTTTTACCTCGAGCTTGGAACCGGGCCATATCTCGCCAATCCTGGAGACGCCCATATTATATAGACGATTAGCTTGATGTGGTTTTGGTGCCACCCGCTATCGCGACAGAAGGGAGCTGAGCCAGAATGTTCTTTCAGAACTTGAAAGAACACGCTTGTTAGCTTGGCCTCAACTTTCCTTCAGTTCTCTGGCGTGATTGTACCGATGACATGCCGCGTTGGTAGCATGGTGCATGGCTGTCGAAGTGATAGACCAGGCTTCCTTCAGCATTCTCAATTACGGCACATACTTGCTGTACGTGTTGATTCCCTTGAGAGTTGCTGTAGGTACGACGGCCCATTTGGGCGTAATACCACGGAGACTGTTACTCATATAAAGGCCGCATCTCATACAAGTTGAAATTTTTATTCCTGGGCGCTTATAAAGGCGCCCAGAATTCTGTTAGGTGTATTATAGTGCTTTGCTACGCTGAGTTTACATTTTTGTTTGACTTGATTGGCCTAGCTCATATAAGTTTTTTTGATGGCAACAGCCATTTTGTTCGCAATTCAAGAATGTTGTTGTTGTTGAAGAAGACGAGTACGCCAATTTTTTGCAGCAGACGATCCTATTGCTTGCTACATTTTATTAGTGTCTGATATGAAAAGACGCTGGTCGTCGGTACCGCCTGAAATACACGTGTGTATTCGTGTGTGCGTTTTAATGATTTTAGAAGATTGAATTGCCAAGCTATCATATTTCTTCGTTTTAAGAAAATGTTCTGCTTCTTCACAAATGTTATGGACATTTCATTTGTCTATATTTTTTTGAATTTCATAACATATGTATACCAATTAATTTCTCAAAGCTGCTTCTGAACACTATGACTATATAAATGAATGAAGTCAAAGCCAGTAAGAATATTTTGGACGAATCTGGCATTATTTGTATAAATAATTATGTGCAAAATACATTTATTGCATATTGGTTCTATTATTCAGTTTATATGGAACAAAAGTTGGGTAGGCATTCAACTGAAATGGAGATCAATCGAAACACGAGTTCATTCAGATTAGTGGAGTGCAGGAAAAAATGCATGGTGACGATTTCAGACTACTTCAGGCAAGTATCAATAGCTGATGGACGATTTATCATGGCCTTTAACTATACGTTTCACAGGTGTCTGCTTCTAAGATATCGAGCAATATTAATAAATGAAGATGGCAATTTAAGGATTTTGACATAATTTTCATTTGATACGCATAGCGACCAACTTCTTGAACTACATGTACTCGGCCAAAAAGGTAAAAAACTGCGCATCGCAGTTAGAAACGCACATCGGCGTAACAGGTAAGCGCCTTGCGATTGCACACATTTTGCACAGTGCACTAGTGCCTTTAGCAATGGAAATATGGCACTGCTTTCCCCCATATTGCCCTTGCTGAAAACAAAGCTTCAAACAGGAGCAATAATCCCAACTTTATTAAATGAAAAAATTCATAACACAATGCATAACTTGTGCGTAATATTTTCATTCAATTTTAATATCATATAAGGCACTCATAATTGCAAAAAAGCGGAATCAGTAAGCAACGAAAATCATCAGAGCAATTTTGGGTTCCATAGCAAAAACAAATCATCAGCACAATCGCGGGGATCAATAGCATCTAGGCAAGGGGGTCAAATACATGCGGAGAGAAGTGCTAATTGCTGACGAATAAGGCACATCACCACAAACAAAGCGAAGTCAGAAAAGCTGCACGGTTTTAGCTTCGTTTTTTACCCTGCCCGGCCGCACCTAATTCTAAAACTTAACAGTAGTCGTAACAGAGCTTAGTGCACTATCTATATATAAGTTGCCTCTGGTATTACATTCAAATGTAGACATAAACTAGTAGTAGTAGTAATAGTAGTAGTAGTAGTTCTTTATTTTTTCAATTTCTTTTGTTTTTTGTTAATTTTTCTTTCATAAAATTGCACTCTTAAGAACTATGAGCTTATAATACCAGTGCCATGTCTGTCTGACGTCCGCATCAGGTCCAACAGTTCCACTCTTGTACGCTCAGATTGTTAGTAAAATAGTTGTTATCCTCTAGCTGGTAGCTTAATTCTCGATAATAATTCCTGGTGGTACTCTTTCTCGCTTGTATTATATGCTTGACTTTTGTATCTTGTTCTCCTTTCAGCAGTACGTCTGCATGCATTTCATTGTCCTCTGGAATCCACGCGACGTTATATTTATCTGCTAAACTCTCGCATTTCTCAAAGAATTGCGACCTTGTTTGTATCAGATAGCTCGTGACAGTTTTAGGTAGTCTGTCCTCCTTTAGTTTCATTGTGTATCTTATATATCCAAAGTGCATCAAAAGAGCGTACGTATACATTGAGACAAGATTTGTTTCCAGGGCAAAAGCGTAGTTAGGCGTATTCGATGGCAATTTAAACATTCTTTTAATATAATATGATTGAAGTATATCTGAATCGTCAAATTCGTCCTATCCCCATACCTTTGCTGCGTAGCACATTACAGACCTTGCTGTTCGCGTCCTTTAGCTTAAGTGTATAGGGGCCGACAAAATAATTAACACCACCGCTCGACATGACTTCTCATTTCGAACTACTTCATTCTTTTCTCACTTATTCTAAGTAAAGTATGACTTAACAACAGCTTATGGTTATAGCTTAACATAACAATGCAACATAACGTGTTTAACAGAGTAGAATAACATAATATGAGAACATAACAATACAATATTACAGAACCCTACAACTCGGCTATCCTTACTAAAAGGATCACCTGATCTTTGTGTGGCTTCCTAAATTATACCTAAGATTTTTTATGATTCTACTTCCTATTTCGTCATTCTTGTCTGACTGTTTCAGTTTAACATGTACCTGGCCGTTGCTTAGGCAATTGTCACTCGGACTTACGCCGCCTTTAACCCAGGGTTTCATATTCTCTGTGGACCAAATACCATTATACGGTATCCGAGTTTGTTGAAACCCCTCAACATCTTCTACTAAGTATCGCTCATTCTGCAAAACTTTCGCTATGCGATATGGTCCCCTAAATTTTGGTATTGACTTCCTTGCCAAGCCTGCTTGCGAATCGAAATTTTTTATCACTACATAATCACCTAAACCATATTTTTTTGGATTTTTTCTTTTTGTGTTAAAATGCCTTTCATTATACTCTTGTTCTCTTATTTGGCTTTTTTCTGCTAACCTCCTCACATTTTCTATATTTCTATCGTTTTTTTGTACATCCTCCATTATAGTCTCTCTTAACTTAGCTATTGTCTTTCCTTTTGGGTTAACCCAAACATCATCATGCTAGGATGCTCATCTACCACCCTGTGTCTCGTGTTATTCATAACAAACTCTATCGTTTACAAAAAATTTTCCCAACCAATGCTTTTGCCAGGGTCTATCATTTTCGTGATCATGGGTCTTAAAGTTCTATTCACTCTTTCTACCTGTACATTTGCTTAGGGCGACCCTGTCGCTATTTTAACATGTTGCACGCTATTTTCGTCTTAAAACTTTGTGACCTAACCCAACGTGAAACAACTATCCCTATCTGAAACAACCGGAAATAGTCTTTAAGTGCAGCTATCACTTCTTTCGTTTCTGTCGTCTTAGATGGGTATAGTCTTACAAATTTCGTAAAAGCATCAACGACAAGCAGTATGTGTTTTTTGTGACAGCTTTTTTCTTCGATCGGTACGTAATGGTTGACGTGAACCATCTCGAACGGGGTTATTCCTTTCGGAATGCTATGCAGGAATCCCTCCTGTTTACCGCTCTTTGGTGAAATAGCTATACATTTTAAACAGTTACTAACATGATCTCGAACCTTCTCTCTTACGTTCGGAAACCAATTTTTTTTAAATAGGAAATCGGCTACTTTATCTACTCCAACATGCCCCATTTCATCATGATATTTATACAACACATGGCTTTCCATTTCTTTCGGAACATAGAACAACAACGTATCGTGATCTTTTTTTCTAAAGACCACCCCATTCCTCATCTCATACAGTTTATGTTCTGAGTTTTGGAGTTATTTTCAATTGTCTAATTCGTTCATCTCTGTTCTGACAAATTATTAAATTGTCTTCAAAGGTGATAGTTTCCACCACCATAATATTGATTTTTCTGCTAAGGGCATATACGTGTTGCATGCGTTTTCCAGAACGATGCTCAACTAAATAATCATAATTTTGTTGTTCTAATGCACATCTAGCAATTCTAGGAATCAATACTTTTTTGCTCAACGTCAGCGACAACGAGTTACAGTCAGTTATTATTTTGAACTTTTTACCTTGCAGATATACCTAAAATCTTTTGAGTGCATAAATGATAGCTAAGGTTTCTAACTCGTAACTGTGGTATTTCGACTCGGCTTCAGTGGTCCTTTTCGAAAAATAGAATATTGGATGCCATTTACTATCTTCTTCATTTTGCATTAAAACAGCCCCGAACCCTAAGCTAATGCAATTCTGTCTCATTTCTTGGATCATATAGAGCCAACAAAAGCGCTTCCATCAACTTTTCTTTCAGCGTTTCAAACGATCGGAGTTCGTGCTCTTGAAACGAGAATTTTTTCTCCTTTTTTGTTCGGTCGTAAAGCGGTTTCGCTATGATTGAGAAATCTTTAATAAATCGTTGGGAATATGAGCACAACCCTATAAAACTTTGCACCGACCTAGCCTTATTCGAAACAGGGAAATCTCTGATCGCATCTAACCCTTTTTTCATCTGCCGTTATTCCATCTCCACTTATTGTAAACCCCTAGTAATGTATACTTTCTTGTAAAAATTCACACTTATCTAACCTCAACTCTAACTTATTTGCTACTAACCTTTTTAAAACTTGTTCTAAAATCTTGAAGTGTTCTGCAGAATTTTTTGTAGCTATCATCTAAGTAAATTATTATCTTTTCTTCTTTTACCATAATTGCGAACACTTCATTTATAAATCTTTGAAAAACAGCCGGCGCATTTTTCAACCCGAACGGCATCCTCAAGAATTCGTACTGTCCCATAGGGGTCACGAACGACATGTATTTCATTGACTCTTCATTCACATAAATATGAAAAAACCCATTTTTTAAATCTATCTTTGTAAATAATTTTTTGTTTGAAAGTCTGTCCAACAAATCATCAATTAGCGGAATTGGGTAATTTTGCTTTAGCGTTATCTTATTGAGGCTTCTGTAGTCTACACACATTCGTAATTCACCTGTTTCACTAGCACAATTAGCGAAACAAACTCGGACTCACTAGAACGTATATAACCCTTCGACAAGTATTCGTCTATTACTTTCTGTAGCTCGTTCTTTTCTGCGTACAATAGTCTACGTGGAGGACAACTGAATGGTTTAGGGTTTTCTAACAAGAGTTTGATTTCACTTCTAACCTCTGGTTCATCGGGCTGGGTAGAACCCGAGTAACATTCCCTAAACAATTTGTGAAGTGTCAACTTATCGGCGACTGGCACATTTTTCCCAACGCACAAATCTTCTTCCACTTCATCGTTCTGGCAGACAATGTTTAAGATTTCACTTTCGAAACTATCAACAACTTCACTCGTGTGCTTGTTGATCATGGTTCCTTGATCGATTATTTTTCAACTGTCGCACAACACAACTTTAAAATTTTCATTTTCTAAGAAATCTCGTCCTAGCAGAACTGAACAGATCATTGAAACATCATTTACCCCAATCAACTCAAATCCAATAAATTTATTCATCACTTCAA
The DNA here is from genome assembly GCA_037044495.1 of Stegana nigrithorax. Taxonomy (NCBI): domain Eukaryota; kingdom Metazoa; phylum Arthropoda; class Insecta; order Diptera; family Drosophilidae; genus Stegana; species Stegana nigrithorax. The sequence continues at coordinate 1,098 of JBAMBQ010000329.1, read as the reverse complement.
CAAAGCCATTTAATTTTCCAAAAGTTATTAATTTACTATTATTTAATCCACTGTAACAAATATCCTTTATTGGGCTTAATTCGACACCCTTTCCAATAAAACACTTTTTACCTAAGCTGGCTGGGCTTCCTGTATCTATGAGGCTTTCTAAAATTACAATATTATTAAAATTTGTACTTAAGATATACTTATAGTACCTTACATAGTCGTTACTGTCATCTTTTGCTTCCAGTTTCCTGTCTTTGTTGCAATCTCGTACTAGATGTTCCCTACTTCCACACGCATAGCAAGCTCCCGTTTCACGTCTGAGTTTTGTACACTCAGCTGCAAAATGTCCCAAACTGCCACAGTTGAAGCATCTCGCCTTGCCTACACTATTCTCTTCCATGCCTCCAAGAGGCTTGCTGCGCACCCAATCGCTTTGTTTTTTCAGCTCTACGCTACCTAGTGCCTCGAACAGTTTCCCTCTGCCTTTGTACAGCTTCATCTGCGCATACATGCGGACCTGAGGATCAGGTATTGCGTCGATAATGAAATCGACTAACTCATCTTCGTCGATGTTGTCACCGCTTGCTAACGTTGTTTTTTCGACGAAATACGTTGCGAAATTTTCGCCGTAGCGCCACTTGCGCGACTCGAATTTTTACGGCGTAAAAGTTTATCTTCGCGCACTTCGAACACACATTTTAATTGTTTCAACAAGTCCTCTATGCTATCACGCACCAAATTTTTATTTAATTGTAGCCACGACTGTGCTCGGCCTTTTAACTTAAGTGCGATTATAGCACGAGTTTTATTTTCGGTTAAGCCATTCGCTTTTTGAACATTAACCAACTGCTGTGTCCACGCCGTGACGTCACCGTCGCCATCGAAGTCTGATAGAAACTCTTTGATGACGGTTAACGAAACGTCATCGTCCTTGCTTTCGTGCGACTCTCTTATCAACTCGATGTCTTTTGCCAACAAGTTTCTTTCGCGCACCAACAAATCGTGCTCTTTTTTTAGCAATTCGGCTTCGCTAACTCGCGACATGCTCTGTTCGGTTGCTTCTTTTTCTATAGCATCATCTTCACTTCTCACTTCTTGTTCTTTCGGTTT
>JBAMBQ010000304.1:0-18622 GCA_037044495.1 Stegana nigrithorax | reverse complement strand
TGATGTCTTGTTTTGTGCTAATATCACACAAACAAAAAGGAGGTCACGAAAACTATCAATATATAATATTTGTTGTAATAAAAGATGAAATAAACTCCAAACGTGTTTCATACAAAAATTTTAAATAGTAAACCACAATTACTACCAATGAGAATTTTTTTTTGTTTTTATAAGTATAAGTATAAGTATAAGAAAATCAAAACATTACAAATAATCTACAAAACAACACAAAATCAACAACTAAAACTCTCCATAAAAAACAACACAACAGTCAAACATTAACAAAAAACAGAAAAACAAAAACACCACTAAAATACAAACAACACGACAAGACTCGTCACAAACAACACAACAACAATACTGGCTAAGCAAAACAACTGTTTCATCAAATAGATTTGAAATTTTATCAGAAATAGATGACATTCAAAACACTAACAAAGAGCACGAACACAGTGTCACAGAAGAGCATTTCACATCTCAAATAAAAAATGTCCAAAAAATAATCAAACCCCCTCCAATTTACATTCAAGACGCAGAAAACATAAGTATACTAACTAATGCACTCAAAAAAGCGGTAGACAAAAACTTTACCCTAAAGTCTTATCCGAACAACGAAGTAAGAATATAAACTTCGGAATCCAAACACTACAGAGAAATTATAAAATTATTACGTGAAAAAAACAAAAAACAAAATACCCCACTTTCAAACCCAAAGAGGAACGAGGCTTTAAGGTTGTTTTAAGAAACCTACATCCCGAAACCGACGTATCAGAAATAAAGACGGAATTACAAGAACTTGGCCACGAAATAACAAACATACAACATAACACAACAAAGGATCCACTACCAATATTCTTCTTAGAACTAAAAACACACAAAAACAATGCTGACATTCACAAAATAACGCACCTATTACAAACTATAATTAAATTTGAACCACCCCATCTCAAACGAAAAATCTCACAATGCACTAATTGCCAAAAATACGGCCATACAAAAAACTACTGTACTAGAGTTGCTATATGTGTCAAATGCGCGGGAAAACATGAAACAAAATTCTGTGAAATGTCCACAACTGACGGCCAAACTAAATGCGCTTTATGTGGCGGAAACCATACCGCTAATTACAGAGGCTGTGAAAAGGTTGGTTGCAAGGTGATGCCAATTTTTGACACTAATCGGAGCACTCTTATTAGAAGACCGCCACTTCCCGGGTGTGACATAATCGACGCTTAGTATAGTTTTTGTTTGGGCTTACACATCCCCCTGTGATCCGACTAACATTGGTTTTTTATTTCTACACACTGCGTGTTTGGTGGTTTGAAAACTACTGTCGGAAAAAGATTTTTTTTTTTAATTTAAAATTTTTTAATAATATTCCTTATTTTAATTTATTTACTTATTATTGTATATTCTTTTACAGTTTTTATTTCTTAATTGCGGTAGAAAATTCTTAAGCGCGACAACTGGCAAGCCAAGTGCCAGAAGCTGTCGGAAATTAAGTCACAATTAGTGAAATACAGTGCACAAATAAAATTAATTAAATTAAATCAAACAAAAATTGTGCTTAAAAACAAATGTTATGCATGTGAACATGTACAGTAAAAATTTCATTAATCAGACAAAATAAAAGCAATTTTTCTACGACGTCATGCATACAATATGGCGGCGCCCTAATTAGAACGCCACCTAATGATAACGAGAGTGGTCCGATTTCTGTAACACCTTGGCGTCACCTTCTATTTACCATGATTTGTGGAAATGTGTTTTGCATGGAATATCAAGGAAACGGCTATATTAGTTATATTGGCTGTATAATGAAATTAAAATTTGAACAAGGCATCAATTAGAATTTGATACTTGCGTGCAATTTGTTTTTTTAGGTAACATTTTTGACACTAAGCAGTTAATCGTACCAGGGTGTTATTTGGGGTTACTGGGTAGCTAGTTAGAACCTAAATTAGATATAAGTTACTCGTGTATAAGATCTCAAGGCGTCATATTTTTTATAAAGTTTTTCGGTTTTTCTTTCTATTCTAACAAAATGTAGTTATGGGATTCCATACTTTAGAATCATACAAGCAAATTTGATATGACGCATGTACGCACTTTTTTACAACTTACTTCGTAGACGGTTGCTTTCAGCGTGCTGCAAACAATGCCTGTTGTTGGAGGTCGTCGATTTCCACAAGGGTAATACTGGGATAACCTAGATAACAACTGAATGATAGCGCAGAAGTGCAGCTTTAACCTCCACGTGTTGGACCTTAGTAACAGGCCTCACCTTGATGAGAGCCTGGCTAATATTACCGGGCGAACTCAGAGAGCCTAGTTAACAAAGCTCAGTCACTAACAGAGGGCTCAGGTGCCAGGCGCACCCCTGTTCTAATTAGCCCTATCTGTTTATTGCGGATCTGCGATATCTCCTCTTCCCAACTCGCCGACCTGCCGACTGTCAAGAGGCAGAGAGTTAGAGCATCTGGCTCTAAGCAGACCAACACAGTCAACACTGCCAAGCTGGGGCGTTCCCTCCACCTCATTGAGGCCGCACTCTCTGCACCAAAACAATGCCCGTCACGTCCGAGACTGGGAGCCTTGTTACCTAGAAGAGGTCAACCTGAAGGTATTTACTATCCCCGGCGGAAAGGAATGAATAATGCTTGAGCCAAATGGCACTTGCGTCACCTGGTCGAGGGCATGTCGCATGAAAAGAACGCATTGGAGCGCATTGAACTAAACACTCACCGCCACCTTGGATGTCCCGGCGATGCGAAGCAAAGGCTTGATTAAGATAACCAGTGGATCACAGGAAGTTCGCCCTTACACCTCACAAGCTGCATGGGCCAAACATGACAGCGTTAGCTTTGCGAGCGCTGTTAAACAGATCAAAGTAGCGATTCTTCCAACAAGCTTTCCTCAAGTGACTTTGTCAGCTAAGGAACTAGCTGAACTGGAAGAAGATATCTTAAAGGTGATCTCAAAAGTCTAGGATGTCAAGATTCGTTTTGACGGTCTCCAGCGCCGATTAAGCATGTTAATTGTAACATGCGCTGACACTGATACTGCAGAATGGGCCCAAAAGAACATTCTTACTATGGAGCAATGGAAGGGCCTCCCTCTGACAACATAATCAGATGACGATATTCCTTCAGCATACTTCCAGGTAAGAGGTAAGGCAAGACGAAGGATTGCTTGCTATTTGTTCTGAACAGCCAAAACGCTGGCATAAATGTGCCCTCGTTGAAAGTTTTCAGATCAAGACGCAAGGCTAAGGCACCCTCAACACAGTTGCGATTGATGAGGAATCGAAGAAGTCATTGTGAACGGTCTAAAGAAACTCGACCAGGCAAGAAAACCGTCCAGCACTACTACAGATGACTCAGCTTCAATGAGAGATGTAGGTTCTGCGCCAAGTCATGCAAATCTCGCCTCAAACCGTGAGCATGGACAAGAGCGCGGATTCGGTTCTTACTGACAACGCAGAGCAATCCTATGATGTCTCGATTAAGCCCGTGGACACAACGACGGTAGTCAAGACCGCCGTAGATATTCATTGACGACTACTAGTCGGACTGCGAGTTCGGGGACGTCAAGCAGATGAGCGGCACTAAATTGCCCAAGCAAACATCCACCATGCGAAAGCAGCCTCGCCTGTGCTGTGTAGGTTGTTTGCTTCGCAGAACTTGGAGCTAGCGCTCATACAGGAACCTTAGTGTCACAAGGGAAAAATATAAGGCCTGTATGGTAGGAACTCCCAAGTAGTATGGGACACTCGAGAGAGTACCCCTAGACAAGCACTTTCAAATACTATTCTTATAGAATTTCTCAGTAAAGACTGTTCACCGCTGCTACTCACCGCCTACGAAAACTGAAAAGGCGACTAAAGTGGTCATTACGTCGGGGTATTTTCTTGGCGATTGGCCAGTACCCCCACCGGAAATCTCGGAGCTGGTCAAATTTGCCTGCACTAGGATCTAGCCCTGTATAATTAGTTGTGATGCCATCGCCCAGCAGCAGCATCGTAAACAAAAGGGTTTAGTATATTTTAGAATTCATCCTTAAACCTAACTAGGCAATAAGAAAATTAGGAAATATCCCAAATTTTGGTAATAGGATAAGACAAGAACTGCTAGATATCGCACTCACCAGCCTAGCATACGCTCAGAAAATAGGCAACTAGACAGTATCTAGCGATCCCTCAATGTCCGACCACAGAATAAATTTACTGGATATCGGATATACAGGCAAAGCCTCCCCACCTTGTAGAAACCCGCGTAGAAAAAATTAGGTAAAATTGGGGGAGACGCTCACGGAGTCAGCCAAACCCCACCGTCTAAGACACCCACTAGATTTAGAACAATGCCTCTCCTCCCTCAATAAAAGTCTCCCATAGGTCTATGAGGAAAATTGTCCAATACGAACCTCAGAAAAGAGGTCAGAAAAATCTTTGACATAGCGAAGAATTCTGGCCAGTGGGAAATCTATCTCACCACTATTTCTACAATAGTAAGGAGCTTAGAAAAGCAAAACGCAAAAACTACTTGAACTTTTATGATACAATCAGGACCGCCCTTGCAGCAACCAGACTGTATCACTGACTAACGTCTCCTACTCTACCCGTCCTCTACTTCTGACCTCTCACTTTCCAGGCTGTACTCAGAGGCACAGAGCCACAGATGGATCATGGAAGTTAGCGACTGATCTGATCACGGGTGAAAGTTTGAAATGGGCAATCAACACTTTTCAACCATACAAATCACCTGGGAGGGACGGCATTTTTCCAGCCCTACTCCAAGAAGGACTGCGATCATACTTACCCATGTAAAACACATCCTAATGAGAAGCTTAGCATTAGGCTATAGTAATAGTCTTCATCCCCAAGTTGGGGAAGAAAGATATTTCTCACCCAAAGTCCTTCAGACTCATCAGCATGACGTCTTGTATACAGAGCTGGTCGATCCACGGACTCAACCTTATTCTTGCTAACTAAGACAATTAAAACTTCGTTAGCAAAGAAAGAAAGAACCCTATACGCATTTCTCGACATAGTGACAGCCTTTGACAATACAAACCACTATGCAGTTAGACAACGGAACCCGAAGCATACAAGTTATTACGAGTCCCTCGGCAAGAACACCAGTATCTTCCAATCAGAGATATGCGCCATAAATCGTTGTTCACATTTCACCATCGAAATAGGCTATAAAAACAAGGACCTAGCCATTCTTTCCAACAGTCAGGCAGCCTAACGAGCTCCATCCTCATATAGCCTAAAGTCGAAGCTGGATAGATAGAGAATATCTCCGAAAGCTTGAAGTTAAACTCGGTAAAACACTCTGCATAAAATAATTGTCAAAAAAGCAAAAACTATGCTTGGTGGTTATAACCATAATAAGTGTAAGGGTATAATACCCTTAAATAGAAACAAACTGAGAGTTCTCACATGCTTCTTCTCGGGTCATTGCAGACTAAGGATGCACATGTCCTACCTCGGTCTTTCTGATACCGATATATGCCGCTTCTACGATACATCGGGGGAAACGCCAATATATATCCTATTAGAGTGTGATGCGCTGGCAAAGCGAAGAACACGTCACGTGGGACACTAAGAGACGGTCGCGCTTCTCCTGGCCCCTAACCACCTAAGTATCCTTACCTTTCTGTAAGATATAGGACATATGGAGGGCCTAGTTAGGTTGCAGTAAATGAATTCCAATCTCGCAATAATAAACTATAAAGGCAGGGCTATAGCCGGGCGTAGCCGACTATAGAAAACCCTGTACCCAATCCAAAACTGAATATATATTTTTTGTTGCATTAATATTTTGTATTCATTATGTAAGGATATCTCAAGAAAAAAAAATTTTTTTTTTAGCAAAAACCTATTTTTGGCTAATCGTTCCTATGGCAGCTATATGTTATAGTAAACCGATATTTATTAAATTCGGGAATATGATTGGATATTACTTAAAATAATTAAATCCAAAATTTGGTAACGATATCTTAATAAACAAAAAAGTATTTCGCAGTAAATGTTGTTTTTCGGCCGATCGTTCCTATGACAGCTATATGATATAGTAAACCGAGATATATTATATTAAGATATATAATTGGACATTAGCTAAAACTGTTAAATCCAAAATTTGGTGGAGATATCTTGAAAAACAAAAGGGTTTTTGTTACTAAATGTGGGTTATCACCCGATCGTTCCTATGGCAGCAATATGTTGTAGGTCGAATATCGAAAAAAAAATAAACTGGTTATGCCTATGGTTCGGGAGAGTCTCCGTGCAAAATTTGGTGGTTATAGGTCTTACCATTTTCGAGATCTTTTTGTTCATACAGACGGACAGACAGACGGACAGACGGACATGGCTAGATCGACTCGCCTTTCGATGCTGATCAAGAATATATATACTTTATGGGGTCTGCCACGCCTCCTTCTGCCTGTTACATACATTTGCACAACTTTAATATACCCTTTACCATTTTTTGGTACAGGGTATAAAAATAATAATACCTGTTGTAAAAAAAAGTTGCTAAGCTTTCAAAAGCACAAAAATGTGAAATTCTTGGTGAACTTGACGAAAGCCATATGACAATTTGGACTCAATTTATGCAGCATCCTCAATTTTCACAACTGGCTCAATTTCCATTAGTTGCATTGCGAAGGCTTACTATATAAAAGTTACGAAGACTTTGTTAATTCATGATATTTCATTTCGCAAGAATTTGAAGTCTGCGTTGCGTTTTGGTACATATAGCAACTATGCTCGTACTCATCATGTAAACAACTCAACACTTATCATCATTGAAATTCGATATTCTCCACGAACTGCATGGGGATCATTTTTTGCAAAGGCAAGCAAGTGGAAAGTTTTAAACGCTTTTTGCAGTGCCATCGGTCTCCGGCCAGTCAACGAATCTAGCATAGCATAAGGTTTCTTTAAGATCATTTTGATGGAGTTAAGTTAGTTTATGTTCAGACTTCAAAACGTTCTGCCTGCACCAAGCAAGAATAAATGAAATAACTTAAACCAAACGTTTCCTTCAATTATTGGAAAAAATATTGAAGTTGAAATCCTACTTATTATAATTTATATGTACAATAAAATTTTTTATCTGTATACATATGTTGGTTTTATAGGAATGTTTTATTTACTACTATCTGACCAAGCAGGCGTTGAAGTACCCTTTTTTCCACATGATGATGCAATGCAAAATATCGCTCCATTTTGAATTTAATACATAGCGGACCCGGCAGATATTATACTGCCCATTTTTATAATTAATGCTATTTCCCCGGTGTCCTCTACAAAAATACCAAATTTCATGAAATATAATGAATTTTTATTGTCTTTTATGTATATATAGGCGACGTCACCGCCCACTTTTCTCCCGTTGTTTTTTACATATATACCAAATTTCATCCACCTACCTTAAATCCTTTAAGAGATACAACGATTTTAGTTTTTCGCTTATATGTAAGGGGTCAGTCAAGGGGGAGGTGGCTTAAAATTACCGTGCCAGAAACCTTCCCAGGAGTAAACTCAACAACTTCCCAAAGTTTCATCTCGATCGGTCAAGTAGTTTTGAAATGCATAGGGAACATGCATACATACATACACACAGTCATTCATTTTTATGTATATCGATTTTTTCACTGCACAACTTTCATCGTCTGGCACTGTTTTTTAATTTACTTGGTTTACTTTATTGAAAATTGGTTGGGACGAGCCACAAATATGTGGGTTTTATAGTATTGGTTAGTAAAACTCACAATTTTAACGTTAATTCAAAAGTTGTTAAATTAATGGATAATTTATATTGGATTGATATGTAAAATGAAACAATTATTAAGTAATTATTACAAGAGTTTTTCACTTAGTAGTTAATTATCGCGGCACAGGTCTTTACGTCTTTTTTCACACGTCGTACTCTTATTCGATCTCGTCTTAAAGTGAAATGCATATTCGTCTTCTTCTGCATGTTCATCTCTTTTTTCTTCATCTTGTTCGTCTTGTGCTTAGACGTTATCTTTGTTGTCGTCGTGTTGTAACCACTGGTTACGTCTTATTCCTTTTTCGTCTGATGTCAGTACAGTGATGCCTGGCACATTCCCACATATATACATAATAGCGTCACATGATGGATCACATGACGGTGCGTTAGCTTAACGCAAGCCCAATGCAGTTATCTAAATCTAAAAGACTAAATATGTGATTAAGTTGACATACTGTCACAATCTTTCTCAGAATTTTTGATGTGAAACTTTTTTAGCGAGGTGTAAGTCCCAAAAAAAAGGGGGAGGTAGTTGAGAGCTGCACAAAACAATGCGTATTGTCATGAGTAAGAAAGAGATAAAAAATGCTTTACTTATTGTACTAATTCGTGAGCGAATATAAAATTTACTCATCTATCTAAGCAAACAACCGAGAGAGTAGATTTCGCTCAGACAACATTTCATGTGGCACACGTATACACACATATTGCTGTGTAATACTTATAGATCGTTACCTTGCTTAGCTGCTGCTAATAAGGGTTGACCGAAAATTCCATCGAAACTGTGCGTGAATTCATAAAAAATCAGCCGAAATCATCATTGAAATTCATGGAAATAGAATTGAACATCTCCAAAACATCGATTTATCGCATTTTGACCGAACATTTGGGCTTACAAAAGGTGTGTGCACGGTTTGTTCCGCACAAATTGACTGACGTCCAAAAATTGCTCAGAATTCAACATTCGAAGGACATCATTAAAGAGGCAAAAAAAGACCCGGACTTCCTTTACAAGATTGTGACTGGAGACGAAACGTGGTGTTTTCAATATGATCCCGAAACGAAACGCCAGAGTGCTGAATGGAAGGCGCCGGACGAGCCGAAACCCAAAAAATCGCGCCTGGAGAAGTCAAAAGTGAAGACAATGCTGATTTGTTTTTATGATTCCAAGGGTATTGTCCACAAAGAATTTGTTCCACCCGGCCAAAACGTTAATGCGGTATTCTACCTTGGAGTTTTGAAGCGTTTGGTGCGCCGTATTCGACGTGTTCGGCCCGAATATCGCGAAGATGGAAGTTGGCGTTTGTTGCACGATAATGCGCCGTCTCATCGATCGACGCTTGTGTCTGACTATTTGACCAAAAATCACATTTTAACCATCAACCACTCCCCGTATTCACCTGATATGGCACCGTGCGACTTCTACCTTTTCGGAAAAATGCATTTGCCGATGAAAGGAAAGCGTTATGCAGACGTAGAGGCCATTCAAAAGGCTTGCACCGGCATACTGGCGGCCATACCGGGCAACGAGCTAAAACACTCGTTCGACATGCTTTTGGACCGTGCAAAACGCTGTATTAAAGCAGAAGGAGACTATTTTGAATAAAATAAATTGATTTTGCCGAAAAAACTATTTATTCTGTCTTTTTTTTAAAAGTCCTGTTTACTTTGGAACTCTCCTTGTACATAGTAACTAAAATTTCATTCCTAAAATTATGTGCAGCAGTTTCACTTCAATAGTGTGCTTATATGAGTGAGGCACATTACTATTTTCAATGATTCCTTATTAGAAGCAGCTTGCTAACTAACGATCTATTACACAGCAATAAACAATTACTGAGAACGCACGCAAGCAAAAGAGCATAAGCGAATTTCATTTTTATAAGTATAGTAACTACAATTGCAAATTCTATTATTTTTGTGGTCAATAAGAAATCTATTAGCAGGAAAGTTTTCGAGATGGCTTTTAATTGTTGTTTATAATCAATTTTGCGGGGGACTTATGAAAAGATTCAAAATTAATATCTTTACTTATATTTAAATTAAATTGATTATTTTATTATTGTCTCGCTGTATATATATCTATATAACATGTCGTTCAATAAGTCCGTCGGTCACGTCGAGTCGAGTCACACCTGTCCCGTGTGTACATTTATGCGTCAGGTGTTTAATAGGTATACATATAAGGTGGTCATTCAATAAGTACGTACGATAAGTCAGAAAAAAAAAATTTTGATAAAACTCGATTTTATTATTCAACATACTTGCTTTAGAGGACGATACAACGAGTATAGTAATTTTCCAACTTTTCGATACCACTTTTGTAGAAGGATTTATCTTTTGCTTCAAATTAATCCTCAGCGATAACCTCTTAATTCGAGCGAAATTTCTTACCGATGAGCATTTTTTAAGGTCTGCGAATAGCCAGTAGTCGCTGGAAGGTCAATCTGGCGAAGACGGTGGATGTGCGAGCAATTCATGTATTTTTCCATTATTTTGATTGACTTGCACACAGCTTTTCCATCTCCAAATTTTCAGTCAAAATAAGATGTATAGCACTTTTTTAATTTCATCTTGCTCACACACCTTGAGCCGACGATCATCCAATACCATTTCTGGTGTTACCACCTCACTTCGATGGCCACTGCGTTTGAAGTCAGCCAACCAACGCTTTATTGTTTTTTCTGATGGAACAGAGACCTCATAATACTTTTCAAACGGTTTTTGAAACATTGTTTTGAAAACCACAAAAATAGTGTCACTCTTAGCACAATAACTCACAAAATTATGAGTAGAATATATCATGAAATTTTAACAGCTTTCTTTTGAAGGTAAGTAAAAATTCATAAGCAATTTATTGCAAAGTTCCAAGAAAAGCAAAGAGCATGCTTTACGGAATTTATACCGTTCATCGCTTATTTGGTGCAAAAAGTGAAAAAAATGAAAACCAAGTGTTGTGACAAATATTTCTTGGCAGTCGAAAAATGAAGGTATTTCATTTCGACATTCAATATTTATGTAACTTTAAATTAAACAAAACAATTGTATATATAAAACAAAAACAAAAAAACAATCAGCTGCTTTGCTTTTTAGTCGAGGTAAGGAGAAATTGTACTAACTTTTGAACTTCCGCATTGAGCAGCTGTGTCAAGGTATGCATTATACACGTATGAAGAAGCATTTACAATTGGCAGCTCTTCGTAACCCAATTCAATCAGGGACTCATCGCAAGTTCTGCAATCATCATCATTCGAGTCTAAGAAAGTGGGGATTGTCGCACAAGAAGTTGCGGTTCCTAAAATAAAACAAAGAAATTAGATCTTTAGTTTCTATATATTCTGTAATCGGTTTAGAGTGCAATACAGTGGTTAAAACTATTTTACATACATGACAAGACTCAATAAAACTTGCACTTTTTCAAATAACTTCGAATGGTATGATCTTTGGTTAGGCATGTATTGAAGATGCAATAACATATCACTTAATAAGACCCCAATCTGATAATTATATGGCAATTCTTTTGACAGACCCAAGTAATTTTTGGATAATACCCACCTATCAACGATACGTGTCAAAATGTCATGACATTTTGATGTTATTTTAATTTTTTCTTATGTTGATTTAACACGGTTTTCTGAAGATAATTTAAACATGCCTAAAATTGCTTTTGAATGAATCCTCAGGCATAATTACCCGCCATGAATAACAATTTGTAGATTTAGCTGGACAACAACACCTGAAAATTATCTTAAATTGGCTTTCGGCGGATAAAAAAAAAAACAATGCAACCATAAGAAAGATGGTGTGATCTATGAAAATAGGCTAAATGGCGTTGTGCAAAAATTGTAATAACTTAATACGTATAATACTTTAAAATAAACATCATTGTTCTTCAAATATTCTTGATCAGCATCGGAAGGCGAGTCGATATAGCCATGTCCGTCTGTCCGTATGAACGCACGGATCTCGGAAACGGTAAGACCTACAACCACCAAATTTAGCACGAAGACTCTGTCAATCCATAGGCATAACGAGTTTATTTTTTTTTTTCGATATTCGATCTATAACATATAGCTCCCATAGGAATGATCGGCCGAAAAGCCATATTTAGTAACAAAAACCGCTTTATTTTTTATGATATGTTTACCAAATTTGGGATTTAATTGTTTTACCCAATGCCCAATCACATATATAAAAACTATGTATATCGGTTTACTATATCATATAGCTGCCATAGGAACGATCGGCCAAAAAACATCATTTACTGAGAAAAACTTTTTTGTATATTAAGCAATCGTTATCAAATTATGGATTTACCAATTCTAAGCAATATCCAATAATATTCCCGAATATTATAAATATCCGTTTACTACAACATATAGCTGCCATAGGAAGGATCGGCCGGAAAACAACATTTACTGAGAAAAACTTTTTTGTTTAAGATATCGTTACCAAATTTTGGATTTATTGATTTTAAGTAAATTCAAATCATATTCCTAAATATGATAAATATCGGTGCACATATAGATGCCATAAGAACGATCGGCCGAAAAATGGCTTTTAGAAAAAAAAAAAATTTTTTTCTTGAGATATCCTTACATAATGAATACAAAATATTAAAGCAACAAAAAAATATATTAAGTTTTGGCTTCGGTACCAGGTTTTCTATAGTCGGTTACGCCCGACTATAGCCCTGCCTTTCTAGTTTTTTTTTTAAGCGTTCACGAAATAAGATAAGCGACTGTATGTGTGGTCTACCGCAACCATTATTTTTATACCCTGTACCAAAAAATGGTAAAGAGTATATTAAAGTTGTGCAAATGTATGTAACGGCAAGAAGGAGGCGTCGCAGACCCCATAAAGTATATATATTCTTGATCAGCGTCGAAAGACGAGTCGATCTAGCCATGTCCGTCTGCCCGACTGTCCGTATGAACGCACGGATCTCGAAAACGGTTAAACCTACAATCACCAAATTTGGCACGAAGACTCTTCTGATATATAGGCATAACGAGTTTATTTTGTTTTTCGATATTCATCCTATAACATATAGCTGCCATAGGAACGATCAGCCGAAAAACCACATTTCCTAACCAAAACGCTTTGGCTTTTTAAGATATCGTTACCAAATTTTGGATTAAATAGTTTCAGTTAATGCTTAATCACATGTCTAAATATTATGTATATCAGATTATTATATCATATAGCTCCCATAGGAACGATCGGCCAAAAAACAATATCTACTGAGAAAAACTTTTTTGTTTATTAAGACATAGGTACCAAATTTTGGATTCAATAATTTTAAACAATATCCAATCATATTTCTGAATATGAAAATATAAAAATATAAATCGGAATATTACTATAATATATTAACATATAGCTGCCATAGGAACGATCAGCCGAAAAATGGCTTTTACTAAAAAAAATTTTTTTTTTTCTTTTGGATTGGGTACAGGGTTTTCTATAGTCGGTTACGCCTGACTATAGCCCTGCTTTTCTAGTTTGTTCTATAAAGGAGTTATTTCAGAGACTTTTGTCATGAAAAATGATGTTTGTGAACTATTTTCACCAATATATGAATATTATTAATCTTACTAACTTACTAAAAGTGGCCATGCTATCATCCCCAAGAGAATCAGGAATGGTGGACTTGACTTTTTGTTGTGGAATGTCTTGATCGTTGGTGCAATTCTCAAAATTTGTTTGATTATACTGTCCTTTTTTGGTTTCGTCGATTTTAAATTCTTTTGCGACAAACTTTCCAGAACATGCTGCCTTGTCTAGTGTTTTGGAAAGTAATGCGTTTAGTTCTCCTTGATAGATAATTCCTCTTTTATACTGTGTGGCTATTGGTGCTTGTGCCCGATAAATTTTACGAAAATTGGTTTGGTGTGATTCGGAATGCAAATTTCTGTCATTGGTATTATTTAATCCAGGAACAGGATATAAGTTTTGTTGAAAATTTGGATCTGTACGTCTAGAAACATATTTTTGCTTCCCAATTTGCTTCTCTCCTTGATGGGATATAGAAATAAGCTTATTGGTGTCTTTTTCGCTGGTCTGAATTACTTCTTGTGTCCTAGTTGGAAAAACTAACTCAAAGCTTTGTTTTCCTTGAGGTATTCTACCAGGATATTCAAGATTTTTAATACTTTCTGTGTTTCCCAGTATTCTAATGTTGTCCTGATCCTCATTTTGCATTGTAGTTTCTGTGTTTTGTATACTTTTCTTAAGGAAGTTTAATGTCGTTATTGAATTTAGTTGTGTTTGAGTACCAGGTGTCTGTACAACAACACATTTATTGAATGCATTTGAAATTGCTTCCTCAGACTGATTAGATCTCAAGATTTTGAAATTATCACATTGCGATGTTGGTGTGTTTGGGCTAAGTCTTTCAAGAGCTTTTTGATCGCAATTGCAACCCAATTGGCTTGGGAGCGAGACTCTTTTCTTAAGATTTTTGAGGTCTTCTAGGACATGTTTTTTTTTAGTTGTGTATTATTTTGCGTAATTATTCGATCTTTTTCATGATTATATTTGTCTAAACAAGAAGTGATTTCTGGTGATTGGTTTCGCCTATCGACATTTTTTGGTTGCTGCCGATGCTGCAGGACAGGATAATCAAAACAATGTTTAGGTTTCTCTAAAGTAGGAAGTAGTGGTTGATCGATGCAATTAAGACTAGGCTTCAAAGATATGTCACATTTTTGATGCGGCTTATGCCAGGCTCTAATATGTTTCTCATCGTATTGCATTGCTATTTGTTGTTTGGTACCATTAGGTTTTACAGTACATAAGCATTGCTGATCTTGGAGTAAGTCCAAGCCTCTATGGAACTCAACATTTTCGGTCTTTGAGTAATGCACTGATTTTTGTTGAATTCTAGGATCTTCGCATGAATTTTCAAAACTAGATGGTACTGCATGCAAAATACTCGACGGAGAATTATTAAGTCTTGGTTGTCTTTGCGTATACAGAGCGAAGCTATTGATTTTCTTTGTTCCTGGTTGCGAAGCTTTTGTTTCAATTTTTCTTTGGTCTAGTGGATCTGCAAATGTCGATACTATCGGGACGTGAACTAAGGTGACCTGCACTGAGCTTTTTTCTTGTTTGCTTTGAGATGGTTTTGTGTGCTGCATATCATATTGTGGTTCACTATACTTTGTTGGTTTAAGGCTTATTTCACGTTTTTTCGTATAATTTCGAGATTCTAAGTGATGCTTTGTAATTGGGCTCGAAGTTGGTAATTTAAGTTCAGCTTTAGGTGGCTCTTGACCTTCCCATTTTAATGAAGAAAATCTATGTTGGCATTTCTGCTGATCTGAATCCATTATTAAAGTGTCATCAAATTTCCTATGATTTGTATATTTCGACTGAGAAAGTGTCATTTCAGGTAGCTCTAGAGATTGGTCCTTTTGTATTTTTGTGTTCATTTTATTCAACTGCAAATTTTTATCTTTGTCCCTTAAAGTGTTATGTGTCTTCCTGTACTTCTTATTAAATTCCTGTAAATTTTGTTCATTTTCAATTTGGTTTTCTGTGGTATATTTTCTTAAATATTCTTCGTATATTTGATGTTTCCTCTGTTGGGCTGCAAGTGATTTTGAAAAGCTCATTTTATCGTTCTTCTGATAAAGTTTGGGATCGTTATTATGAGTTTCACTGTTAATTTTTTTAGAACCGGCCGGGCTAAATTTCCTTAAGTAAATGGTTTTATTCATACTTTCTTTGGTCGCTTGCTGCTTACTTGCCTCTTGTAAAACTTTAACTTCACTTTTTCTTTTAGTGATTTGTTCCTGCGCCTACTTAGAACTTTTTGGTTTTAAGTCTTTTGGAAGGGATTTTTTCTTAAATCCGGTTCGAAATTTTATGGATTTTGTCAGTATTCTGCTCTCTGGAATTGAAGTGCTAAGACATGTATATGTTCGCTCACTGCACCGCTTTCGATCAAATTCGCCACCATATTCCGAATATGGTAGAGTAGGGTTATGTTTATGGATGCATATTGGTCTAGTAGGTAAGCTTATAGGTATGCAGCAATGGTAGTTGGTTGGTAATGGAATTTTGTTTGTCACTTGACATTTATTCGATTCTTGACAGGTGCCAGTCATTCGATTAAAATTATTCTGATAGCCAGATGAAAGCTTACAGCAGGTTTGTGCGTTATGAAAAAGACATACACAGCCAGATCTAAAATTTGTGTAATTGGATGTGTTATGGTCAATATCGCATTGATAAACGCTGCAATGAATTCCATTGCATCGAAGTGTACATCTACCTACTTCACGCTGTGCTATTTTTGTTTCGGTTTTAGCATCAAATATTTTATAACCTGCAAATTTTGAATTTAGCCGGAAGTTTTTGAGGTTTCCGATTTGCAAGCCAATTGCTCGAACTCGGGGCTTTGTAGAATTGCGGTTATCGTTTGGATAGTTAACGGTATATTCATATGATTTTGTGCAGTTTTTTATGATTTTGCTATCGTGGTTAGCAATCGTAGCTGGAAAACTTCGACCTCCGATTTTATCATTTTCTTTATTATTAACTAATCGTGCATTATTGTAGGCTTCCATACTTAAATTTTTACCACTCAATGTTAGTTTTAGTTCTTTTTCGATATTGTAAATTAGTTACAGGAAAAAATAGTTTTTCTTTTGGATAATTTTTCTTGGACAATTAAACACGCTTTATTCTCCTCCTGATTGCATGATTTTCGGTTTAGAGCCAGCATCCGCCGATTTCTTAACCTAAGATTCTTCCAGACGTTCGAATCTCGTCGAGATTGAATTTTTCCTTATTAAAATTGACAATTTCACTTTTTTCTATTGCAAAAATTTAAAGGAAAAATGAAGTTTCTATCAAATATGCTTTTAGATAATTAGATTTTGATTTCTAACAAAAATGTATGAACTATACCATTTGAAACCCATGCAACAACGAACATTTCAGTGAACATATCGGTGTTTTCTTCAGATATTTCGCGAACATTGAACATTCGACACAACAACGAACATTTCAGCAAACATTTCGGTGTTTTCTTCAGATATTTGGAATCAAGGATTTTGGCTCGGTGAAATTACAAAAATTCCAGCTCACTGGTAAAAAAATGGATTCATATGATTAGAAGTGAAGAATATATGTATGTATGTTAAAAAGATAATCAAGAATTTTATAAGAGTGGAAAAAAAAATCTGAAGAGAATAGGTAATAAAGTAATGTAATTAAAACAGTTGAACATCGTGAAAGGTATAGCGATTAAATTTACGAATGTAAATTACGTTAGAATGGTTGGAAAATATAAGTACGTGAATTAGATATTGAAAAGAAATTTCACCTGAGACACGTCTATGAACAAAAACATCACCGTGGTGATGAACTACATCGCGTAGATCAAATATGGCAGCGCATTCGATGTAATGACGCTGAGCTTGTCGAATTAATACAAAAATGGGTTTCAGAAGACAAACAGTTTCAAGAGGGATGGAAAACATCATTGTAAAGGAGATCCACAATGATGATAATGAGGATGACATCCGTTTGATAATGGTGTGCTACCCGGGGGAGGAAGATCTGTGGGCGTACGCACAATTCAGGATAACAGATGTTGGGATTACTATGCGAGGCAACTATGATTACGAGCTAAAATTTTCAAGTCTTCGGCTAAAACACATCTATGATGCCGATTGGGATAAATGGGATGAATGGCAGTAATTATAATTTTTATATATTTTTTTTTTGATTTTTAATACAATGTTAAAAGCAATTTATACATATATTTTTGTTATACAATTTAATAAAAAACACACCTTTTCCTTGACTATCGCCTTGAGACGGTCCAAAAACGAATCGCAAGCTGCCCGAATGTGACTTGCAGGTCTTTGTGGCCCACTCGCGGACGATGGCTTTCTTTAGCGCCTCTCGAGACTGATGTATCTTTTAGTTCGAACCTTGCTCTCCAAAATGGCCCAAAGAGAATAATCCATTTGATTCGCGTCTGGTGAATTTGAGAGCCATTGTGTGGACGTTATGAAGTTGGAAACATTGTTGTTCAGCCATTCTTGGTTCACTCGAGCTTTGGTTTTTTTTTTTTTTTCCTGTTGAAACGTCCATGTTCTGCCACCGAAATGTTTGTCTGCCCACGGCTTCAAAGCAACTCCAGAAATACTTCTTCTCGATAATTTTTCAATTACCTTGACGCCCAGCTAGATGAAAACGATTGGAGAGCGCCCATCTGCGGTTACAGCGGCCCAAACCATTATCTGTGGTGGGTGCTGCCTCGTAGTGGCCGATGGATGACTTCAATTTCTCGTCTCAACGGTTGCTTAAGTAAACCCTATCGTTTGAGAGTTTACGAATTGCTCAATTGGAAAAATTTTCTCGTCAGAAAACACAATATTCGGAAATTGACCGCTTTCGGCCAAGCGAAGCAACTCCTTTGCTCTCTCAAGTCTAACTTGTTGCTGCTTGGGTGTGAGATCATGTGCCTTTTGGATCTTGTTTTTTTTTTTTTTGAGATCATTTTTCAGTATGCGGCGGATGCTCCGGTCGGATACTTTCAGTTCTTTTGCCATTTGATTGGCACTTGGTCGGGGATTTCGCTCAAGTCGCTTCTTCACTTTTTGAACCATCTCACGGGACGTCGCAGTCTTTTGACGACCACCTCCATGACGTTTTGCGATGCTACCAGTATTATTGTAACGAGTTATAGTGTTTTTTTTTTTTTTTTTTTTTTCTTTGAGGTGTTTGAGCTCACGAACAATCGCTGGTTGTGATTTTCCAGCTAAATATAAAGCAATCACGCTGTTACGTTTGAAATCCATCACTGATTTTTTTTTTCG
>JBAMBQ010000294.1:0-17002 GCA_037044495.1 Stegana nigrithorax | reverse complement strand
GCAAGGGGAAAGTTCCTTTTTCAACAAGATAACGACCCAAAGCATTTATCATACATCGTGCATGAATAGCTTCTTTACCACTGCAAGCAACTAAAAACATCCTCACAGTCACCGGATTTAAACCCCATAGGGCACATTTGCGATTTATTGGAAAAAAGAATAAGAAAAACTGGGGTAACATCAAAAGACTCATTGAGGGCAGCCATAAGTCGCGAATGGGAGAAAATCTCCGTAAATGAAACAGGTGTCCTGTAAGAAGTGTGCGCCGTCGCTTGAAAGCTGTCATTAAAGCGAAATGACGTCCGACAAAATACTGACTTGTTTTTTTTTTTTACTATTTGATACAATATATGATATCAATTTCATTACATCATATGAATAATTTTTTGTACCTTTTTTTTAGTTTTTTTAATACCAAAGGTGAGTATGAGATATTTTACCTGAAAAAACATTAAAATAAACTTTAATTTAGTTACAGGTGTTTAAACTTTCAACTTGAGGGTGTACGAATAAATGTTTGGTTAACTACATTTATACAGTGAGTCACTTAAGTATTTTGCCTATTGGTTTTCATGCAAAAATTTGCTTTGGTTGGCTTATAAAATAACAGCAAAGTACACGTGGTTTCCATATTTCCTTTGAAATTTGCCTCAATTTCGTGGAAATTATACATGCTGTAGTTTCTGCTAATTCAATACATTAATGTTATGTACAATTTCGGTGTGATCCTGCTGCTTTAGTAACCCAAAATGGCTAAAGGCAAAGAATTAAATTATACACACAGAAAAATCATTTTATATCTGTATTATCAGGGTAAACTAATCCAATATATTTCTGAAATGTTTGACCGAAGTCGCCAAACAATAGAAAACACAATTAAATGATCGAAAAAACGTGGGACCATAGAGAATATAACCTCTTTCGGCCGCACTAAAATGCTGACAACACGAATTGATAGCGAAATCCTTAAAGAAAATCGGGAAAATCCACATTTGTCAGCACCAAAAATTAACGATTAATAGTTGACAGTCATGCCTACACTTCTGTGCGAAGAAACAGTCCTTAGGGTTCCCAGGGCCAAAAATATCCATAATCGTGTGGCAAGACAAAATTCGCTGATTTCACTAGTTTCAAAATTTAACGCTTCATTTGGCTTGCGCCAGACCATGTGACGTAGAGGTGTCAAACTATCGATGGTACTATCGATATTATCGATAGTTTTAATTTTCCAACACTATCGATGGTTTTAAAATACTATCGATAGTCGCTTTACATTGCGAACTCCATCACTAACATTTCTCTGAAACATTCGAAGCGCAGGTAATTTCCCTCCGAAAATTCTTTTTGTTAGAATAGTTCAATTTTGTGCAATTTAACATTTTTTTTCAGCACGTGCTATTTGTGCGGGTGGTGCATGTTGTGCTGAAGGCGTGTTTTTAATACAGTTTTCGAGATGGCTGACGGTAAGAATATTTGTTAGGTGATACACCAGTTGTTTAAACGCATAATGAATCCATATTACATATAGTTAATATTTTTCAAGGTTCCATTGAAGATTTTTTTTTTTAAATTTCTTCTTTAACGATACTATCGCGATAATATCGATAGTTTTGTTTTTAAATATCGAAAACTATCGATGGTGTGACGATCGATAGTTTGACACCTCTAATGTGACGCCCATAAGACTCGAAAATGTTGTAATTGCTTCCATCACTGCAGATTACGCTCTTCCAAAACTTCAAAGCCGTAGTGTTGTTGCTCCTTGCGAGCAACAACCGCTTTCTTTGAACACTGATAAAACTAGCGATTTTCGCGCTTTGCCAACTTCGTTGCCAATAACATTAAAAACAGTGCTGAACAATGTAAAACTGTCTTTGTTTATGCTCACGTGAGTTCCTCACAGTACGCTCTATCCAATGAACAGTTATGAGCGTGAGAAGTTTTCCACTCTGACAACCATACGCAATGTTTACAAGACTAAAAAAGTTTGTTTTGATTTTGCTACAATAAAAAAGCCATATACGAAAATTAAACCCAACAACACAAACAAATAAGTAAAATTGTTGGTACAATCTGCTACTATGCTGGCTGACACGCATTACCTAGTAAACTTCGGCAACTTTATAAAATGCTACCTATGTCATTAGAGTTATGTAGTTCGTGAACGAACTAGTTCAAATGACCGGGTCATTTAACGATCTAGTGAACTAGTTCTTTGATTCTAGTTCGTTTTAGATCATTTAGTTCACTCGTTCATTTGGTAACTAGTTTGTTTCTTACATGGTCACTTCTTTGACGACCAGTCGGACAAATTATGTAATGACAACAATAGCTGAACTGAATTAAATTGAAAACTAAAATATTGGAAAAAAAATAAATTAAAAATTCACAATAATTAAATGTATATGTTAATATTAAATAAAAGCATTTGGGTCATATTAAATCGAACAACCCGGCCAACTGATTGAACCAAAAAATAAACGGTTTTTGTCGTTGATTACCATACCCCTCCTATTAAGAAATAATATTATTACTTTAAAAAACAAAAAATCCAAATTAGTTATGAGTTCCTTTTTTATTGATTCATTGTTTTCCAAATATTTTAAATGTAAATTTATTTCAAATCAGATACTGAACTACCGCTACTGAATTATTTTAAATCGTCGTCAATAAAACGAACTAATGAACGAAACGGAATAGTGAACAAAACGAACTAGTGAACCAGATAAACGAACTAGTTCGTTTAGTAAAAAATGCACTAGTAAACTATTTCACCAAAGTGAACTAGAATGTTCAACGGTTGGTTTTCAAGACGTGCGCTCACACACTGCTATTATGGCATTTTTTACTAAAGCTCATTACAAATACATATATTTATATAAATACAATTATATATTATGCGTAAAGCAAAACACATTTATGTATGTATACACGTGTGTAACGAAAGATATATAAGCTGCTTGTTATTTTTAATGACATGGTAATTCTATTGATAATTCAAAAACCACAAGCACACGCATACATACGTAAACAATTGTTTTTTGTGCATATAAATCATGCAAACAATTGGCAAATGTGCTTAACGTATGTAAGCACAGTAATTTACAACGCCATGTAATTATAGTAAAATTAGCAATATTTTTTACAATCTAGTAAAAGGCCAGTACGTCTTAAATTGTTTTGTGATTTTAACATGTTTTCCCGGCTACGTTAGTTTATTTTAAGAGAGCGTTTAGCAATTAATTAAATGTTTATCGGATTTATAAATTAAATAAACAAAAAAAAAATCAAATAAAATTTCAATAATAAAACATAACTAGCACCAAGACGCATTATTTATTTATTTTTTTTTTGGTTGGAAATCATGTACTGCGACCTGAAAAAGATCTATTGTACTTTCCGTTGACTCTAGTAACTAGAGAACCTCAATAAGTCCTATATCTTGCAGAAAGGCAAGGATGCTTAGGGGTTAAGAGTCGGGAGAAGCCCGACCGTCACTTGGTGTCCCAAGTGGCGTGTTCTTCGCCTTGACAGCGCATGGCGCTTCTGATAGGATATTTATTGGCGTTTCCACCAATGTGTCGCAAAAACGGCATGCATCGATATCAGAAAGACCGAGGTTGAACATGTGCTTCCGTAGTCTGCAGTGACCAGAGAGGAAGCCAGTGAGTATTCTCAGTTTGTTCCTATTTAAGAGTATTATAGTCTTAAATCTTTTGTGGTTATAACCACCAAGCATAGTTTTTGCCTGTTTGAGACCTGATTGATTTACCCAGAGTTTGTTCCTGAGTTTAACCTCAAGGTTTCGGAGATATTCTCTGTCTGTGTGAGCGTCAATGCCTAAACAGGGTTCTGTTCCTATCATTGAATTGGCTGCTTTTCTAGCTAATTTGTCAGCTTCTTCGTTACCCCGAATGTTGGCATGGCCTGGTACCCAGAGTAATGAAACTCTGTTACTGGAGGCCAGCGACTCAAGGGTATTTTTGGTTTCTATGACCAGTTTTGACTTTAGGCTATATGAGGATAGAGCTCGTATAGCTGCCTGACAGTCGAAAAAAATGGCTGTCTTTGTTTTTATAGCCCCTCTCGATGTTTAGGTGTACACACCGATTTATGGCGCATATCTCCGCTTGGAAGATACTGGTGTTCTTGCCGAGGGATTCATAGTACCTTGTGCGAGGACCGAACACACCCAGACCGGTACCTTCCTCGGCCAAGGAACCACTTTACTGCATATGGTTTGATATTATATGCCTCCCGTTCCGTTGTCCAGCTTCTTTTAGTATTAAGACCAATGTCATAATTCCTTGAGAAGTGGAAGGTGGTAATAATTGCCTCTTTGGGGAGCGGAAATAAGGGTAGGTCTTCGCTTATCTTATTTCGGTCGGCTAGATTTAGCGAGTCTCCCGTGCAGAGACGTAACCAAGACGCATACAAAATGCCAATGTGTTGTTTTCTTTTCTATTTAAATAATTTATCGACTTCTTGATAAAACTGAAATCAGCACAACGCTTAATTCTTTTCAAATCAACCGATTAAGAGTCTTCATTAAGAGACACCGTGTCTGTGAAATTCCTAACAGTCTGCTTTCGTATTGAAACCGAATTATAATGCAGTTGGGAAGAAAATAAAAAGCAATTTAAAAACAAGTTAATGCAAAATAATTATTTATTTATAAAATGTATGATGCAAACAAGTCACCGGCGGAAATCAAGTCTCCAATGAAATTTAATAACTCGCCATCATCACACTCGCGTACACTGCACGTTTTAAATGTTTCGACCTACTAATTAATTATTCAACAGTGAACCTGAACAGTATTGACGAATGGTTTTTCTTATTTATTTTGTTTCGGTATGTTTTTTTAACATTCTCTTTGCGGTTTGATTTGCTGCAAATACTACTCATACAAATTATGTTGGCATACAGCTAACTACATACATAAATACGCGTGCAACCTAAGCTTAGGTACGCTTATTAAAATATATATATATATTTGATTTTTAATAAAATATTTATACTAAAAATCAAACATAGAACTATAGCATAATCGAAAAAAAGTTTAAACATTCTAAATTAACACGGTATGATTTTCAATTTGTAGACTGAGAAGTCACAAGTTTTGTTAGAAACTTAAAAGAAATAATGTAAAAAATTGCGTATGATTTGCAATGTGGCGTAAAGTAGTAAAAAGGCTAAAATGAATTCAATGACCAACAGACGAAGACTATGAAAAGAATGAACATTTTGGATTATCGTTGCAATTTGAAACATGCTACCTCTCCTATCTTCTCTCGATGCCGACGTTTTTAGGCGCAAAGCACCTTCTGCCTACTAACTATACATCAATCACCATTTGCTGCTACGCTCAATGCATACCGTCTATTATTATCAAGCCAATTTGGAGCGTTTCTTGGCGATCGCATCCTCAACGGCGCGTAATTGCTTGAGCAGCTCTTCGCGTCGCGACTTCTTATTGTCTTTGTCGGAGTTCGTTGAGTGTGTAGGTGAAACTAGTGCCGAAATGCCAACAGTGGCCGGTTTCTTGATTTCAATGGAAATGGGTGAACGCTTTTTCACAGTTTGTTCCGTGGTGGCTGAAATCCAAAGGAAATTTTAAATAATAATCCTATAATAAATGCACATAAGCTATGGGGACGACATACGTTTTTTTACAGGTTGTTTACGCTCATTTAGCGCCTTGTCCGTGACACGCAAGCGTGTTTTTTGTGGTGTGCGTTCCTTCGATGCCGAAGAACTATCCGAAGAGGATGAACCTGAGTCTGAGTCTGAATAAGATGAACCGGATGAATCTATGATCGATAACAGAAGCAACAGTTTAAAAATAAAAAGCAAACTATAAAGTAGGAATGCTAACCCGAATCTGAGGAGCTCGAACTTCGATGACGTCTAGTCTTTTCGGATTTCTTTGGCGGTGGCGAAGTTTTCTTGCGCTTGCCCGCAGGACTGTAGCCTGCCTTCTTATCGCCCGCTGCGCGCTTATAGGAAAGCGATACGGAACCTGCAAAAGGAAAATGGGATGGTTAATTTAGCACCCAGCAAGATGTCTGTAACTTACTTGGCGAGCGACGCGGACGACGCGACAATGGACTTGGCGAACGGCCGGTACGGCCACCGGTACCGGTAGCGTGACGACGTGATGACGATGCAGCTGCTTGTACTTTATGCGAATTGTAGCGACGTTTCTGTTCAGTTATGCTTGACGAACGTGATGAGTCAGAACTGGAATCGGATTGTGACGAATTCGAACTGGAGTATGAAGAATTACTACTGTAGCTACGACGATCACGTCGATGCCGTTCATCCCGTTCGTACGAGCCACTGCGGCCACCTGGAGATTTCGCCCGCATCCATGGATCGCTCCACTCATCGCCGCGACCAACGGTCTCAACGCGTTGCACGATTACTTCGCGTGTCGGCCGCAATCGCCGATCATCCTCATATTGTGGCATACGATGTGGCGGCAATTCGCGATAGCGTGTCATACGCCCATATGCATCAACATCCTCATAGGGTACCATATACGGATGTCGTGCACGGTCATATCGTTCCGGTGGTGTATAAACTGAATACTGGAAAAAGATCAACAAAGAGCAAATAAGCGGTCATACTTTTGTCTAAATTAACATTCTTTTTAAAAATCTACACTACTCACGCTTGATGGTGAACTGGGGCGTTCTTTTGCGTAATATGGATCTTTTTCCAATTCATCAGGCGAAAGTGTTAGATTCATTTTTTTATCCTCGAAGTCCATGTCCTGTTCCTTGCGTTTATTTGCCTTGCGCATCATTTCCTTTGCTGTGCGCAGGCCGCGTTCCCAAGCATTTTCAACAACGACCGGTACCTCGGGTAGCAGATTGCGTCCCTCATGATGTCCAGCGTACATTGACGTTGGATGATGTATTGCCGCTGGTCGATGATGCAACGATGGACGCTCATTGCGAAAGTCGTGATAATCGACATTATGATTGGCATAATTGCTAGCTGATGGACGCGATGATGCACCTGATTGTGGCATTGGAACAGAACGCACCATACTCTCGAACATCGTGTAGTTGCCCTTATCGGTAACTCCTGGATGCAAGAAACGACAACTCATGCCCCAGGTGCATTGTCCCCGTGTGTAAAAACGGCAAACGGGCTTTGGTTCTGTTTCTTCTGGACGTTTTTCATCCTCATCCGAAACTTCACCCTCCTCTAGTTCTTCATCTTCGTCCGCAGCTTTGCCCTTCATAACACCATCGCTATCGTTCTTCTTATCCTTTTTACCAGCAGCAGTGTCCTTTTTATCGCTTGTCTTCAGTTCATCATCATCTTCGTCAGGAGTTTCGCCCTCTTCTTTACATATTTCTTGACATTCCCCCTCTTCTGCTTCAAAATCGAGTGCATCATCATCATGCGTTTTAACCAAATCCTCCAATCCAACATTACATTTCACACCGTTCGCCACCTTATTAGCCTGTCAAAGAACAGAAAACCGAACACATTAATCAAAAATCAGAAAGTTCCGGCTCATAAGTTTGCAATAAAACGAACCTTTTGCTGTGCCTGTTTTTTTGTATCAAGTTTATTGCGCAGATCATTTACCTGGTCATCATTATTGCTATTGGAGGTGGTTGCAGTTGTCGTTGTCGCTGTTACCTTAACTGAATCATTACTAATCTCCCCATCATCTTCTTCATCTTTGACAGCATTAGTGCTACTCCTGTTGTCTAGGTTGTCTTCATTGCCGTCGTCATCGTCATCATCCTCCTCATCGTCGTCATCATCGTCATTGTTAGGTGAGTGCTTGGAACAATCACGTTTCTCGCTCTCCATGTCACTGACATCACTTAAATCTTCGTGACTTATATTCATATCACCAGCATCACCATCATTGCTACGTATTGATGACTTCCCAGCGTTTGGCGATATTGTGCCACTTGCTTCCGCCATTGCCGTTTGTCTTGGTGAACGCTGTTCCGTCTCTTCTGGCACATCACACTCGCCTTCATCACTGCTCGAACTACTGCTACTTCCCGAGCCACTAGAACTGCTGCCGCTGCTGGGACTTTTCGACTTTTTTGTTGCTAAATCATGTACATTTGCGGTTTCGGCTCTGTCTGGTGAACTATGAGCTGCACCTTTACCGCCAGATTCTGTTTTATTGGCATCCTCATCATCACTGTCGCTTGACGAAGATGTTGAACTTGATCCGGAACTCGACTTTGATGATGAGCTACTGCTTGAACGAGAACGTTGCCCGCTGATCGTTGCCTGCTGTTGGAAGGCTCCACCTATCATATTCGTATTAGGAATGCCTAGGTCCTCTTCAGTATCGCTAATGTCTTTTGCCGGGCTCGACTCACGTGAATTACCTGAATCCGAAGAATTCGACGGTGAAGACGAACGCGACTCTTCATCTGATTCCATAATCGAGGATTTTATAACTTGGCTGTTTTTCGCTTCTCCTGCTGTCTTCGTCACTGCGATAGTTCACGTGATGCTGTTAAGGATATTTTTGAACATGTACAGTCAATCATTCCCAAAACAATGAGGCTAGGGTATTAATATAGATTTGCAAAT
The DNA here is from genome assembly GCA_037044495.1 of Stegana nigrithorax. Lineage (NCBI taxonomy): Eukaryota > Metazoa > Arthropoda > Insecta > Diptera > Drosophilidae > Stegana > Stegana nigrithorax. Next base: position 8,416 of record JBAMBQ010000294.1, on the reverse strand, counting down.
TCCTTCGCTTTAATTACACTAATACAAGTTTTACGCCCGCATCCGCAAAAAGTCTCTTGAAATGTTTTTCTCTTTTGTCCTAAGTCTACTGTCAGCAGTTAATTTGGCTTTTTCTCCAATAAGCAGTTAAACTTTTTTACTGATGGTAAACAGTTCATTAGACAGACTGCATAACGACTTGAGTTACCTAATTGTCAAGTACTTTTTTTATGCTGGTTTATTGGTTTTGTGGCATATTCTACAACTCTTTGAAAGATTTACTCGTAAACTTGTAAGTATGCGTCAGTCAAGCTGACTTTCACAATTAAAATTACTCTTGTTGTTTTCTTCTAATACAAGTGACTGCTAGGTAATTATAATTGGCGGATCCAGTGCTAGCTAAGGAAAAGCATGTAGCAAGCACTCGATGTCAATAACCTAAACGACAGGTGAAACTGTCAGTTCAACAGTTAGTTAAGGACATGAAGTTGCACATAATGCTGATAGCTTAGATACCTTTCAAGAGTCAATAGCAACACATCTATATACATATGTATATATTGGATGTTCGAAAAAGTTCGGTAACAATTTGTCAGTGGATGGTTGTAAAATGTAATATCCCTGGTAATATTAAATTCATCTGGCAACACTATAGCTTGTTGGAAAGGTGACGTTTGAAGTTTCCTTTTGCTAGAAGATATTATTAAAATCGCATTATTCTGTGAAGTCATCTTCGTTTAAAAATGAGTTAAAATTCGGAACATTAGTCATATTTTGCTTTTCTATTTTAGAATAGGTAAGAATGCGTCGCAGGCTTCTGAAAAAATTTGTGCAGTTTATGGAGACGATGATGTAATTAGAAAAAGAGCAGCGAAGTGGTTTGCTCGTTTTTCAAAATTTTAATGTTCAAGATAAAGGGAATTTTTCATTATGAGCTTCTACAGAAAAGGTGTTGTGTTCCATCATGCCAATGCTAGACCACACAAATCTTTACTGACCCAGCAGAAACTGAGAGAGTTTTCTGGGAAGTTTTGATGCATACACCATAGAGACCGGACCTTGCACCTTCAGATTATCATTTGTATCGATCCCAGCAAAACTCTCTTGCCCCATTGGGGTAAATTTAAATTCAGTAAATGCCTGTAAAACGTACTCAGATTATTTTTTGCTCAGAAAACCCAGAAAATCTACACATCAAAAGGTTATCGATCCAAACTGTACATATTTGGTTTAATAAAGGTCGTTTTAAATATAAGAAAAGTGTTTCATTTTTTGGTAAAATTTGTAACCGATTAAATTCAAAATTTGCTAACGATATCTTAGAAAACAAAAGTGTTTTGGTTAGGAAATGTGGTTTTTCGGCCGATCGTTCCTATGGTAACTATATATTAGGTTGAATATCGAAAAAAAAATAAACTCGATATGGATTAAAAGAGTCTTCGTGCCGAATTTGGTAATTGTAGGTCTAACCGTTTCCGAGATCCGTTTGTTCATACAAACAAACAGACGGAAATGGCTAAATCGACTCGCATTTCGATGCTGATCAAGAATATATATACTTTGTGGGGTCTGCCACGTCTGCTTCTGCCTGTTACTTACATTTGTACATCTATAAAATACCTTTTACCATTTTTTGGTACAGGGTATAAAAAACGCAGGGCAGGTTATTTGATATACATACATAAATAAAAACAAAAGAAACAAAATATAAAACATAATATAATTATAGAAACATTATGACATCTGATTGCAGTTATTTTGCAGCCTTAACTACAGTTGAGTAAAAAAATTGTGAACAAGATTTTTTTCAATAATTTTGTTAAGATAAAATAACAGTCCATTCAAAAATGGCATAGCATGACATGTAGATGGCGTTACTAGAATTTTTTTCATATGATTTTTATTTAGCACTAACCTTCAAAAGAAAGCTGTTAAAATTTTTTAATAAATATTCTACTCATACGTTTGTGAGTTATAGAGCTAAGAGTGAACTTCTTTTGTGATTTTCAAAACAATGGATCAAAAACAACTTCAAGCTTTAATTTTACACTGCTTCTTGATGTGAAAAAATACCGTTCAAGCAATGAAATAGCTTGAAAAGTGTTATAAGGACTCCGTTCTATCAGAAAAAACAATAAATCGTTGGTTGGCTGACTTCAAACACGGTCGTAGAGACACCCATGATGCAGACCGCAGTAGACGTTCAAATGAGGTTAAGAAAATACACAAAATGGTATTGGATGATCGCCGGCTGAAGGTGCGTGAGCTAGGTGAAGTTACAGGCATTTCAATTCATCGTATATTGACCAAAAATTAGGAGATGAAAAAGCTGTGTGCAAGATGGGTGCCGCGTTTGCTCACTGTTGACGTGTCACAAGTCCATCAAAACAATGACAAAACTACATGAATTGAACTTCGAATTGCTAGATATGCTACCGTATTCGATAAATTTGGTGTCCAGCAACTACTGGCTGATCGCAGACCTCAAAAAATGCTCACCGGTAAGAAATTTCGCTCGAATGAAGAGGTTATCGCTGAAACTGAGGCCTATTTTGAGGCAAAAGATAAATCGTTCTACAAAAGTGGTATCGAAAAGTTGGAAAATCGCTATACTCGTTGTATCGCCAACTATGTTGAATAATAAAATCGAGTTTTGTCAAAATTTTGTTTTTTTCTTACTTATCGTACGGACTTATTGAATGACCTCTTAAAAAGGGCGAAAATAGAAGCTCATCTGACTGTAGCATGTTACAATTGAATTTGGCCCATTTTGTAAAAAATAGCCGTATATCTAACTGACATTAAAATGCTTTATTAATTTTATATTTTGCTTGAGAACAGTTGATAATTCGAAATGGTACCGAATGGATCTTAGCGATTTGAGAAAGTGAAAAAGGTGTACAAAATATTTGGAGTTAACAAAAAATTCCAAATTTCTATAAAAGTTTTTTGGTTTGTCCTGCAGTATTCTTGTTGTTTGTAAATAAGAGGAAATAGATAAAAATGTGTACTTGATGCATTCGTATTGAAACCTTTGTAAGATGTTATAAGCAGACCAGAATATTTAGCTGGTACAAGAAAACTGTAAGCAGCTTATTCACATATTAATGTGAGGTGCTTATGCATATCATTTAAGCCCATGTACATATATAATTTTTAATTTAATTCAGATTAGATTTAAGTTGTAGATTTTCATTTTGGATAGTTATTTTCAATTTTGAAAAAAACAATCCATAATATTAAGCTTTTCTGTACTTTCAACTAATCGCTGCATTTCAATGGAATAGAAAAAAATTATGAAAAAAAATAAACAAAATTTTAGCAGTCAAAAAATAATTTTTTTGGGGCAGTATTTTATAAAACTCTCAAATCTAGTATAGATTAATTTCAAGTGGCGACAAGTTTGGTACTGAGTTACACGCTAGATGTTGTTATATTCTACTTACAACTGACTTAAAAATTGCAGAAACTATATGTTACATTGAACATTAAATGCTCCATGCAGTTACTAGTAACCATACGAGGATGAATAGGTCCTAGGCCAAGCCGATGTTGGCTTAAAGCAACAATTTAGATGTCCTTTAGTAAAGGAACTAAAACGAGTGTTGTTTTTTTTTGTGTTTTGACAAAGGTCACGTGCACTAGTTATGCTGTGCATAATAAACGTGTAGAAGAGTTTTCTGGGAGACAACCACTGAGCCAACAAAAAAAAAGTTTTAACGTTTTGTCAATCAAGGTTAGACTGATTTGTTCAATTATATTATGTACTTGTATTATATATGTATATTGTATATAAAAGTTCTATTTTGAGCGTTAACTGCATCGCAAAGAATGTTCCTCGTTTTATTTTTTTTTTCCTTAATTTTTTTAATCATTTTGGAATTTTTTTTTTTTTTACTTTAGTAGTGCAATTAAGAAAATTGCAAAATTTAGTTTATTTTTGGTTTTTTTTTAACGTTCGCTTAATAAATTCTTACCTTCATCTTGTCTTTTAATTTGTCTTTTTTTTACTTTAACTTTTATTTGCTTTGGAACGAAATATTCGCGATAACTTGCGACAGAGCAAAGCAATGTGTTACAACAAAAAATATACTACGATAGACAATCAAAAAAATACTTGTTTTTTTTTTTTTACAAATTATTTCGCGACTTACACACACACACACTCGTCGATACTTTCGAAAAGAATAAACAATTAAATTATGTACTAATTACTTTGAACACAACTTTTGCTTTTTTTATATAATTTTGATTTAGTTGATTTTTGATTACTTTTACACTTTTGTAACCCGTATTTAACTTTTTTTTTGTTTATAGACTTTTCTTTCTTTTATGAAAGCACTTTTTCTTTCGCTTATGTCGTAGTGGGGAAAAAATAGAAATTTCTATTGTACTTGAAATATATCAATATATATATATCATTTTAGTATTTTTATATTGTTTAATGCAAATACGCTTAATGCTTACCAGTTTTGATATGAAAATCGACCCGTATAGTTTCGATGTTAAAATTTTTTTGCGCTGCTCCTATGTGCCGTATGTAGTGAATCGGGAGACGTTAGCGATGAAATAAAAAAATACAAATTGCAACAACATGCGTTATTTGAATGTTGGTAATTATATTCGCTGGTACTTAATTGATTTTCAGAATCAAGTAAATAAATACCAGCGAAAAATATTCGGGCACTTCTTCACCAGTCCTCCCTTGATGAGAATCGCTAAAATGCCGCAAATTGACACCAAAAAATATGGCTGCTGACCTGTGAGCCAGTGTTGTACACTGATAAAGAGCAAATAAGTGTTGAACAATTATTTTACCAAATGAGTGCTAAGTAGAAAGAGGAAACAACTGCATACCCGCTGTCATGGATTCCTTTATGGGTTAACAACAACCACAAGCTTTTAATTCCAGTAGTTTTCTTCTTTGATTCGCTGGCTCGAAATCGCCGAAAATCTCAAAATGCAATGATACAGCTCACACCGACACTGTGCGTACTTAAAATAGCTGACATTTTACACGGTCCGACATGTATGGCCCCAGATCATGGTATAAAAATCTAGAGGTAATACCAGTTCGGCTTTTTCTCCAGAAATCGGACCACTCTCAGGACACCGCCATTTAATATTTGTGACGTTATAAATATATGGTGAATTTTTTGAGCTGAATCATTTTTAGTTTATTTTTAATTAAACAATAACAAATTTAATGAAATTATATTTGCTAATTTTAATTACTGTAAAACCTTGGCACTACCTTTTACCGTGGCAATTACAATTTGACATTTCCTTATGACTTGACAGCTCGGACAACATTTTTGACACTTGGGCTGCATTTCAAAACAGACCACAATTTAAAAAAAAACCACTACGTATCCGAACACAGGGGAGATGTATTAACGTTTTATTATTATTATTGGTTTGTAATATATAAAATTTATATATTTTAATTTTTATTATTAGTTGAAATTATTCGTTTAAAAAAATTACATCAAAATTCTTATTGACATAGTTTACGTCTTTTCCCTCGATAACGAATTTCTGTTAGCATCAGCGACCAATGGTGAGCAATAGCGACCATGGTGTAATAAGAAGAAGGTGGTGCCAATATGTGTCCCTGATCGGACCGCACTCATTAGAAGGCCGCCATCTTATCATTTGTGACGTCACATGAATTTAGGGTATTTTGAGCTGATTTCAACATTTTTAAGCCGAACAGCACTATCATATGTTTGGACTGAATTGCAATTTGTAAATAAAGAATTATGTTAATATTTTGGAAAAATTACGGCATGTTTAAGTTAATATTTGGTTGTTAAAAGGATTTCCGCGCTATTAAATTGACAAAATATGTGCAGCTTTTCTGTTAACATTTATATGGCATAATATAATTCAACTGGTGTTATGTGTGTGAACTAAATTATGTTGATTTATTACTGCTTTATTACCTGTTTAAATTTGCGATAACTTTCATGTTCTACTGCCTGAAAATTCCATAAACCAAAGAAAAGTTGCTGTTTTGTTTGTCAACTTATAATTTTATTCAGTTTCTTGGATATGCGGATTTGGTTATTATAGTGAAAAACATACTCGCCTTGAAGAAAATTTTTTTTGCGTTGGGGTGGCATTAAATATCTTTCGCTGCGTCAATGTGCATTTGTAAATAAAATTTTTTGCGATAAGTATTTCATCGCCGTTGAATTGGCGAAATATGTGCTCCATCGCTTTATTACTATTATTATTGGAACAGGCAACGTAACTTCTGGCGTAGTTATGATTACCTTCACCAACGCCGTTAACCTCTTTTTTAAGAAAGCAAATTATTCTCTTTATTATTAATGTTATCTAGGCGTTAATCAGCACTCAGTTTGTGCTATGAGACACCTGGTGTAAGTTAACCTCTTTTAAGGCAATCATTTCAATATCTATTTCATGTTCGATGTTTGGACTTATATCCTTTTCCTTATCATCAATACTACCCGAGTTCGCAATTGATGACACAGTTCCTTGTTTCAGTATCAATTTTCGTGATAGTCCTAACAAAAAGAATTATTCCGTTGCACATTAAACAGTATATTCAATTAATTTGCAAACTCGCCAATAATTACTTAGCGGATCGGTTTTGTTGCAAAACCTTAGCCATTGATCCCGCAGTTTTTTGCTGCTTGGAAAGGTAAAAAAACTTATGCTTCTATCATTATTGGCAGTCATTTTATTACTGCAATTTTCCACTGCACACTGCATTTTTAATTTGAATTTTGGAATATTAACCAACCAATCCAATTGACAATACTAGTTTTGCTATTTGCACTACATTCCCCCTTAATGTTCAACACTAATTTCAGGTAAAAAATACCCTAAATAAGTCCTATGACGTCACAAATATAAAATAGCGGCTTTCTAATGAGAGTGGTCCGATTTCGAGAGAGAACTAGGCCCGATTGGCGTCACCTTCTTTTTATTACACCATGATAGCGCCTAACTGTGACCCGAGTCTCACTCTATGGCTGTTGATCGCAACAGCGAGACTTAACAACGACATAACAGTTTTTGTTGTGCACAATACTTTTCGGTGTTTGCTGAACAAAAAGCCGAAGACTGTTCTTTTCTGCTCGCTCTGTGGTTGTTGTTGTTTTTGTTGGTCATGTATCATTTCGTTTGGTTTTGCTTTTAATGTATGTTTATTAGCAATTTTCTACAATATGTAATGTAAATATGAGTTAAAAAAAGAAGAAGGAATATATCAGTCTATTTAAATTATTTATTTCTCTTTTTTTTGGAAATGAGCAAAGCACTCAATAAAAATTGTATAAAATTTGATTATATTCGGCTTGTGCTTAAGGCACACACGATAATAAGCAGCAGGAAAAAATTTATCTTTATAAAAATTTTGACATTAAACTTAAAAAAAACTGTGTTAAAATTGCTGCGTACACCTTTATTACATTAAATTTTAAACATGTGAAGATGCTTTACCGTTAGCTAATGTGTACGCATACGATAGCGGTAAAGCGTTAGGTTTATGAAAACAACAACAATAACATTCATATAAAATGCCTTACTGAGTCTCACACCCTTATTTGCAGCAACTAAACACAGCAACGAACTATTACACATCAATTAAAAAATTGAGTGAGAGCGCACGCAAGCAAATGAGTGTAAGCATTGCCAATTTTCTACGAGCTCATTAAACCAAAAGAGCATAAGCCAATTTTATTTTTCTGAATAAAGTTACAATAATTCCAGTTTCTGTTGTTGTTATCTACATATACGTATATAATCTACTAGCTGACCCGGCAGACGTTGTTCTGCGCCGAAAAACAACATTTACTGCGAAAAACTTTTTTGTTTATTAAGATATCGTTACCAAATTTTGGATTTAATTATTTTAAGTAATATCCAATCATATTCCCGAATATAATAAATATCGGTTTACTATACCATATAGCTGTCATAGGAACGATCGGCCGAAAAACAATATTTACTGAGAAAAACTTTTTTGTTTATTAAGATATCGTTTCCAAATGTTGGATTTAATTATTTTAAGTAATATCCGATCATATTTCCGAATATAATAAATATCGGTTTACTATAACATATAGCTGCCAAAGGAACGATCAGCAGAAAATGGGTTTTTGCTAAAAAAAAAATTTTTTTTTCTTGAGATATCCTTACATAATGAATATAAAATATTAATGCAACAAAAAATATATATTCAGTTTTGGATTGGGTACAGGGTTTTCTATAGTCGGTTACGCCCCACTATAGCCCTGCCTTTCTAGTTTTTTCTGCGAACCAAGCAACCGCTATGCAACATTCAACAAAAAACAACAGAAACGTTATTTGGTTCATGATTTCTTTATTATTGTTTGCTTGCTTTGCACAAAGGTAGAAAGAGAAAGGCCAATAAGAACGTCCATACTTCTTTGATTCTATCTTA
>JBAMBQ010000266.1:0-11344 GCA_037044495.1 Stegana nigrithorax | reverse complement strand
GTAAAATTGATTGTAATGTTGATTGATATTTATTTAAGCCGTAGGTCCCAAAAAGTTTTATTTAATGGCTGTGTTTCTAAAACTATTAACGTTTACTCTGGTGCTCTGGTCTTCAACATTTTCATAAATGACCTTTGCACGTGTTTATGAGTTTACGTCTTAGGTGTTTCAATGAGCCCGAAACTTAACTTTAGTTCTCATATTCTCATGACTACTAATAAAGCTAGAGGTGTTCTTGGCTTTATTAAGAGATGGTCTAAAGAATTTAATGATCCGTATACCACCAAGCAGCTTTTCACTTCTTTGGTTCGTTCGATTTTAGAATATGCTTCATGTATTTGGAATCCCCAACTTACAACATATTCCGATCGTATTGAATCTGATCAAAAACAATTTTTGCTCTTTGAGTTGCGGGGATTAAACTGGAACTCTGCAATTCGCTTTCCTTCATACCATTCCCGCCTTAAATTAATTAATCTTCCTACCTTAGCTAGCCGGAGATCCGTGTTAGATATTCGTTTTCTTTATAATCTGATAAACGGAAATGTGAATTCTCCTTAGGAAAATAAATTTTTACGTGCCTTCGCGTTCAACAAGATATTATTTGCCCGTTAGACTAAACACTGCACGATCATCTTTCTTACTGCAAGATCTCTTTTATATTATGTGTTTGCCTTTTAACTCTAACAATCATTTATTTTCTAATATAGCCTCTTAATAGTCGTATTAATTTAAATTTAGTTTGTTTAATTCTATTAATTAGTGTTTTTTAATCTATAAGTAAAAATTTGCTAAGTAGATAAATCAGCTGTTGACCATTATCGGCCGTAGTTATGGAACGGACACTAGGTGTGGTTTCGTAAATCCTTTTGCTTGGTAGTGCGCTACCACAACGTCTGCGAAAAAAAGAAAAAAAAGTGATGAATGAATGCTAAACTATGCAAAACATTTATTATGCTTATTTTTGCATTATTTAATATGGAATTCATTTCTAACCATTGCAGATGTTTCCATTTTTGTACTATATTTTTTGATTATGAATTAGTAATAATTATTTAATTATAAAATTATACAATTATGTTAAAATACTTAGATTTCCGTATTTATCCATTCATATTACTCAATTTATTAAATACAGACACCTGTCATGTGAATAGTGAAAGATCGAAGTAACTAGACCATCCAAATATTCATATTTGGCGTAGCCGGCTTAAATTGTCTTCATTTAATATTTTGCGCACTCCACTACAATCTGAACGATCTGGTGTTTCAATTGATCGCCATTTCAACTGAATGCATGCCAAATTTTTGTTCCGAATGAACTGAATAATTGCACCATATTTTAATAAATATATTTTGCACACAGTTATTTTCACAAATAGTGCATGATGAGCGCAAAATATTCTAATTGGCTTTGACTCTTTTCATTTTCACAGTCAAAGTGCTAAGACGTAGTTTTGGGAACTTAAATACATGTAACAATGACGAAGAAGCGCTAATATTTTATAAAAAGGAAGAAAAATGAACTACAGACGAAACTCGATAATCCGACTACTCGCTGATCCGAAAGTTCAGTAATCCGAAAGGTTATTTTTATGCATTGGCTACTCTGTAATCCGAATTAATTGCAATTCTTTAATACGAATTACATGTTTTCCTAATGTCTTCAGTGGATTTATATATTTTTAACGGAAATATTTATGTGTTTATATATAACGTATAAATTAATTGTTGTTTCATTAAACGTTGCGTTTTTCTTTAATTAAATTATATTTATTAAAACAATCCAGTAATACGAAGGATTTAGTAGTCCGAATTGGATCTGCAATCATTACTCCGGATTACCGAATTTCGACTGTAGCTTTACAAATGAAACTTCTAAAAAATGTCAATCGCCACAAAAAATATTTTATATATGAAGACAATCATCATACACACAACAACTACCACAGAAAAAAGAGCAACAAAAAATGTAAGCATTTGGCTAGCCTAACAACTACAATCAAAACAAATCTCAAAATGTCAACAAGAGCGACGCCACGTGCTCTTCTGTTGATGACAAATTGATCGACTTATGAAACCATATATTAGTATTCCATAAAAAAATATACGCTACCGTGTTGAGACGACCCGCATGCAAATATTTTCAACGGTGTCATGCGTCTTTTTATTATACATATTATCTAGAACAGTAGTTCCCACTTATAAAGCCTTGTCAGAAATGCACAACTTTCGACGCATATAACCGTAGAATTCTTGTATTCGAAAACCTGGTTATAAGCGCTAGTAAGGCCTATATAAAATTTGTCCTTGTGAAGTCAAACACCCATATATAAAAATTTAAATACTACGTGGAAATAAAAGATTAAGACATAGTGATGTATGTACATATGTTTATTTTGGTAAGTAAAATGAATTTCTAGCTAAATTAAAAAAACGAGAAACAAAAATCAATCAGAATTAAAAACAAAAAATCTCCATTCTAGCTAAATTACAAGAATGAGAAACAAAAAACACGTAGAATTAAAAACAAATACTACCATTCGTTAGTGGGAAAATCTTACAAGAGACAATATCAATGCTTAATTGTGGGGGAACTACTGTTTATATTTTCTTTGCTTATATTTTCATATGTAGCAGTGATGGCAATACTGATTGAGCCAAAAATCAGGAAGATATTTTTATTTTCTGAAATCATTTTCGTTCGATTCAATCCTTGAAGTCTTCGTTGTTAAACCACGATTCCTGGAACTTTTGTTTTGAAATTTTTTTAGACATTTTGAAGCAGTTTAAAATTAATTTTGTAATGTTGCCAGATTGTTTATTTGCAACCATTTGCGTTGGTTTATGTGTTACAAACAATGGTGATGAAATAAAAATTATAACAAAGTTTTTGATTACGATTCTTTTGGGTATGAACATGTAGAAGAAAAAAAAAAAAAAAAAAATATAGAGAAAATATTCACACAATGGATCATTTGAAGATTGTTGAGATTAAAATTGCCTGACAATTTAGACATTATGTTTTAAAAACGTTAGCAGCTCTGCCATGGAGGACTATGATTTCCCCTCTCCTCTAATCCAAGGTGTAGGCACTCCGTGCCTATTGGATGGTTTGCAGCCAGGGGATAATACAGGCTGTTTTATAACGGTGCTACCTCAATACCGGGTCACCTCGAGGTATAACTATGACCTTATCGTGGTATCAGGCGCTGCCACGATGCCTTCCCCTCTTAAGTTGGTGACCCGCTCGAATGCTTCGGCATATGATGGTCAAATTATGAATGTATGATGAAACCAAAAATAAAAAAAAATCAATATGGACACGCAGTCCTTAACTGCAATCTCAAGCCAGGTTCTTGTGTCTAAGTAGTACCACTAGTCTGCCCAACAGGGCCACTAACCTCATGGGAGCAGCGAAATCTGGGAGCAACCCTGGTGGAAGTAATTTTCTTTTCCCAGCTTCTGTCACGATAGCGGGTGGCAACAAAACCATATCAAGCTAATCGCCTGTGCGGATCAAAGATCGACAGATCTATACAAGATAGCCATCTCCAGGATTGGCGACGTATGGCCTGGATCCAAGCTCGAGGTAATTGCATGGGAGGACATCCCCCTGCCTACCAAGGGCGAGGAAATATATTCCAGCCGAGTCATAAGCCCTGAAGATGGTGCTAGAAATGATTAGGGTATGCAACCCTGTGCTACCAACATCGACCTAGATGGTCACTAAGATGGAGGAACCAAAAGGTGAGTTCCGCACTGCAACCTTTGTGGTCAGTAAGGACTCGCTGGAGCCTCTTTCTAGATCTGGCGGAGTAATAAGCTATGATTTCTCATCAGTAACGATATTAATTTACAAGGAGGACGGTGTGCCACACGATAATAAAGATCTAGGTGCGTCCTCCTCCACGGCTGGGGAACCACAGGGTACCGCTGCCGGGGAGACAACGCCAAGGAGAGCATCGACTGAAGGCAGCCTCTACTCTCTTCTTCAAGGGGTGGCTGATGTAAACCCAGAGCAAGTGTGCTAATAAGAAGGGCGCTTAATGTTTCTATGATCTTTAATTACACAAGCCGACATAGTCACCATCAGCCTAGAGGCCGGTGGTGAACGGATGTGCCTCTCAAGTAGCTACTTTGCTCACGATCACGACGCCTTACCAAGGAAAAGTTCTGTCACCGCTTCTTTGGAACGCAGTTGCCAACAAACTCCTGCTGGGACTAGAAGCGATGGGCTGCAAAGTGATAGCCTATGTGGTCGACGTCGTTGCCACTGTCTCTGGAAAATTCGTATCTACTCTAAGAGACCTTCTACAATGAGCTCTAAACTTTCTTTCAAAGTGGGCGGAAGACTAGGAATACATCCAGACAAGACACATGTAATCCTCTTCACTAGGAAACATAAAACCTCCCATCTACATCCAATCATACTTAGGGGAAAATGTCTTGCAATCTTAGAAGAAGCAATATACATGGTTCTTATCATTGATAGGAAACTCACATGGTAGCCAAACACTCTAGAAAGAGAAAGGAAGGCCAACCTGGCCCTGTACGCTTGCAAAAGAGCGATAGGCGAAACCTGGGGCATCAAACCTAGAATTGAATATTGGCTCTACAGATCAGTCGTCAGACCCATTCTCCTGTATGGAAATGTCGTCTGGTGGACTGCGACGCAGAAGAAAATCTACTGCGAAATTCTCAGCAAGGTTCAAAGATCGGCGGAACTGGCTATTAGTGGCGCTATGAGAACTAAGCTAACTCTGGCGTTGGATATCACTAACCACCACTTGACCTTTTCTGCAAATACACATCGTCATGCTCCGCTATCAGGCTCAAAGCATGCTCACAATGGAAAGAGAGTTCTTATGGACATGCAAACAGTCTGAACTCCTATGCAAACATTCCTGATGTCACTGATTACCTTCCGTCATCTTTTTGCTTTTCGGTGAGAATTCCCTCGAGGCAAGAGTGGCTCGAGGGTGATCAATCACGAAACGTCCCGACCGAGATATACACAGACAGATCAGAAATGGATACCGGTGTATGATCGGGAGTCTTTTGCGAACTGCCCTCAATCTGCAAATCCACTAAACTAATGGATTATGGATATGGATGTTTTCCAAGCGGAAATAACCAATTTATATAGTCATTAATTGGTTGCGGATAAACAGAATATTTGGTAAGGATATCTGTATCTTATCAGCCAGCTAGGCTGCCCTAAAAGCCCTGGATGCACCCCAAACAACATCTAGGAGTAAATTTGATTGCCGCCGAGCTCTTAACGAGATGGCTACACAACTCTGCATTAGCCTGTGCTGGGTGCTTCTACCTGTGGGATAGCCAGACAAACGTGGACGAGGCAAAACCAAAAACGATCCAAGACCATAATCAGGTTAGATAGGACTCAACTGAGTACCCTGATAGGAACTCAAACAGGGCGCTGTCTAATAGGGACTCACGCTACAAGACTAAGAGTTATAACAAATAATTTCTGTCGCAGCTGCAGAAACGAAGAGGAAGTGGAAACCATCCAGCATCTTTTCTGCATATGCCCAGCTCTAGCCAGAAGGAGAACACGTCTCCTAGGATCTCCTTTCCTACAAAGTATAGACAACCTATACCAAATATGGATAAATAACCTTGTTCGCTTTATCAAAGGCTCTGAATGGTTTCATTAAATTGGAAGGTGGCTAGGCCTCCATCCTGTGACTCACAACGGACCCATACTGTGATCAAAGTAGCATCACACACCTTGTGATGCAGCTACCTAACCTAACCTAACCTAGTAGCATGAAAAATGGACTAAATTAAAATAAAGATTTGTTTCCTTACGCACTGTTAAAACAAATCTATTCGAATTCAAAATTATAGAATTATTTCATCTGCTAAAACTGAAACTTAATTTTTAGATTTGAAGATTTGAACTGAATATTCAAACTTTTATAAAAATGTAATTTTTCATAATTATTAAGTATGTATATGTCGGGTTTTCAGTGTTTACACGTTGATTATGATGGCGTCTGGACATTTTTAAATAATTTTTTTTTTGAACGAAGTATGCGCCGAGATCGTGTTACTGACGACTGTACTTTTTTTTTTTAATGATTTGCGATTCTTCTCAAACACGTGCCGTTCAGAGTTGCCAACTCAGCTTTATTGTACTAGACCAGCAATCTTAGCATCCCTGCATCAATCAGTATTGCCTTTTCGCCTCAAAAATCTTGCTTGCTTCTTGTCTCTGCAACACTAAAGAATCGTCGAAGACTTTTCATGACTTGCATGAGTGTCAGGGTGGTGCAACTCGAATTCAGCCCAATTTCCCTCGACAGCAGCAAACGACCGCACAATTCAATTTCATAATCGGAACTAACTTTTATATATATAAAAAATGCTTAAATCTAAATTTACAAAGGAAAAACGCAAAAAATAAATTAAAATTAACATTTACTTTACTTAAATTAACGTAGACGACAACTTAAGGTTGTTCACGCTACGTTTGACCAAACACTACGTTTGAACAAACGGCCCGCTGAAAGAATGTACCGGACTTTCAAGAGATCGGTAACAAAGCTAGCTTGTAGATAGGACGCCGAATGATCCCTCGAACAGTTTTGTCATCAACCACTCTGGTATGTCCATCCCTTTCAGCAATGGTTGTGGTAATGCGGCCCAACATCCAGCGTTGTAGATGTAGATTGTAGATTCGGTCTGTACCGCACGCAGTGCACACATGATCTCACAATGCGACGAACCAAGTCTCGGGCATTAATTATCCAAAATTTAAGGCGAATGATGAATACCTGTGCCTTAAAGCCAGCATGGTAGTGTCTACAATGGGTGTGCTGAACGTATTTTTGTACTAAGTCCTCCTTGCTTGGTAGAAGTATAGGGTGCATTTAAGCATGTGGCAGGTTTGACAGTTCCGAGTTTCCTCTGTCATCTGTAGAAAGGGGGTAAAATGTTTTAGCTGACTGCTGACTTCCCTTGCGAAGTGCTGAATTGTCTTCAGAAAAATTTAGTTCTTGAATATTTCAAATAATGCAATATAGGGAGTATTGGAGTTCCTGAGGTGAATGTGACAGATTTTCTTTAGTGAGCAAAGCTGTAAGTAGATAATTGGCGACGGCTGTAGCAATAAACGTGGATTTGCGTTTCTCTTGGTTAAGAACGTCCACATCTGACTCTCTTCTATTATCTACTGGCCAACAATCATAATCTAACACAAGCTATGGAGGCCCTGCAAACCACATCGATTCAAGATTCGCCGGCTTTTGATGCGTCGGTACAAATCTTTAATGCGATTTCCGACAAACGTAGATAATGTTGCGGAGTGTTGTCGAATCCAATGTAGCACAATTTGTGAATCTGACCACAAATACGTTGAGTGAGGTAGGTGCTGAAAGTTCGCAATGATTTTGGTATAAAATTGCGACAGCAAGTAGGCGCCACACAACTCCAGTTTTGGTAATGATAATTTTTTGACGGGTGCACTCTTAATTTCGACGTAATTAGCTGGACCTTTACTCTATGTAGAAGTTTGTAGTTTTATATATACGGTATTGTGTTGCTATTTTAGTGTACTGACTGCAATTAAATTCGGTAAATTTCCAAAGAAAACAGAATGTATTCACAAGAAGAAACGGAGGTTGCGGTGACAGAGAATGATTTCCTTATGGTTTGATGACAGTGTGACAACGAGAGGCCAGCACGGCAATCACTAATCACATCCAATGATGTATGATGATGGTGGCGGTGTTACAGCGAGGGGTAAAACGGCAACCAATAATCCTATCCAATGATGCTCCTTTGGGCAGCGCACAATGTTTTCAAACTATTGAATTTTAAAAATTCGCGTTACACATGCCCCACGTTAGGCGCCAAAATGAATCGTCGAAGGCCTTTCTTGACTTGCATGAGTGCACCATCGGTGGTGCAACTCGAATTTACCCAAGTTTCACTCGACAAACAGAAAATGACCGCACAATTCAATTTCATAATCAGAACTAACTTTTATGTATAATATAAATGCTTAAAACTAAATTTACAAAGGAAAAACGCAAAAATTAATATAAAATTAACATTTACTTTACTTAAATTAAGGTAATCGACAACTTAAGGTTGTTCACGCTTGCTCTTTAACCTCGCTCTAAGCATCAATGTGCAAATAAATTTACAAACAATCATACGTCACCACGTGCCGTCATGATTCGTAACAGCTATGAAACCCTCATAACAATAATCAACAAAAACACCGCATTCATCAGACGTTACATTATTTGTATTTTCAAGTATGGTGTATATTAAAACCCTGTTAGAGTTGCTTATAATGACATAATTCATAATATCCGACATATACCATTTCTCTTTTGATTATTTAAATACCAATGTGGTAAAAATTTGTTGAAATTAAATGTGATAAAAATTTAAAAGTTCCTTTATATGCATATTTTTATTAATTTTGACTTGAAGTACGTAACATATATTCAAACTATCATTTTTGTGTTAAATAAATAGAAATATTCCTTAACAACTATGTTCCGTAAAAATTAAGTTCCGTAGCAATTAAGTTTCGTAGTACTAAGTTCTGTAGCCCTAAGTCTTGACATTTAAGAAATAGATATTAGAATGCGGTATCCTTTTTTGGAATAATAAAGAAGCAGTTAGACTCTGACTACCATAGGGTATATGATCTAAACAAAAAAAAAAATTATACTTTGTTTTATTGAAACAGGTTTTTTTTTAATTTTTTCAGGTCAGTTGGTAGAAAATTTTGTTTGGTCATGGCAGCACTGAGCACTAAGCATTTTTTGATGTGTAAACATCTTTACGCTCAGGGGGTAAAATCATAGTTCACTAACACAGAGAAACACAGATGCATTTCTAACGCTGTACATGTGTTGGTGCAAAAATGTGGCTGACAGGGTTGCAAGATCGTCCGAAAAAAATCAGAGTTCGCCAAATCAGGCCGACAGGGTTGCATGAACGGGCAGAACAGATGACTTCATAGTGTAATAATTACAAGGTGATGCCAATTTTTGACACTAGTCGGACCACTCTCATTAGAAGACCGCCATTTTCCGGGAGTGACATAATCGACAATTAGTGTATTTTTGGAGGTGAAATTAGTGTTGAACACAAAGAAAGAAAATGTAGCGCAAATAGCAAAACTAGTGTTATGAATTGGATTGATATAAATATTAACATAAAATGTTGCACATATTTCGTCAATTTAATGGCGCGGAAATCCTTGTAAAAACAAAATATTCACAAAAACTCGTACATGCCGCGAATTTCTTCAATCAATTAACATATTTGTTTTCTATACAAAAATAACTTTAATTTCCGAACATATGATAGTGCTGTGCGGCGTAAAAATTTAGAAAATACCAGATCGGTGTTAGGTTATATGAGAGTGTATTGGTCGGCCCGACAGGGTTTCATGAAAGGGCAGACCAGATGACTTTATTATAGTAGCATTATAATGAAATGAAAGTTTAGATACTTTAAATTGACAAAAAATATACTGAGATCATAACTACTTGCAACTTACAAAATTCTTCAAGTATTATAGGTTTACACATCTCCCGTGTGATCCGACTCACATTGGTTTTTTTTTTTTTTTGTGAGTATAATTACGACAGACACGGCAGACGGGTGATTAAATATTCAACATTGAAAATTATCAAATTTAATACTCGATTTTTTGCAAACAAAAGATCGTAAGACACCGTTTTTCGTGTGTGCTTATTGTAATTTTTGTTGTTGTTGTATTTACGAAATGAATAAGCAGTGACACGAAATGTATTAGCAGTAATTACAGGCGTACTAATATAACTATTACGACCGTAATTATTAACCGATTTAAATAAAAAGCATTCTGTTTCTTAAGTTGGATCCAACCTCTCTCAACAACATAATTTCATTGAAATCGATGGGGAATGAAATTTTAATTTCATTTACTACTACAATTTTCCTGGAAAAATGTTAATGTAAATTATGGCTAAAATTAATTTTATTAAAAAAAAAAATACTGAAAAATGCGGTAGAACAACTTCTGTCCGGGTTAACTAGTAAATTATACATATTAAACATGTATAGGTGTTAAGAGTCTTCGTCAATGACCGCTGAATTGAATTTTAGCGAAATGAGCAGTAAAGCCTTTTTTAAGGTATTCTACTATCGGCACTGTCCTTAAAACCGTATTTGTTGTTGTATACAACACATTTTTTAACCCGGTACCAAAAAATGGTAAAGAGTATATTTTTTTTTTTTTTACGCGGAGGGGGAATCCTCATGGATTGGTAGTGTGAGACTTTTACTCACTAAACCTACTTCCGCGTCGACGCCCCTATTTCACCCTGCGGGACCGCCTCCTGGCATTACTGGCGACGTCGATCCGCATTCCGAGTCTGTTCGGTTTGGCGGAGGGTCTTCATCATATCCACCATGAGGTTTTGAATGGTGGTCCACTTTTCAGCGGTGTCCAACAGGTGTTTTACCAAATTGTTCGGCGTCAGTGCTTCCCTTATTAAGTTTGTCACCACCGCCCTTCTGTCATCAAAGTGCGGGCACACGAACAGGAAGTGTTCCGCATCCCCCCGAATGTCTCCGTCACAGTACCAGCAAAAGGGGTCATCTGCATGTTTAAATCGGTGGAGATACGACTTAAAACATCCATGTCCGGTCAGTAATTGCGTCATGTGATAATCTACTTGGCCATGTCATCTACTTGTCCAGGTATTAATGTCAGTGATCAGTCGGTGTGTCCATCTGCCTTTACTAGATTGGTCCCACCTGCCCTGCCATAGTGTAACCCTATTTCCTCCAGTGTCTACTCCTCCTTCTCGTTCATAGCGCTGGCGCGACTCCAGTGCCAGTAAGTCTATCGGTGGCATTCCAGCTATAACCAGCGCCGCCTCCTCGGAGATCGTTCGGAATGCACTGGCTACTCTTAGAGCACATCTCCGATACGCTGCCTTGCATCCCCTGCTATATGCTGTGATCTGCAGCGCAGGTGCCCATATCGGGGCTCCGTAGAGAAGAATTGATCTTACTACAGAGGAGAGTAACAGTCGACTTTTCTGTTTTGGTCCCTTGGTGTTGGCCATCATCCTGCTTAAGGCCGCCGCTGCAGTGGCAGCTTTACTGCTAGCGTATTCCAAGTGGGCCTTATAGTTTAGTCTTGCGTCAATCATGACTCCAAGGTATTTAACCTGTGGTTTCGACTGAATAGTTGTGTTTCCTATCGTCAGGGTCGCAGTTTCTACCTTTTTCCTCGAGCTGATAAGCACCGCCTCCGTTTTTTGCTCAGCAAGGTTTAGGCCGTTGCTCCTTAGCCAGT
>JBAMBQ010000257.1:0-14191 GCA_037044495.1 Stegana nigrithorax | reverse complement strand
AAACAAATATGCGATCGCCCATTAAACGCATGTAGTTTGTATGCACCCAGCATCGACGCCATTAAAGTACAAAATCATTTTAAAGGACACACCCACACACACACACACACACACACAGTACGGGCTCCATCATAAGCAAGTCTACTGGTGGAGCAACGAAATCGCTGCCGCTCGCGCAGACTGCTTTCGGGCTAGAAGACAACGCGGTAGGAACAACACCACCCATCTGACGGAATTTTACGACACCCAGCTTAGGCTAAAAAAGAAGATTCTTAACGACATGAGCAAGGCGCGGAAAAGGTCATGCTTCCTGGAATTAATCGACGACACCGAAAGTAATCCCTGGGGGAAAGCTTACAAACTTGTAGCCAAGAAAACTAAGACGTGCAGGCCAGCGGCACCGGGTTCACCTGAGGAGATGCTGCGAATAATCACGACGCTATTCCCAACGCAAGAGCGGATTACTCACACAGCAACGCAGACTGACTCCAGCCACGACGACTTAGTTGTGACGGTCCCAGAAGTCCTGGCTGCCGCCAGCAAGATAAAAATTGGCAAGGCCTCCGGGCCAGATGCCATTCCCCCAAACGCGCTCAAGCTGGCTATCCTGCTCCGGCCCGAAGTGTTTGCGACGCTTTTCAGCGTATGCATTCAGAGCGGAATCTCCCCAGACACATGGAAGAAACAAAAACTCGTCCTCCTGCCAAAACCAGGTAAGCCACCAGACGACCCAGCTTCTTACCGACCAATATGCCTGCTAGGCATTGCCGGCAAGGTCCTGGAAAACATCCTCCACGAACGCCTCGAGGTAGCGGTGCTACGATCAGGGGGACTCGCTGCTAACCAGTTTGGCTTTACCAAGGGTAAATCCACTCTGGACGCAGTGGGTACACTAGTCAAGACAGCTGAGGCAGCTATAGCAGGGGTTCGCTGGAAAGGCGGAACCAAAAAATATTGTCTCGTGGTGACCCTAGATGTGCGGAACGCCTTCAACTCGGCCAACAGAAATTCCATCGTCGAGGCACTGGTGGCGCTAAACATCCCTGGATATCTAGTCGACATCATTATTAGCTACCTGAGCGATCGCATGCTCACCTACGAGACGACTAATGGACTAAGAGAATACGAAGTCACGGCTGGAGTTCCCCAAGGCTCCGTCCTAGGACCACTTCTGTGGAACATAATGTACGATGGGGTTCTAAGGTTGGAAATGCCAAACGGCGTGACGATCCTAGGATTTGCTGACGATCTTGCCATAGTAGCGGTCGCCAAGGAACTGGCCGAGGCGGAAGGGATATGCAACGTGGCTATACAGCGAGTGCGCAACTGGCTGTGTGGAGCAGGACTACAGTTAGCGGAACAAAAAACGGAGGCTCTATTGATTTCCAGCAGAAAAAAAGTGGAAACGGCCAAAGTTACGGTGGGCGGCTCCACTATCGTCTCATACCGCACTATAAAATATCTAGGTATCACACTGGATACGAGGCTGTGCTTCAAAGAGCACCTAACATACGCCAATAACAAAGCAGCAGAGGCGTGCAGAGCACTGTCGCGCATCATGCTCAACACGAGGGGGCCCAGGCAAGGCAGGAGACTGCTCCTACATAGCGTGACGAAATCCATAATAATGTACGGAGCCCAAATTTGGGCCAATGCCATGAGGACCAAATCATATAGACGTTCCTTGGAGTCGACGTATCGCCTATGTGCCATAAGAGTGTGCTGCGCTTTCCGGACCATTTCTGACGATGCCGCTCTCGTAATTGCAGGAATGGTCCCCATCGACCTTCTGGTAAAAGAACGATACGCTAAACACAATACCCGGAGACCCACCACAACTGATGCAGAGTTGCGGGGCGAAAGCCTCAACCAGTGGCAAACGCGTTGGGATCTCTCTGCAAAAGGTCGCTGGACACACAGGATGATCCCAAGTATTGCTCAATGGATTAGCAGGCCTCACGGCGAGGTGAACTTTCATCTAACACAGCTGCTCAGTGCCCATGGGTGCTTCAGAGCATACCTGCATCGGTTCGGACATGACGAATCCCCCATGTGCCCGACGTGCGGCGACGGAGTTATAGAAGACGCAGAGCATCGCGCCTTCCAATGCCCTAGATTCGCCGCTGCAAGAAGGCAACTACGCTTGGCTCTTGGCGAGGACTTCAACCCGGAAAACATAGTGGGGCTGATGTTAGAATCCACGCAAAACTGGGACGCAGGCTGTGGCTTTGCAGCCCACATTATGTCGTCTCTGCGCGCTGCGGACTCCTTAGATCTTAGCGTTCTAGCCACCCCGCGAAGCAATGCCTAGCGGCGGTCCCGCGGGCAGTGGTTACTCTTTTCCCTCCTTTCTTGATTGTTATTTGTTATCTATTCTATTGAAATAAAAAAAAAAAAAAAACAGTACAAAAATCGTTTTACACAACACAAAACAAATATGCGATCGCCCATCCTTCATCATCACTACTATCATATTAATTTCCCCCGCTAGCATATTCACCATCACGATGTCGCATTCTTCTACCTGCTACCATACCCATACACACAGGATCAACCGCATTCCTCTACCTACTAGCATACTTAGGATTTTATACACACACATACAACTCATGCAGTTTGTATGCAGCCAAAAAATACCCTCCAAGTACTAAACAGTTTTGCAGGACACACCCACACACAAACCATGAAGGATCTCCCGCATTCTCCTACCTACTTGCATACTCACTTCCACTATAAATAGATCTTAGGATTCCATACACACACCTTCAACGCATGCTGTTTGTATGCAGGCCATACACACACAATAAAATGTATGGCGACATATTACGCATTTCATCATATGGTGAAATTACATTTTCACTTAACACGATGACGCGACCCCAACCCACATATTCACCACCATACATACCATATTATCTTCCCCACCTACATACCCACCACCACACTCCCCCTCTTTTGGCCCAGAATACTCATTCCCTATCTACTTGCTTTTTGCGATGCGAAGATTAAACTAGAATTCCGCAATTCGTCTCCCATACCATTGCTGCCTTAAATTTATTAATCTTCCTACCTTAGCTAGTCGGAGGTTCGTGTTAGGAATTATTTTTCTTAATAACCTAATAAACGGTAATGTTCATTCTCCGTGTCTCCTCGCGAAAATAAGCTTTAACGTGCCCTCGCGGACAACTACACATTGTTTACCTAATAGACTAAACACTGTACAATTATCTTTTTTACTGCATGATCCCTTTTATGATATGTGTTTAGCTTATAACTCTAACTATCAGTCATTTTCCAACGTAGCTTCCTCTTCCTGCCTTAAATCTATTCCAACTCGTAGATTTAATGAAATTATATAGAATTGGATACTAATTTGAATTGCTACTACTTGTTATAATTTTAATTTAGTTTATTAGTTTTATTAATTAGTTTTTGTAAACTATAAGTATATTTATCAGTAGATAATGCAGCTGTTGACAATTATCGGTCGTTGCTGTGGGGCATCCCAGCCTGTTTGAAAGTATGTACTGGACTTTCAAGAGATCGGTAACAAAGCTAGAGCGCTGAATGATCCCTCCAACAGTTTTAATGTCAGCCATTCTGAAATGGCTGTTCCTTTCGGGAATGGTTGGAGTTATGCGGCCCAACATCCAGCGTGGTGGTGGCACATCGTCTTCGTGCCTCAGCATCATGTCGCAAAAAGAAAGATTGGGTGACGTTTTCGTCCACTTTTTTTTGTTTTTTTTTTTTCGCAGACGTTGTGGTAGCGCACTACCAAGCAAGAGGACTTACGAAACCAGACCTAGTATCTGTTCCACAGCTACGACCAAATGGTCAACAGCTGCTTTATCTACTTTACAAATATTTACTTATAGATTAAAAAACACTAATTACAAAAATTAAACAAACTAAATTAAAATTAATACGATTATTAGTAGTCTAAATTAAAATAAGTATCTAATTCTATGTAATTTCAATAAAACTACAAGTAAGAAAAGATTTTAAAGTGTGGGAAGAGGCTATGTTAGAAAATAAATGATAGTTAGAGTTATAAGCCAAACACATAACATAAAAAGGATCATGCAATAGGAAAGATGATCGTGCGATGTTTAGTCTAATGGGCAAATAATATCTTGTTAAACGCGAAGGCACGGTAAAGTTTATTTTCCCAAGAAGATAAGGAGAATTGACATTGCCGTTTATCAGGTTATGAAGAAAAAGAATACCTAACACGGATCTCCGACTAGCTAAGGTAGGAAGATTAATCAATTTGAGGCGGCAATGGTATGAAGGGAGACGAATTGCGCTTGCAGTTCGTGCATATATTCGAGCGTAGTAAGAAATGATGCTTGATTGGGCTGATCAGTTTTCGGCGTTGCAATATTTTGATATTAGCGGTGGAAAGTGAGTACTCTGGAAATGTTCTCAGAGAATTGCTAACAAGAAATACCCTTTTGAATCCAATGATAGTGGTGATTACGAGCTTAGAGTCGCCTTCACTCGGCAGAAACAGTGCTCAGATCTTTAAAGGTTATACGATCAGTCTTCAATCTGCGATTGAGGAGACCCTTAGTGCTTTTGACGGCTGCCTTCCATAGGCCTCCGGAGTGAGGAGACCAGCATGGTATAAAATGAAAAATTAAAAATTTGCTAGCACAAAATTTATCAACTATATTTGGGTTTTTCTGATTGAACAGAAATGTCATCCACTCCCTTAACCGACCAGCGGTCTGATTAAGGCTATGCTATAATCATACACTGCTTGTTGGGAAACTAAACACCCTGTTTTAGTTGCTGCACTCATTATGCAGTCCACCCAATTGTATGTTGCACTCAACTTTATAATTATTTAATGGCTTGAACAGCAGGTGGAAATGATGAATTATTTTTTTCACCTTTGTCTTACAGTCAAGTCAGAGATCGGTTCATCCGCCTGATTAAGTAAAAATATTCAGAACTTTTTTAACTCAAATCATAGCAAAATTGGTCCTTCGAGACGGATAGTAAAACTGGTGCTAGTGACTTAATCGCGTAAGAAACTCTTTGTGCACGTGATTGGGTGCTATAACATTAATTGCTATGGATTCGCTGCTTCGTAAACATGAATGGAGAAGACGCCCCCATCAAGCTGCACATCAGCCATTTCTTACATCTATAAGAGAGCCACTTTCAAAATGCATTCAACGATTGGAAGCTGCATATCGCGACTTTGAGAAGATATGTCAAGATTTGTATGCATATGTTTGAGAGGAAGGCTTCGTTGAGCCTATCCCTGAGCTGGAGTAGGCTGAGCAGGAATATTTTAAAGCCTATGACCTTTTTAACGCTCAACTATCTACATTGCCAGAGGTTTCCGGCCAATCATCAACTTTTCGTAATGATCACCTACTTATTTTTTTTTCGCTAATCAGGGTGATCCAGGTTTCTAAATGGTTGAGGAAGCTGATCAAGCCTTGAGAAGACTTGATGCATTAAACGTAACCTCATGCGATTGGTCAGACACATGTGATAATCATAATGAAAAATCGTTTGACAAACTTCTTTTGAGTTTTACATTTCCTTTCGAGTATCTCAACATTGTGTTGCAGTCGTTACAAACAAACAAATAATATTTTATGTGCAAAGCAAGTCATACATATTGGCAATTCACTTAATTCACATAGTTGCCTATATCATCGCGAAGGCAAATTGCACAACAAAAACGATTGTGTTTCAATTGTCTTTTTCAATCGCACTAATTGCAAAATTGTTCATCAAAATATAACTGTAAGCAATGCAGCAGACGTCACCAGGATTGGTTATACCCGGTCAATGCATCACTGAAGAGGCTATCTTAGTTGCCACCAGTTATATCATGCGCTAGCTGATATTTCAACCTTTTGCGAAATCGAGGATGTGAAATCTACCATAAGCAAAATCGATCAAGCAGACACGGTGAAGACTCATTTTAGTGAGACGCATAGCGGTCGTGACGATGGCACATATATTGTTCGTTATCCATTCAAGGAGGCTACAACCATTTATACAACCTTTCCATAGGAAATAAATCGACTAAAACACTCTACGCCGTGTACTGACTCTCAAGTACTAGCCGAAAAACGCAAATTGTCGCCAGAACTAGTTCTCTGTTCTCAACATAATGCAGACGTTCTTGAAGCATTAATAAACAAATCGATTTTTGGAATACGGCTGCTTTGCATATATGCTACTTGTCAGCACTTTATAAACAACTTTCGTAACGTGATATCAAAGCTGCTGCCTACATTCGCTGTTCGCAAGCTAATACATTTGGATTTGAAAAATGTCGTTTACAACAGTCGCAACCACTGCCCAAAAACTCTGCGCTTATCCAGTACACACCCTTTTTGGATGAAACTGGCGGTTTCGTGTTGATGGTCGTATCAAACATGCTGGTTTGCCCTACTCAGTGCAGAATCCTATGTTTTTATCCAAAGTTTGTAATGTTTCTCGGCTTATTTGCGGATATATCCATATCAAACATCTGCATACAGGCGTCAAAACTACTGGATACATTGTTCGCGAAATAGTCTTCACTAGAAAGCCTTACTTCTTAGAACCCCGAGCTACAAGTCAACAGTTAATGGCTGAACTTCCTGCTGTCCGAGTAGAGCAAAATCGCTGTTTTCTTCACCCAATAAAAGATTGGTGCTTCGGTCATTGGTGCACCATTCGGTTCTTACTCCTCTTACGGTCTACACGCGCCGCTGCTGATGCCCGCACATTGCGCGCATCCGCGTGCGACGCCTCATTTTGGGCCACATGTGCCACCGCCGCCGTCACTGTATCATGCAGTCTAGTATCCTTACCCTTAGTTTATTGGTCGTGTCCGAGTCCGCCGGTAACGGGTGTAGGGGAACTAAAGGCCAGGTTTTATTTCCTGCACTCATTATACAGTTCACTCAATTGCATGATTCACTCAATTTTATAATTGCATAAAGGCTTGCACAGCAAGTGAAAACTACTCATTATTTCCTTCACCTTTGTCGTATCATATACGAGGGCGGTCCCAGAACTACGGAACGTGTCATATAGATGGCGGAAGTCTTATTGCATTCACCGCTTTTTCAGTTAGTACTAACAAATCATCAAAACAAAATTCGTCAAAAACAATTTCGTACTTCAATTTTGCACTGCTTCTTGATGGGAAAAAATACCATTCAAGCAAAGCAATGGCTTGAAAAGTATTATAAGGACTCCGCACCATCAGAAACAACAATGGACGTCAAAATGGGGCGGTATCACCAGCAACGGTTAAGAAAATCTGAAGGTGCGTGAGCTAGGTGAAATTATAAGCATTTCAAAAAGTGCTATACATCGTATGTTAATCGATAATTTGAAAGCTGTGTGCAAGATGTTTGTCGCGTTTGCTTATTGTTGACGTGTCACAAGTCAATCAAAGCAATGGCAAAACTACATGAATTGAACTTCAAATTGCTTCCTCATCGACCGTATTCGCCAGATTTGGCTCCCAGCAACTACTGGCTGTTTGCAGTCCTCAAAAAAATATTCACCGGTAAGAAATTTTGCACGAATGAAGAGGTTATCACTGAAACTGAGGCCTATTCAAAAGATAAATTACTTTATAAAAGTGGTATTGAAATGTTAGAGTGGCACTGGAATGATTGTGTGGCTCTTGATTGAGATTACGTTGATGAATAAAACCGATTTTGAACCAAAAAAAAAACGCGTTTTTTTTGTTAGGCTCGGCACTTCTGGGACCGCCCTCGTAAAAAAGAAGAACAGTCGCCTACTGCTTTGTCCTCATATTCGTCGTTCAACATATATATATATATAAGGATCATGTGCGCTAGGCAAGTTCCCAACCGTAGAGAAGGCATCCGTGGAAATCTGGAGTGTACTGATATAAGCCCGTAGATATACTACTGCTAGGCGAATTATACTGGTGCTGGGTTTTTAATGCAATTACAACTGGAGGTAGCAAGGTTGCTGGTTCTGCATTAATTGAGCTTGTAAATTAAGAATCACCGAATTGGTCTATTAATGCATGAGAGTTGAAACGACCGCTTGGTTGCTCAAAACTTAATTTGCAAGGGAAAGACGCAAAAAGCAATATAAAAATAAACACTTAAATTAAGGAGCATTTTTCGCTGTGTCTCGTATTAGTCGTGCTTAGTTTGCGCTTCGCTATTTTTATTTCCTACATTTTAACTTGTGTTTGTAGATCAAATAGTGCGGTAACAATAGTTTATTCTAATAAACATCGGTGGTGCCATTTGGATTATTCGGTAAGAATTTCAATATCTTCGTAATTAATTTTGTGCTTTTGGTGCTTTGCATTGTTTTGTTATTGTGAACAAACAGCGAACATCTGTTTTTTGCGTGACTATAGTGTAGTGAGTTGCATAGAGAGTGACTATCAATTTTTAAATTTAAACTTTCACTTTCCTTTTTAGTACTTTCTTCTGATTTCATTAAATTTAATTGCATACTTTTGGCTTCTGTTTCCTTTCAAATCCATCAGTTAATTTTTATATATTGTAAACTTTTCCCCATATATTTTTTAGTTATATCTTTATTTTATTTATTTGTTTATTTATGGCTTGTTGTTATGCGAAGTATAAGAAGGCACTCGATGTTGCCATCGCTTCATTATAATGTTGGACTTGCGACAACCTTGCACATGTCGCTTGTGCCGACCTAACTGGTAGAATCGTTGACAGCATTGCCAAAAGTAATGGCATACGCTGATGGTGTCCCGGCTGCCGCCCTGCGGAAATTACTTTTTCCATATTTGTTATGAATTCGCATAATACCTTTTTAGAACTCGTTAAGGATTTTAAACGGATAGGCGAAAAGCTAGAAGTTTATGAAAAAACTTTTGAGTAAAAATATGTTTAATCATTACATTATTTCTAAATTTCCATTTCTATTTCTATTATCAAAAAATATAAATTTGCCCATAGGCGATCTCTTTTATTATTTAAAATTATAGTTCCAGCCGGAATTGCTTAAGCCCGACTTTTGGTCTAGTAATTTTTTTGTGCATTAGTATGATTACAAAGATCGGAATAAAGCACCACCTATAGCTAATTTAGTTCCGGTAACAAAAAACGCGTAAAGTGTGGCAAAACAGAAAAAGAAGTTACTAATTCTCAGATGTCCACTTTATTGGTAACGTTTTAAAACGTAAGAGGAATTAATTCTAAACTTAACAGATTATTTCTTGAAAGCTTTTTGTTTTTTTTTTTTGATTCTGATATTATTGTTCTTGTTGAAACCTAGCACCGTTCAGAAGTCTTTAAATCAGAGATTTTTGAAAGTAGTTTTGTTACTTTTAGGAATTGGTGGTGGTGTTCTGATTTCTGTTAGATCGTCTCTATGAGCTGATGAAGTACTTACCACTTTCTCTGATAATATTGAGCTTGTTTGTGTAATAGTTTCAGTTAAATATTGCAATATAGTTTTAACTTGTTATTATATTTCACCTTCGCCTGATGATACAATTTACATTGCTCATGTGGACTCCATAAAATTCATCCACTCTCTTCTTCAAACCGCTGATTATTTATTAATCATGGGTGATTTTAATCCCCCGCTAGTCTCTTGACCCCTTCTGATCTTTCAAATTTCCTTGTATCTGGTCCTTCATGTAAATTTGTTGATACAATATTAGATGAATAAATATGATATGAATATATTGTATTACGAATTGCATGAATCGTACATTTGACTTAGTTTTTATAGATCGCGCCACTAATTTTTCATTGCGTAGATCTAATCCATTATCTACCAATCAGGAAAGGGTTTTCACCCTAATCTTCAGCTAGAAATTCTTTTGAATTCTTTATTGAATTTATCTATTGGGAAGGCTAGTAAACTTTTTTGTTTTAGAAAAGCTGATTTTGGTAAACATAATCAGTTTCTCATAAATACTGATTGGTCTCCTTTAAATTTCATGGGTGATATCGATGATTTACTCAAATTTTTCAATAAATGCATTCTAAAATTCAAGGTTTTCCCTGAGTCTAATAGCCCAGCATGGTTTTCCCAAGATTTAATTAGTTTAAATGTCATAAAAATCGTCTTTTTAATAAATTTAAACGTACCGTACGTTATATAGCGTTTAGGTGGTCCTTCCCTTTGGTATGGCTGATTTTTAAGCCCCATGCCGATTATTTAGCGTTAAAAATACCTGAATCTTATGGCAATGGTTTAAAAATAGCTATAATATTCGTTAGATGTTAGATTAGTGGGTTATAAATTTCGTATATTGTGTATTTTCCTCCATTATCCCACAGGTGTATACTTGTCGATTGGATGTATTCTATATTAAAATTATTGCTCTCGTTAAATTTAGCTTGATTATAAAAGCTGATCCTGCATATCCTGTTCCATTAGGGTGATTAGTGTTTGTTGGTTAAATGTGTTTCCAAAATGAGTACATGCCTGTTGAGTTTTCAGTAAGGAAGTGTTTTAACTTTAGTAAGTGCTTATGCAGTCCATTTGCGTTCCATACTATGTAGTAATTTTAAACTACTATCCATTTTAATTGCTTATATATTTTTATATATTTTTATCCAGTTTTTTAAATATTTTTCTATATTTATTGTAGCTGTAATGTTTGAAATTTGTTTTAACAATTGTTATATTTGTTGTAGTTTTACTTGATTTTGTGGTAGGGGGATAGGAGCTTCAGTTTGCATTGTCTATATTTACTTTTTTCCTCTACTTTGGCGTATCTTTCACCTGGTTGAATGGTATTTTTGCTGATTGATATTACATCCAATGGGTGGTGCAACCCTACAGATAGTTTTTTTTTTTTTTTTTTTTTATTATTATTGATTAGGTGTTAATCAGCATATCATATTGTGCTATGAGACACCTGGTGTAGTTGTAAATCCCCAGTTTTTTAACGTGTTTACCAAAAAGTGTTTCTAGGATTAAACATAATTAACATAAAACATCAATAACAAGGGCTGAAGCCAGATTCTATAATAGATGTCCAAAGTGTCGTCGTTTGAGTCTCCTTATAGGGACTGTGTTGGCGAGGGGTCTGGCCAGCCGGTTCTTATGGTTTAACAAACGGTCATTGTATCTGCTGGAGAAAAAGCAGACTTGGTCCTCAACGGTAGTTAAATTAAGGTCTCGATGCAGGATAGAGCCACGAACATACCAGTCGCAGCCAGTGATTAGGTGCAAGGCTTTATTCTGCATGGTCTGCAGCCGTTTGCGGTTCGTAGCTGCTGCGATACCCCAGATTTGGATACCGTACCGCCAAGTAGGCGCTACCACCTGTTGGTGGATTGTCCGTTTGTTGCGAAGTGGAAGTTTGCTTCTGCTGTTGAGGAACCAGTGTAGCTTCTTAAGTTTGGAACGGCAGGTACCAACAGCCGCGGCGATATGCTCTCTGAATGTGAGCCTTCTATCGAGGACGAGTCCAAGGTATTTCGCCTCAACGACTCCATCCATCCGAAAATGGAAATCTCCTCAGGCCAGGATATCGATCTCGCCCTGGAATTATTTACTCGTAAAATCCATAGCGCAGCCGCGGAGGCCCGCTCAATCCATTCCAGACCTTCACGTATGACTGGCGGCTCAAGAGGACTAACAAACGAACTACGTATCCTCCTCTCAAGGAAGCGTCATCTCCATAAGATCTTCATGAACACCCAACATCCGCAGGACAAGCTAGAATGGCGCAGGGCCGCTGAACAGCTCAACGAAGCGCTAAAAGTGCAGCGCGCCAACTTCTTCGACCAGTTGTTAGAAAACATGGATACCAAAAAAGACGCCCCTTTCTGCCTGTGGAAAGCTACCAGAAGAATCACTCGTCAAGCTGTTCGGCACGTCCCCCTCCTGTCCGCAAATGGGAGCTGGTGTCGCTCAGATGACGAACAGGCCAATACCTTTGTCACGCATCTAGCCGAGCGGTTCAGGCCCACCATTACTGCGACCACAGACGAGGTAACTGAAACAGAAGACCGCTTGACTACACCGCTACAAATGGACCTCCCTATCGCCCCTATCACCCTTGAGGAGGTAGATAGTGTCATCCGGCGCCTTAAAAAATACAAGGCCTCCGGCCATGATAGGATTTGAAACAACACAATCAAGGCACTGCCTACAGATAGTATCGCAAGAAAAAGTTTAACTTTCAGTGCTTTATACATTTCACACGTTTTGTAGATGGCGTTGTGGCACCCAATTCGGATTGTCTTTGCTTTGATTGTTATATATATATAGGTGCGTTGATTTTTGAATAACGCATTCGCTTTTGATTGCATTTATGCTTACATCTTAGTCAAATTGGCTTTGCTTTTCGAGCGTTTTTGCTTTGAATGTTATATAAAAGCATTGATTTTTGGATGAAGCAATCGCTCTCCGTCGCTGCTGCGCTCACATCTAAATTGGTTTTGTTTTGTATCGTCTTTCCTTCGATAACGCGTACGCGATCTAATACAGCTGCATTTATTTTGCATTGATTTGTTGTACGAAGTTTCATCTTTCGATCGTTGTTGCGTTAGTACTCTGTCTACTCGAATATTTTTCTTAGCGCGCACTAGTTATTTTATTTTCAATTTGCGCCTGACAAAGTCAAAAGCTGTTGCCGCTTAAAAATATAAGCAACAATGGCATCTTCGTTATCAGAATTCAAGCGTCAGCTATCTAACACAAAAAGAAACATCAGTCGTATGCAAACAATTACTGGAATAGGATAATCGAACAAACAGCAACTATGCTAGGCTAGGAATTCTAGAAGCTTATTTCAAGCAGGCAATGCCCTTGAAATCGGCAATCGAAAACTTGGACTCACTGGCTTAAAGCCGCATTTAAATTGAATTGAAATTGACTTGCACCATAGTACCGTGTTAGAACCGTTGCAATCGCAAGCCATGCTATCATCAGCGAAGCTACCCAGATTGTCTCTACCCACCTTTGTTGGGTTGTATTCGGGCTATAAATTCTTCACTTCATTCACTCAAATAATCGCGCGTCAACCATCTTTATCAAACGTGAAAAAATTTAACCATCTGCTCAATTGCTTAAAGGGGTCAGCTTTAGATATAATTAAGGCTTTCCAAATCTCAAACAAAAATTATACAATAGGTCTGGATAGGCTCAAATCTCGCATCGATAATCCTACATTTTATTCTTAGAAACCATTGCAAGTTTATTTAAACTTCAATCAGTGGAGAAGTAAAATCCTAAGCTATTACGAGGAAATGTACAGTTTCATTAGATCCTTAGGCATGAGCTCAGATATCGCGCAAGCCATTTTGTTTTATATTGTTATATATTAATGCGATCAGGCAACAGAGAATAAATGGAATGAGTCACTCGACTTTGATGATTTGCCTAATTGGCTGCAATGCTCTCAAGTCTTAGAACGAGTAGTTAGGATATGAGGATTCTAAATCAATGCGGTGGCGGTGGGGTCATGCGTTCGCCAAAGTGGTTATGTGTTCGTTGAAATATGCATTTGATTGGTTTGTGTCATGGCTAAGAGGGTGTGCTTTTGTGCTTTCGGTTTGTGCGTAAGCTGAAAAAGCCGTTGTGGTGGTGGTGGTGCTTTCGGTTTGCGTATGCTGAAAAAGCTTAATGTTGCGGTGGTGGAGGTTCATGTGTTCGCTGTAAATGGATTTCGGTTTGTGTATAAGCTGAAAAATCTTAAAGTGGCGGTGGTGGTGGTGGTGCTTGTTGTCTTCGCTGTAAATGGTTTCGGAGGCGTGTTGCTTCATTTTGGTTTGTGTGTAAGCTGAAAAATGATTATGTATTCGCAAAATTGTTATAGGTTCGTGTTTAGTGATTGAAAGTAAGAGCGCTCAAGCTCTTATCGTGGTACTACAGCGTACTCGTGGTTTTATCACCGCTCATGCTCCTATCGTGGTGCTACAGCATACTTGTGGTTTTATTTTATTAGAATGAAACTGTCGAAAGCAAGACTTAAAGTAAGACCTTGAGCGGTCTTATCGTGGTGCTACAGCATACTCGTGGTTTTATCGAACTTATGATCTTATTTTATTAGAATGAAACTAACGAATCCAAGACTTAAAGTAAGACTTAGAATGGTACGAAGAAATAAATAAAAGAGTACCACATTCGAAATATTCTTTTAATATAAAGTACAAGTTCGACGAATCGTGTAATTTTTTAAAATTCTGTTTATAAATTGTACAGTTTTCTAAATTCTGTGTAAAAATTGTAAAGT